>JAQFVV010000765.1:0-172986 GCA_028023455.1 Epiperipatus broadwayi | reverse complement strand
AGTATCTGCTTCTCTGATGTTGTTGTGTATTATTATTATTATTATTATTATTATTATTATTATTATTATTATTATTATTATTATTATTATTATTATTATTATTATTATTATTATTCTTTAAGCATCACATGATCACATTTCCTATACTAGCACATTAATTGTTACAGTGCTCTCAGATCCAAAGCTCCTCACTGACGAAGGCCACAAGCCAGAACCTAGTCTGGGGATATTGGATGAGTAGGCATTAGATAGGGATTTTATGCACAAGCCTTCTGGCATCCATTGATTACTGTGTTTAGCACAGGTGGCAATAATGTATGGGGAGTTTTGTTCTGTTTATCAACAATTAATGTGCTAGTATAGGAAATGTGACCATGTGATGCTTAATGGTTTAACACCAATCCTGCCTAATAGGATATTGGTGGCTATGTTGTAAAAGATCCAAAGACACCAAAATGTATGGGTGCTGAACTGAGTTCAGACCCATATGACTATATAAGCAATTGAGCTTAGATTGAAAATATTTTTTTGTGTTTTCAATTTCATTCTCATAGTTTTGTAGTTAAGTAGAGATAAAAGGTGGTTGCTAGAGGGTTGCATTGAATCCTAAGATCTAGATGCAGTGCTCTCAGATCCAAAGCTCCTCACTGATGAAGGCCACAATCCAGAAACTAGTCTGGGGATAATGGATGAGTAGTCATTAGATAGGGTTTTATGCACAAGCCTGAACGGCATCCACTGATTACTCTGTTTAGCGCAGGTGGCAATACTGTATGGAGAGTTTTGCTCTGTTTATTCTTATTCTTATTTTTCTTCTTCTTCTTCTTCTTCTTTTTCTTCTTCTTCTTCTTCTTCTTCTTCTTCTTCTTCTTCTTCTTCTTCTTCTTCTTCTTCTTCTTCTTATTATTATTATTATTATTATTATTATTATTATTATTATTATTATTATTATTATTATTATTATTATTATTATTATTATTATTATTATTATTATTATTATTATTATTATTATTATTATTATTATTATTATTATTATTATTATTATTATTATTATTATTATTATTATTATTATTATTATTATTATTATTATTATTATTATTATTATTATTATTATTATTATTATTATTATTATTATTATTATTATTATTATTATTATTATTATTATTATTATTATTATTATTATTAAACAGATAATTATTAATGATAATAATATTGAATCTTGTTGGATTGAAGTTAGTTTAAAAAATAAAAATAAAATATTGTTAGGTACTATATATCTTCGACCTACTTTGTCAATGAATGATTTAGATGCATATTTAGTTAAGGTTGAGGATATATTGGTGAAATATAAATATGATATTATTATAGTTGGGGATTTTAATGAAGCTGATTACTCAAGACATAGTAATAAGAATGTTGATAATAGTAAACTTTATAGATTAAAAATTTTTGTTGAGTTGGTTAGTTTAATTCAACTTAATAGTATTATTAATTTTAGGGGGGTATGTTGGATTTATTGTTTAGCACTAAGAATGATTTGAAGTGCAAAGAGGCTGATCAAGCTCTTTTGCCCCCTGATCCTTATCATCCACCTTTGGAATTTGTAATAGATGGTTCTCATGAACATATAAAGCCTATGGTAAATAGTAAGAGAGATTACAAACATGGTGACTATTATGGCCTTTATAAAGCTTTTGAGGACATTGATTGGAATGTAATTTTGATGGAAAATGATCCAAATATAGCGGCAAATAATTTTGTTGGTATAGTTCAAAATTGTCTAGATCAATATATTCCTGTTAGGCATTATTTAAATACTAATAACAAATATCCTAAATGGTTTTCTAGGGAATTGTGTAAGGGCTTAAATAGAAAGCACAAATATCATAGGTTATATAAACTAACTAATGATAAAGAATTGTATAAGAAATTTAGTGGTTTGCGTGCTTATACTAAAACTCTTATGAAAAGAGATTATAATAATAATTTAAATAGAGTTGAAGAAAATTTTAGGAATAATCCACAAATGTTTTGGAATTATATAAAAGATCTTAATATTGTTGGAAGTAAAAGTTGTAGATATAATGTAATTAGGCCTTCTATGGATGATCTAGTCAATCATTTTACTAATATGTACTTAGATACTTCAAGTAATGATAATATGGTTGATATTAAATTTAATAAAGAAAGTTTTTGGAATATAGATGTTAATAAAATTGCAATTCCTGAAGTGTTTACTGCAATTTCTAAACTTAAATCGAAATCTTCTATGGGATATGATAATATTCCTAATTTTATTATCAAGGGTTGTGCTGAATGTTTGGTAGCACCATTGCATTATATTATTAATTTATCAATTGAGAAAACTATTATTCCTGATATATTTAAGATAGCTAAAATTATACCAATTTTTAAAAAAGGGGATAGATCTGATTCGGGTAATTATAGACCTATTTCAATTCTGTCACCTTTTGCTAGAATTTATGAAAGGTGTATTTATAGTAATATTATTGTAGATATGATTAAGGTATTACCTAGTTATCAGCATGGTTTTTTACCTGGTAGATCTGCTGAAACTAATTTAATGGTGATATCTGATCATATTGCTCATGCCTTATCTGATCAGAAGCAATTAGATGTTGTATATTTTGATATGACTCAGGCATTTGACAAAGTTTCATATATTAGACTTTTGTATAAACTTAAAATGTTGGGTGTTAGTCCTCATTTAGTTGAGTGGTTTTCCAATTATTTGAGGGGTCGAAAATCTTATGTACATATGGATAAAACTAATTCTCTTTTTTTTTGATAATATGATAGGTGTTCCTCAGGGTGGAATATTAGCACCATTGCTTTTTAATGTTTATATGTGTGATCTTGATCATAGCATAAAAAATAGTATGATACTTACTTATGCTGATGATTGTAAGTTATTTAAAAGAATTATTACTTATAGTGATCATATTGAGGTTCAAAAGGATATAGATAGTTTTATTATATGGTGTAGGTATAACAACATGGAGATTAACATTAATAAAACATGCATTGTTTCCTATACTAATAAAACTGAAAAATCTGTTTATCAATATAAAATTGAGAATGGTGTTATTAAATATAAAGAGACTGTATCTGATTTAGGAATTATATTTTGTAGCAATTTTACTTTTAATGCACATATTAAATGTATTATTAATAAAGCATACAGAAAGATGGGCTGTATTTTGAGATATGGGAGAGATTTATCTATTTCCATAAAATATAGGTTACTTTTTTCTCTTGTTGTTACAGTTTTAGAATATAATTCTTGTATATGGAACTTCAATCTGATTAATATTCAGTCTAAAATATATAATATTGAAAAAAGATTTAATAAATTAATAATGGGTGAATGTCAAACTGTCAAAACAGTATTGAAAGAAAGGAGAATGTTGAAGGATATGATATTACTGAAAAAGTTGATTGATGGGAAAATTGATGTCAGTAACTGTATATCAAAAATAGAATTGAAAGTACCTTGTCGCTTATTAAGAGAAATGCAAACTTTCAAGATTAGTATATGTAAAAATACTTTCTTTGGTAAATCAGTTATTAATAGATTGCAAATGGTATATAATCTAACTTTTAATAATATTGATATTTTTTGCGATCAATTTGTGATGAATGTTAAAAAACAACTAAATGTATAGTTATGAACATATATGTATATATAATTTTATGTATTTAGCTTGTATTTGATTATAATTGTTTTTTTTTTTTAAATTTTAATTATTATCATTGTTATTATTATTATTTTTTTTTTTATTGTGTATTTCTGTTAAAGTGTAAATGTTGAAATGCACATAATAAATGGATATTGAATTGAATTGAATTATTATTATTATTATTATTATTATTATTATTATTATTATTATTATTATTATTATTATTATTATTATTATTATTATTATTATTATTATTATTATTATTATTATTATTATTATTATTATTATTATTATTATTATTATTATTATTATTATTATTATTATTATTATTATGTTTCAAAGCAAAACTTTATTGAGTCTAAAAAGTTACAGAGTCACACTATAATATATTGATTTTTTACAAATGAAAAACAAATTACAACTTTCAGTATATAAGTCTTTATCTTTTCTGCATACTTTTTTTTCTTCTTGTTTTTAAATTTGGTCTTCTATTTAGTTCAGTTTATGCTTGCATTTTTTTTTTAAAGTTGGAAAAAATGCTGATGTTGAAAATGTCATCATCTATCTTATTGGTCTTTATATTTCATAGACTGGATCTCTGTTTCAAGTGTGACCATGTGGCTGCAAATATATCTGGTTGAGCTAGGATGCTGTCTCTTTTTCTTAACAGTTCTAGTTTTATTGAATATGTTGCTGGGTGGCGTCGAGGGTTATTGGCAAGTGCAAAAGTGCATCTGGTGCACCAGTAGGCATAAAGGCTGTATGTTGCTGCACGAATAGCAGGGTTGTTGCCTTTTTTAAATGTATTTATTATTTCATCAATTGAAATGATAGCCTTTCTGTATGTGGTAAACATTGTGCGACGTATTGTTTCTAGGGCACTGCAGGAATGAAGAAAATGATCTTGTGTCTCTTCTTCTCTATGACATAGCCCGCACATGGGGTCTATATTGGTATAGAATCTACGAAATCTAAGGAAATGGGTTGTGGGTAGAGCATTGAGATTAAGCTTAAGTAGAAAATCGAATAATTTTGGTTCTAATGACCATTTTCTGAATTGTTGCAGTAGTTGCCTGTTGTCTATTCCAAGAACTGATGGATGTAGATTGGGTGTCTGGTTTGGATGTAGTATATTGTAAATGTCCCAGTATGTATACTTGTTGTCATTATTGAGTGATATTTTGTTGTATATTTGGCTTGAGTTCTTCAATCAGTGTGGATAGATATCCATATGAAGGGGGTGGTCTGTCTGTGGGTATTATACTGATTACACACTCCAGGTCTGGAAATCTTTTTATGGTTGCTGTTATTAGATTTACTGATTTCTGTGTGTAAAAAACATTGATTGTATGGAGTCCAAGTCCATTGCTATGTGGTGGTCTGCTCAGATTTTTTAAAGAGATTGCCACTGTCTTTCTCTTCCATATTAGTTTGTTACAGATTGACGAGATTTTAGATATGAATGTTTTTGCAAATTTGATTATAGGTGTATAGTATGTAATTTTTGTAGTTATAAGTTGATTAAATAGTGCTACCTTTGCATATATTGACAGGTATGACTTTTCAAGTGAGGCTGTGATTTTTTCAGCATCTATTTTTAATTTATTTTGAATTTTTTGCCTCATTCCATTGGTTCCAAGGTAGAATGGGAAACCAAGGAAAGCAGATGGTTTACCATTAAACATCTCTGTACAGTGCTTGCCTGTGTATATTGACCATGCAGCAGTTTTATTTGTGTTAATTTTTAAATTAAAATTTGAGGTATAATTCTTGATTATCTCTTGTAATATGGGGAGGTTCTTTTTAGAGGGGAGGAAAACGGTTACATCGTCCATATAGGCTATGCATGATATATTTAAAGCAGTGTTTGGAATTTGAATGCCTTTTATTTTTTTTTTTATTTTTTATTTTTTTTTTTCTGTATCTCTATTAATAGAGGATTTATATATATTGTAAAGAGCAAGGCACTTAGGGGGGATCCTTGTGGGATGGATTGACTCGGTCTGAAGGCTGGTGATTTTTTTCCATTCAATGTGATGTGAATTTCACGGCTGAGTAGCAGATTTGCTATTATATATAGTAGGGATGGAGGTGTTGTTGTTTTTTTCAGCACGTCTAATAATTTGGCTATAGGCACTGAGTCAAAAGCTGCCTCAATGTCTAGTTGAACTATAATTGGTGCATATTTCTTTCTTTTTTTTTTTTTTACTACTTCGATAATTGTTTTGTACATTAAGGCACCCTGGCCAATGGATGATCCTTTTTTGGCATATTGTGCTGATGATAACACAGGGAGTATGTGTTGTTCTATTTTTTCCTTTATCACTCTTTCAAGAATTTTTATTCCTAAAGGTCCCATTGAAATTGGTCATAGATTAGATAAAGATGATATTGCTGTTTGTTTTTTGTTAAATGGAACCATTGCAATTGGGTATAGACTTTGTATGTTGTAAATTTTTTGGGATATGTAATTGGCTAGATTGCACAGGTATTTTGCTGTGAAGTGACTAAGATGTTTGAACACAAATTTGGGAATTCCTTGTGGTCCTGGGTGACATGTGTTTGTTATTGTTGCAAGTTGAAATACAATGTCAGTTGTTGTTATTGGTGTATCTGTTTCAGGGTCTCCAAATATGTCTTCATTTGGTATGTACACTCTCTGTTTTTGCAGTATTTTTTTAAAGTGTTGATATATTGGGTTTATCATGTTATGTCCAGCTGTTATAGAGCCATCTATTTCAAGTGCCATAGGCACTCTGACTGTGGATGGGTATCCCAATGCCCACCGTATGTATGCTCTGGTCCAAGTATGTTGTTGTGTAAGGCATATTTTTTTTCTTTTTTATTGCTACATATTGCTTTAGTGTATTGCATGTATTGTTGTACATTTCTGTAAGTTTTTTAATTTGTGTTTGATTATCTGTAGTTGGTCTGGAAATGGTTATTCTTTTATGTAGTTCATCTGCCAATGCTAATAATCTGGTGGGGGGTGTTGAGTTGCAGGTAATATGATTGATGTTGAAAGAAAGTATATTGGTGAATGCTATATACTTTTGTACTGGATCGAGTGACATGTTTTGAAGTTTTTGGAGCATTATATATGTTTCTGAATATAAGAATTCAGTTGTTTGTGCTGGAAGAAGTATTCACATAGTCTTTTGGAGGGCTATTGTTGTATTTTGTATTTTTGTTAGGTCGAGGGTGATGAACTGAGCAGCATGATCTGAGATTATAGATGGACAGAGTTCAAATTTAAAATAATGATGTAACATTGGTGAGTAGAAACACAAATCAATAAGTGACTTATATCTATTGTTATTAAAAGATATTGAGTTTGATGGGAGAAAACCCTCAGCACTCATAAGTGGGATTGTTATTTGATGGATCCATTTGGTGACAAAAGTTTGGTAGGTCATGTTGAAATCTCCCAGGAGTATTATGGGATTTGGTGTTGCTGTAAGCATTGAATTTATTGTTGCTATTATTCTGGAGATGATGACAGGGCCTGGTGGTATATATACAAATACTAGGTTAAGTGTGATATTTTTATGATGGAGTGTTAATATGATAAGATTAGAGTCAATATATATAATTTTAAAAGAATCGAAAGGGCATTTGTGTGAAATAATTATGCCTGTGCCACCTGATGGTGATGATGATTGCCTTGAGCAGGCACAAAAACCTTGGTTGACTAAATATTTTGATGGATCAATTTGAGAGCTGCTGTATATTTTTGTTTCCAAAAGCCCCAGTATGTGTGGTTGTGTTGTATGTAACCATTTTTTGAGATCAAAAAGTTTTTTGGTGGCATTTAAGCCTCTAATGTTGAGCGATCCAATTTTTATCTTCATGTTTTAAATAATTTTTTAACAGGGTATTGATTTTTATTTTATTTTTAATACTAAATGTTTGTTTATATTGCAGTAGATGGATGCTGATACATATTTAAGACATTATTATTATTATTATTATTATTATTATTATTATTATTATTATTATTATTATTATTATTATTATTATTATTATTATTATTATTATTATTATTATTATTATTATTATTATTATTATTATTATTATTATTATTATTATTATTATTATTATTATTATTATTATTATTATTATTATTATTATTATTATTATTATTATTATTATTATTATTATTATTATTATTATTATTATTATTATTATTATTATTATTATTATTATTATTATTATTATTATTATTATTATTATTATTATTATTATTATAATAATTATAATAGGGGAACTGTAAATTAAATTATTAAAAGAAGCTAAGTAAGAAATTATTATTAATGTTAAATGTCCAGTTGTCATTTTCTTCAAAGGAATATTAAGTTATTTATTGTTATTTCTGTAATAAATTTATAAATCATATTTTAGGATTATGACGACTTTTTATTTAGGTACTTACAACTGCAGATCACTTTCAAGTGAATGAAGATTGCAAGAATTAGAAGAAGAACTGTCTCATATTAAATGGGACATTATTGAACTTTGTGAAGTTAGAAAAAAAGGTGAAGAAACAATTGATTTAAAAAAGAACATATACTCTACTATAAAGGCACAAATATTGGAGATACAAGTGAAGTAGAATTCATTATATAATAAAAAAATGGAAGAATAATATTGTGGAGATTGATGGTGTATCAGACAGGGTAAAAATATTAGTTTTACAACTTAATAGCAGATACCAAATGCAGATAATTCAGGTTTATGCCCCAACAAGTTCTCATAGGGATGAAGTTATAGAAGATTTTTGTATGGATGTACAAAAGGCTTTTGATCAGAATAAACAACATTTTAAAATTGTTATGGGAGACTTTAATGCTAGAATTGGTAAACAAATGAAAGATGAAAATGCTGTAGGTAATTTTGGTTAAGGTAATTGAAATGAGAGAGGACATAGACTTGTGGAGTTTGCAGAAAATGAAATATTATGAATTCTTTTTTTGAGAAAAATGTTAAAAGGAAATGGACATGGAACCCATCCAAATGAAGGTACAGCAGCGCTGGATTATATTTTGACTATCAGAAAATACATATTTCAAGTTTGTAATGTTCTTAATAAATTTAATGTAGGAAGTGATCATCTATTAATAAGATGTAAGATACATGTTAGTTCAGAACTGGAGAGACAAAAATTATTAAGGAAAACAATATTTACAGTTGATATTCCTAATTTTCAGAAAAATTCTAATAAATTTAAATTAGAACTTACAAATCAGTTTCAAGTATTAGTAGATTTTGAACATGATTCAGTTTTCAGTGACATTAATAGGAAAATAACTGATACATTTTTAAAAACTGCAACAAAGATATCTGGTAGAAAAAGCAGCAATTGACCAATAAAATTTCTACTGAGACCAGAGAATTTATGAAGAAAAGGAGAAATATGAGGATAGACAGCAATGATGCATTAAAAAAATTGAATATCTCAAATTTTGTAAAATGGTGAAGAAAAGAGTTGAAAATGATATAAGAAAGTATAATTATAAACCAGCAAGAAAATCTGTAGAAGAAAATAAAAGTCTAAAATGTGTAAAACAACATTTTGGTATTGGTAGAAAATTTATATCTGCAATAAGAAAAAAAAGATGGCATTATTACTAAAAAGAAAGATGACATCATGAAATGTGTAGAAGAGTTCTATCAAGAATTATATAGTAGTAAAGAACAAGTGCCTCCTATACCTATTATATTTTCTGAATTTCCCAGAATTTTGAATCAAAAAGTGAGACATGCAATTAAATTTATGAAGAAAGGGAATGTTCCAGGTAATGATGGAATTTTAATTGATATATTAAAAGAAACAAGTGAAGAAACACCTTTTTTTTAGCAAAGTTATATACCAAATGTCTAAACGATAAAGATGTACCAGATGATTGGAAGAATGCACTATTAATATTAATATTTTAAAAAGGTGATAAAGAAGATATCAGAAATTACAGACCTATCAGTTTTATACAAAATTTTTACTAAGATAATTACAACTCGTCTACAGAAAACAATGGATTTCCACCAACCAAGAGAACAAGCTGGATTTAAAAGTAGTTTTAGTACAAGTACATCATATCCAGGTATTGAGAGAAATTAGAACAAATGAATATGAGTTGCCATTATGCTTAGGATTTGTAGACAATGAAAAGGCATTTGAGTCTATAAACATTTTTTCAGTGATTAAAGCATTGGATAATCAAGGTGTAGATCCAGGATATTGTCATATTTTAAAGAATATTTATAAAAATGCAACAGCAACAATTAGATTTCATAATGATAGTAGGAAAATCAACATTGAAAAGAATGTAAGACAGGGTGATTCAATATCTTCAAAAGTTTTTTACAGCAGTACTGCAAGAAGTATTTTGTGGAATAAAATGGGGAGTTAAAAGAGTGAAAGTAAATGGAGATTATTTAAGTCATTTAGATTTTGCAGATGATTTAGTTGTTTTTGCAAATAATGCTTTAGAGCTACAGGAAATGTTGCAGGAGTTATCAGATGAAAGTAGGAAAGTATGACTAGAGATAAATGTTAAAAAGGCTAAAGTAATGATTAATAGATTTTTTTTCAAAATATGAAAATAAAGATTGATTTTGATGAGTTAGAAGAAGTTAATAGCTCCAAATACCTTGTTCAGATTATTAATACAGATGAAACATAATGGATGAAATTAATCATAGAAATAAACTTGTTTGGAGTGCTGTTGGTAGAAATAACTTGATACTAAAAGGAAATATGCCTATGTTTGAAAAGGAAGGTTTTTAATAAATGTGTTTTTCCAGTTCTTACTTATGTATCTGAGACTTGGACCCTTAACCCTTTTCCTGCCTCTTACGAAGCTCCTCGTAGACATCTGACGTCACTCTAACTCTGCCAGTTCTTATGCTAAAAAATTCGTTTGATAGGTTTTGAATAGGTTTTTAAAAGTTCTGTAAGATGGTGCCCTCTTCCGAATTATTTTATAAGTAAAAAATAAAAAAAACGCATTTAAACCTAAACAAAGAAAGAACATCAGTTGTAATTGGTTGTTAGTGAGCTCTTAGCTGAAAAAGACATTCTGATTGTCTGGAAAGAACAAAGAAACCGCCTGATCAAAGAAAATAAAGAAAAACGCTGAGATTTTTATTTCGAATGGAATTTTAGTATTAAAAAAATATAATTTCAGAAATTAAACTAGTTTTTTAAAAAATATACTAAAAAAACAAAATTATTTTCGAAAAATATTGAAGATTTTAGTAAAAATATTAAAGATTTAATAAAAAGAAATATTTACTTTTCTATAACGTAAAAGTTGACCTTTTTGTTTATATTATAGCTTTTATGTTGCCGAAATTGAATATTTTAGAATAAATAAATAGCAATTTATTTTTGAAAGAACTTTCGTTCTCTTCATAACCTGAAAAATTAGTAATATACTTTTTATAAACGTATCTGAGTTGAAATTAATATTATAGGCAAATATGTTTTAACAATAGGCTTTGTCTTCAGTTTGTGAGTTGGCCAATTAAAAGATTCAGATTTTTACCTCATACAACCAATAATATAATTAGCGGTTAAAAGGTTAATATAAGAGCAATACAGAGACTTTAGACCACTCAAAGAAGTATGGAGAGATGCATGTTGGGAGTATCAAGAAAAGATCAAAATCGCAATGTATGGGTAGGAGAACAAACAGGTGTTACTGACATCATTGAAAAAATTAAAAAGACTGAAGTGGACTTGGGCTGGACATATTGGTAAAAGAGATGATAATAGATGTGAGATGGATAAAATAAGAAAGTAAGCAGGGGTGATGTGGAGAAGAGAAGCTAAAGATAGAAAAAGATGGATTAAATTTGGAGAGACCTTCATCCTGCAGTGGATTGATAATGGTTGATGATGATGATATGTAATTTGTTTATTACATAAGTGTATTACAGGATAGTCTTGTCATGTGAATTTGGTGGGGTAATATTTTTGTACTATTGGGAATATATCTTTAGGGATATATCCTCAATGGTTAAGCCAGTGTACCTTACTGAACATCTCATGTTAAGAGTTTCATAATTATATTTCTTATTTTGATAGAACCATATTTTATTTATAATCTTGAGTTATTTATAAGTTGAATTTATTAGTGAAATATATAGATTGAGTTTAATAGTTGGAACCCTAATTATTTATAATCAACCTAAGTGTTATGATATATTATATATCATTAAATCTTTTTAAATTCAATTCTTGAAGAATATTGTTTTATTAGATACAGTGTCTTAGTAATGTATCTTGAGTTAGTCAGATTAGTATTATTTTAATAGTCATTGTTTATGTAATCTAATTGCAGTTCAATATTGTTATATCCTAGTTAACCGGTTTCTTTTGTTCAGTAATATTTCCTTTAAGGGTAGGGTACAATTTATATACAATGAGCAGTGATAAAGATATGTACAAATGAATATGATCTCGGTCAACTAATGAGTGTTGGTTCATAGAAACCAATCTGTGTCTTGGGTGAGAATGGTGTAATGAATTTTACATTACTGAAATATTACTTCCTAATATAACCTTTACAAATTACACTATCTTCAAATATTTTCTTAATCCACTTTATATTTTTGTTAATAAAAAAAATAGATAAATTCCGAACTAGTTTTTCTTAATTAATGTTAATGAGTCTTTTTTTTTTTTTAAAAAAAAAACAAACTTATATGCTTTATTTTACCGTTTGAGAATATGTTCAAATGAATTTGTAAAAATAAAAACGACTATTATAATTATAATTTATAGTTAAAACTAATCTAGTATTTCTTTCAAGTTAGACAAACAAACATGTAATTGAAATGTAATGTGATTCGCTTTGATTGATATTACCCCGGAACTCTTTAATTCTTACATTATAAATATGTTGCTATTATAGAAAGAATAAAACGTTATTGTATGTTTAGGCAGTTGTATTTAATAATCAAATAATGGCACTTCATCATTGAATTAAAACTCAGTTTTTGTATTAGAAAGTGGAAGTGAATAATAATAAAAAAAAGTCCACCCAACATTATTATCAGACATTTAATTTTAATTTCATCTAAATTGCTAACACTACAGTAATTATAAATATTATATCGAGATTTATTTTGTAATATTAGTTAAAATGTAAAAAAAAAGATTTTAACTTTTTATTGCAGTAATTATTCTGTAACTAATCTGAATCGCTATAAAAAAAAAAAAAAGAATTACTTATATTTTATTTTTTCCATAATAACCATTGGTAATATTAATTTATATTTATTTTAGATTAAAAAAAAATAAAAAAAAATAAAATGCAGTGTTAGAAATTGCCGGTAGAGGGGTGCTCATGAAAGATAAGTGAAATGTTATGCATAAAAAATAATAATAATTTAATACTGTGTTAAAGAAGGTGAAAGGAAGATATCAATTTTCCTTTTATGTTTTTATTATTCTCCCTTGTATTTTCTATATTTACAAGTGACAATTTCATTTCTATATCAGTTAAATAATTTTTGTTTACATTCGTGGATAGGTCAAGTGTATGTACTTCATTATAATTACAAAAACAAAATTGATTCTTCAAAAAAACAGTAATAAATTTGAAATAAATAAAAATTTGTGTGTGTGTCTGTGTGTGTGGAGAGGTGTTTAGTTTCCTGAATCATGCCCTTAAAATGCCCAAAATACAGTTTTAATTTGATATATATAGAAATATTAGCGCATATTCTATGCAATGACATATAATAAATAAATAAAAATTATGATTTTCATTTAGAATGAGATAAAGCCCCATTATCACAGTTAATAAGTTTAAAATTTTTTAATTATTTCTTCATTTTTAAGTTAGCGGCTGAAAAGTTAAATACTTCACAACTGACGTATGTTTACCATATGGTTAGCCGAAGACATTTTACATAATTAGGAAATAAAATATTATTAAGTAACAGCAATTAATTAAAAACGACATAGTTTGTTATCTTTTAGCATTTCATTAACGTAATGATGTCGAACGTAGTAAAATCTGCAACTTAATTATAAAATTAAATGCATAAATAAATTAAGTGCATATATGCACTCTCTCTTTCCTACGCACTGATGTATATATATATATTGGCTGGTGGCTGAAGGCGGAGGGTGCTAAGGATCCCCTGATTGTGGACCCTGGCTGCCATTTGATGATGACTTTTTATTTAGGTATTTACAACTGCATATCATTGTGAAGTGAAGAAAGATGACAAGAATTAGAAGAAGAACTGTCTTATATTAAATGGGACATTATTAGTCTTTGTGAAATTAGAAGAAAATATAAAGAGACAATTGATTTAAAAAGTGGATATGCACTCTACTATAAAGGCGCAAATATTAAAAATACAAGTGGGGTGGGATTCGTTATAAATGAAAAGTGGAAGAACAACATTGTGAAGATTGATTGTGTATCGGAGAGTGGCAAGATTACTTATACAACTTAATAGCAGGTACCAAATGCAGATAATTCAGGTTTATGCCACAACAAGTTTTCATAGTGATGAAGTAGTAGAAGATTTTTACATGGATGCACAAAACACTTTTGATCAGAGAAAACAACATTTTAAAATTGTTATGGGAGACTATAATGCTAGAATTGGTAAAGAAATGAAAAATGAAGTGCTGTAGGTATTTTTGGTTATGGTAGTGGAAATAAGAGAGGACATAGACTTGTGAAGTTTGCGGAAAAATAAAAAGTTTATATTATGAATTCTTTTTTTGAGAAAAATGTTAAAATAAAATGGACACAGAAGCATCCAAATGAAGTTACAACAGAACTGGATTATATTTTGACTAATAGAAAATAAATATTTCAAAATTGTAATGATCTTAGTAAATTTAACACAGGAAATGATCATCAATTAGTAAGATGTAAGGTATTTGTTAATGCAAAATTAGAGAGATAAAAATTATTTAAAAAAATATATATATACAGTTGATATTCCTAATCTTTAAAAACATTCTAATGAATTTAAATTAGAACTTACAAATTGGTTTCAAGTATTAGTAGAGTTTGAACATGATTCAGATTTGAATGAAATTAATATGAAAATAACTGATACACTTTTATAACTGCAACAAATATAGCTGGTAGAAAAAAGAAGGAATTGTCCAATAAAATTACTACAAAGACTAGAGAATTTATGAAGAAAAGAAGGAATATTAAGATATACAACAATGATGCATTAAAAAGGATTGAATATCTCAAATTTTGTAAAATGCTGCAAAAAAGAGTTGAAAATGATATAAGAAAGTATAAATGTGAACTAACAGGAAAGCTGTAGAAGAGAATAAAAGTCTCAAGAATGTAAAACAATATTTTGTTATTGGTTAAAAATTTATATCTGCAATAAGAAAAAAAAATGGAATTATTACTAAAAAGAGAGATGACATCATGAAATGGATAGAAGACTTCTGTCAATAATTATATAGTAATAAAGAACAAGTACCTCTTATATCTATTATACCTTCTGAATTGCCTAGAATTTTAAATGATGAAGTGAGACAGATAATTCAATTTATGAAGAAATGAAAGGCTCCAGTTAAAGATGGAATTATAATTGATATATTAAAATAAGCAGATGAAGAAATAATTTTTTTTAGCAAAGTTATATACCAAATGTCTAAATGATTAAGATATACCAGATGATTGGAAGAATGCGGTATTAATATTAATATTTAAAAAAGGTGATAAAGAAGATATTAGCAATTATAGACCTATCAGACTTTTATCAGTTTTATACAAAATTTTTACCAAGATATTATACAGAGAGGATTGGATTTCCACCAACCAAGAGAACAAGATGGATTTAAAAGTGGTTTTAGTAAAGTAGATCATATCCAGGTATTGAGAGAACTTATGGAAAGGACAAATGAATATGAGTTCCCATTTGTCTTTGTATTTGTAGATTATGAAGGGGCATTTGATTCTATAAACATTTTTAAGTGATTAAAACATTGGATCATCAACATATAGATCCAGGATATTGTCATATATTGAAGAATGTTTATAAAAATGCAACAGTAACAATTAGATTACATAATGATACTAGGAAAAGTCAACATTGAGAACAGTGTCAGACAGGATGACTCATATATCCAAAATTTTTAGCAGTGCTGCAAGAAATACTTTGTGGATTAAAATGGGAAGCTAAAGGAGTGAAAATAAATAGAGATTATGTAAGTCATTTAGATTTTGCAGAAGTGTAGTTGTTTTTGGAAATAATGCTTTAGAGCTGCAGGAAATGTTGCAGGATTTATCAAATAAAAGTAGAAAAGCAGGACTAAAGATAAATGTTAAAAAGACTAAAATAATATTTAATGGATTTTGTCATAATATGAAAGTAAAGATTGATTATTATGAGTTAGAAGAAGTTAGCAGCTACAAATACCTTGGTTTAGATTATTAATACAGATGAAAATATAATGGATGAAATTAATCATAGAATTAAACTTGGTTGGAGTGCTTTTGGTAGAAATAACTTGATACTAAAAGAAAATATGTGTTTGAAATTTAATAAATATGTTTTACCAGTTCTTACTTATGGATCTGAGACTTTGACACTTAATAGAAAAGCAATACAAAGACTTCAGACCTCTCAAAGAGGTATGGAGAAATGCATGTTGGGAATAACAAGAAGAGATCAAAAATGCAATATATGGGTAGGAGAACAAACAGGTCTTACAGACCTCATTGAAAAAAAATAAAAGACTGAAGTAGAGTTGAGCTGAACATATTGCTAGAAGAGATGATAATAGATGGACAATTGAAATCTTAAACTGGATTCCAAGAGATTGTCAAAGACTCAGAATGAAACCACATGTGAGATGGATGAATGAAGTAAGAAAGTGTGCAGGGTTGATGTAGAGAAGAGAAGCTAAACATCAGAGAAGATGGATTGAACATGGAGAGAGCTTCATCTTGCAGTGGATGGACAATGGTTGATAATGATGATGATAGTGATTCAAAGACATACTTAGCCAAATCTATCTAAAGCAAAATAATTGCCATACTTTTTTTAGAGTTTTTTTTTTTAAATTAATGTTGTAGTTGAAATAATTACTATTTTTTATTCATTAATTTACAAAAAACACTGGTTGATAAATAATTGGATATACTTAATTACACCCTCAATTTTGTTTATTATAATTCTTTCATCTTTTTTAATCAGTAAATATTTGCAGACATCATAATGAAATCATTAAGAATTTCATACAAAAGATAGGTTAACTAGTTGCTTTCTTAAGTTCTTTACTTATGTCAATGTGATACTAGATTAGATTAATTACTTTGTTTATGGTCAATGTTTAGACATCTTTGTAAATTAGAAGTAGTTAAATTCCATTTCAAAAATCAGAAATCATACAATAATGAATGTCTGGGAACTCCTAGAAAAAATTAATTTCAGTTTGTTTTATTGTTCCATTTATATACAAAAAATATTTTAAATCTGAAAAAATTCTCATTTTCTATACTATTGCTTATAAATTGTTTGAAAAATAGTTTTTTAAGATCTAGAAAAAAAAAGATTATGCCTTAGGTTAATGATAAGTCTTATTTACTTGTTACGTTTAATACATTTTTGTAGGAGAAATTGTTTCATGATAATTTGTAGAGGGGTGCAAGAATGATGGGTTTATAGGGAATTTTTAATGTTAGAAGCATTTCTTATCTAATTACTGCATTAAATTTGAATGTATAGTTTTATTCACAAAGAAACTCAATACACAGAATTAGAATATACTGCAATTAAATAAGCTTTTTAAAAAATATTTGTAGCATTACTCATGTAGTGACAAGCAGATGTCCAAGAATGGTAAAAACTATTTTTCAAATAACCTTTAGAAAATGAGGAAGTAAGCGTACCTATATTTCAAGTAGCATGGAGTAAAATTGTGTTTCATTTTATTATTGAAAAAATTACTGAAATTACAAAAGCCCACTTCCATCAAAATTGTAAAAAGATTCACAAAATTTTTATAAACTTATTAAAAGTTTTTTTTTTTTTCATTTTTGGAAATAGTCTTTTTTTTTCTGGGCACACATAAATATCATCAGCTTAAATGAGTTTGTTGTTTTGCTTAGAAAAACAATAGATCAGTAAATTAAACAAAGCAGTTATAAAAGTCAATCCTTGGAAAATAATTTAATAGAAATAAATTTGCTAAATTATTAGATACTTATATAGTAGACTTGACACACCTTTTCATGACCATGATGAATATCTAAACTTGTGATCCTGTCAAACAAACTCTGTGATCTGATCCAATCTCATACATACATCTTCTGATAAAGTCAAGTGATAAATTTACACTTTCAAAATTTTGATCAATTCTCTGCTTATTAGCACCTCATTAATTGTCCAGATTTTGTTGGGACAAATGATCTGAAGTGTTTTGCAAAGGGTTTTGCCTTTTTTGGATTTTGTTTCATAGTGCTTTCAATTGCCTTTTTTGGATTTTCTGGTATATTATTTTTGACTGTAAGTAAATAAATAAATGTTGTTTTCATTTTGATTTACTTTTTCATTTTCTGATTCAGATCACAGTTTTTTATTATTTTTGTCACAGTCCAAAATAAAGAAAATTTAGGATTTATCCACTACTGAGATCAATGTGACCCAGTACATTCAAGAGAAAGCAATTCTGCCATCTGAAAAAGCATGTCCAACTGACCATACTATGGCCATTTCCATATACTCTTCAGACAAACAATGGTATTGTATCATTTAAGGATGCAATAATAAAATATGCATTTATAAAGGAACTTGGTTGGAGGGTTCCAGAATTTTATTTTTGACCACAATATGATTTATTAACAGCTGACCTTGCAAATTAACATCCATAAAATTAGGAAAATCATAGCTTGATTTACTATACAAAACAGTGATAGACTGGAGCAACTATATGTGGAAAGTTTGTGCCACTATGATGTTAGAGTGAGCAAAACATAAAATTGGAGACCCATAAGAAAGTTGTTGAAATTGACAGAAACCTTTTCACAAAAAAACAAAAATCAGACTGAGAAATACTTCCCAAACAATGGATGTTTGGTAGCTTGTGCAGGAAGACCAATGATTGTTTCATATGACAATTGATGACAGAGCAATGGATTCTCTTATAGAAACTATAAAACAAAATGTAAAAGAGGGCTCAGCAATTTATTCAGACTTTTAGAAAATCTATCATCCTAATAAACTATGATCTGCTGGCTATGACCAATTTAGTGAAATCCATAAATATAATTTTGTGAATTCAGAAACTGATGCCCACAGAACATTGAAATACTGTGGGTTCTATGAAATAATGTAATAAACAATGTGAGGAACAGCACACAAGCACCCAGTTTCTTATTTAGCAGAATTTATGAGGCAGAGACTGCACAAAGATGATGATATGTTCTTTTGCATCTGGGATGATATAAAAATATCAGTCTACCACATCAATTTTATTAAAATAAAAATTTAGTAATTTTATCTTTCATTTTAATAAAAGTGTTCTAATTTAATTTATAAATAATACAAAAAACCCTGTCAGATAATGAAAATTATTCTTTACATATAAATCATGATAAATAGAGCGGCCAAAATTAAAAAAAAATATTAATCACAATGAACAATTTTCCAAGTGCTTTCAGTACAATATACCAGTATCATGGCAATATATTGGAACTGAATGTTTAATATTCCAGTGCATGTTCAGTGGAACATTAGTGTTATACTGATTGATAACGTTTTCAGACTTCACAATAAATCAAACCTCTTTCAACTTTCTCTTTTTATCATATGATTTGTTGCATGCAGTAGTAATATTTTGAGGATAAAACTCATGTCCACAACTATTTTCATGACTTGAAAAAAAAGAATTAACCTGTAAATCACTTTTAGACTTTTTATACTGATAAACATGCTGTTGTAATCATGTTAAAACATTTTTCTTTATTTCACCATAATAAATAGCAATGCAACCAATTTCTTTGCAGGCAATGGAAACTTCATATCTATTCATTTCTTCCATAGGTGAACAGAAACTTATATTATAATCTTTAGCAATTATATTTTTTCCATTTCTTACTTATAGATGGCACATAAGCAAAAGAAACGCACATTTTGACCATTTTATTATTTGCATCCACTTATGTTTAGACTTCACATTATTATAAACCAAACTCAACTGTCTGTGTCATATAGTTTTTTTTTGTATCCCACATCTATCAAATCATCAATATAATCCTCAATATTCCTTTTTTTATCTGCTTCAAATTTACAAGGATGTGAATTTCAATACAAAAACAGTTGAATCCAGACATTTTATAATTCAAAGGAACATTCAATTATGGGTGTATAAAACCCATTACATTTAATAGTTTAACAATCATTTTATACCCAAACATATTACAGCATTTATTTACATTTATTTTTAAATACTTTAAGACACCATCCCATTCAAACTCAATAGTCCATGACAAACCAGAATTCTCATTTAATACATTAAGCATATTCATTATCATATATTTTGATCCATACACAAAAACATCATTCTCATATCTTCTATACACTATATCATCACTCCTTATAAATGGCTCAACAATATATTTTTCCATTTTCAAAACATACAAACTGCACACAATTCCACTCACTGCCAACCTTGTCAGCCAAACACTTTTCATTTGATAAAAATCCTTTCCATATCTTGCAGTAATATCACCATTAATCCATTCCAACACCTCCATAATAAATCTGGCTTTACAAAAGTTCACATTATAATCTATATAAATTATACTCTATATTATAATCATTATAATCTATATGGATTATAATGTGGATTTTTGTTAATCCAGATTTATCATGGAGGTGTTGGAATGGATTAATCTTATTATTACTGCAAGATATGGAAATGATTTTTATCAAATGAAGAATGGTTGGCTGATGGGATTGACAGTGATTGATATTGTGTGCAGTTTGTATGTTTTGGAAATAAAAAAAAGATATTGCTGATTATGATTTAGTGTATAGAAGATATGTGAATGTTTTTGTGTATGGATCAAAAGATGTGATAATATGTTTAATGTATTAAATGAGAATTCGGGTTTGTCATGGACTATTGAGTTTGAATGTGATGATGTATTAAAGTATTTAGATGTAAATGTATATAAATGCTATAATATGTTTGAGTATAAAATGCTTGTTAAACTATTAAATGTAAAGATTTTATACACCCATTATTGAATGTTCCTTTGAATTATAAAATGGCTGGATTCAAGTGTTTTTTTAATCGAAATTTGCATCTTTGTAAATTTGAAGCAGATAAAAAAGGGAATATTGAAGATTATATTGATGACATGATAGGTATGGGATATAAAAAATCTATATTACACAGACAGTTGAGTTTGTTTTATAATAATGTGAAGTCTAAACATAATATGGATGTCAATATATAAAATTTATTAAGCGTAAACAGATAATATTGTAATAACGTGAAAGCTAAAGCATTCAACAGATATGCCTTAAACATACTAACATGACAGCCAATAAGATGGAATAATGACATCACATGGACCTCTGTGTTTGAGAATTGAGAGGTCCATGTGATGTCATTATTCCATTTTATTGGCTGTCACGTTAGCATGTTTAAGGCATATCTGTTGAATGCTTTAGCTTTCACGTTATTACAATATGGATGTCAATAATAATGTGGGGAAAATTTGTTTTTTTAGCTTATGTGCCATCTATAAGTACAAAATTGAAATATATAATTGGTAAAGATTATAATATAAATTTCTGTTTATCTTTGTGTTTAAATAAACTAATAAAGAATTCAAAGGATGGTATGGAAAAAATGAATAGATATGAAGTGGTTTATTCCATTGACTGCAAAGAAATTAGTTGTAATGTCATTTATTATGGTGAAATGAAGGCAAATGTTTTAACATGATTACAACAGCATGTTTATCAGTATAAAAAGTATAAAAGTGATTTGCAGGTTAATTCTGATTTTGAGTCACGAAAATAGTTGTGGACATGAGTTTTATCCTCAAAATATTACTACTGTGTGCAATGAATCAAATGATAGAAAGAGGAAGTTGAAAGAGGTTTGGTTTATTGTGAAGTCTAAAAATGTTATCAATCGACATAACACTATTAACCATTCAGTTTCTATACGTCACCAGGATTCTGGTATACTGTACCAAAAGTGTTTGGCAAATTGTTCATTGTGATTAATATTTTTTTGAATTTTGGCTGCTCTGTTTATCATGAATTATATATGAAGAATAATTTATTTTTTATATTTTTAACAAAATGCATGTAGTTATTAATATTTCAAGGTGAGGATCCTGTACAGATGTTATATCATAAAAGTATATGTTCTTAAAGTCTCTATTTTAAAATATTTGATATAGACATAAGTATTACTTTTTTTCTAATTGAAGTCAATTTAATTTACTTATATAGAATTATTTTTTTAAATTTCATGACAGACTTAAATATATGTAATTTTTTTTAATTATAAATAAAATTTGGGCATTGATGTCTGTAATTTTTCTTAGTGATCTGTTTTGTGATTTCATTCCACACTTAATATATTTAGTATTAATTTTTAGGTCAATTTAATTTGATTATGCAGTATTATTTTTTAATTTTATGCCAGATTTAAATACATATAGTATTTTTTTTAATTTTAAGTAAAAGTTGGTATTTTTTTTAAAAATTATAAGTATTTTTTTTAAATATTGTGAATTGCTGGGCATGTGCAATTTTGCTTTAGTGTCTGGTTTGTAATTTCAGTCTATGTTTAATATACTTAGTATTTGTTAATTTTAAATAAAATTTTGGAATTTCTGGCCATGTTTGCAATGGAACCGTGGAAGCAAAAAGGATGACTGTAATAACATGAAATGCAATAACTGCCAAAACAACTGTGATGAAGAGGGAGATGGCTAGAATGGTACAAAGTGTTGTAGTTACAATATGACAATTCTTTTTATTGAAAATCATATGTGTTTTTATTATTTTGCATTGTTAAAAAGTTACTTTCTCAGGTTTGTATTAGAGTTACTGCATCTTTTCACATATGTGTCAATCTGCTTATAACTTGCTAATTGTTAAAAAACATTTAAAATATTTGAATACACATGGTCCAATTTCATTTACTTATCACAATAGTTTGTCGGAAGTTGAAGTATACATGTTATTTGGTGGCATCACAAGATTAAAAAGTTATCAGATTGATCAGATTGGTATAAATGTAAAAAGTGTAGCAAGTCTAATACATAAGTACCAGTTGTTATTAAAAATCGATTGAATATTTTTATTGGAAATATATTGCTCATGTAAGTAAATAATTTTTCTATTGGTAAGGATTTTAAAGTTTTTTAAAAAAAAAATGAATTTCAATATAGTTTATTTTGAAATTAATTTTTATTAGTTGTTCACAGCATATTTTACCTAGCTTTGTTCTAAAGTTAGTACTCAATTTTTAACAAAAATTGTAACTGATAATATTACTATGTTCTCAGAAAAGAGTTTCTTCCAAAATTTAAAAAAAGATTCACAATAAAATTATATATGTTGCACAATTATCAAATTTTCATTTCCTTTTCAAATTTTTAAAATTGTTTAAATACAAATAACATTTGTGAATAGTTTTTAAAGTCAGTTTTTTATTTGGTGTTGACTTTTTAAAAAAATTCTGGTGATACATTATCTGTTGATAGGATCTTTTTGTAATTTAACTTTGCTATTGAAGGTCAAAATTCAAAATGAATGTTTAATTTTATCGATATATGTAGCTAATAATGAGAAGAGTTAGTGAAAAATAAAATTATTTTTATATTAATTATTATTTGGAAATTAAGAAAATTTAATCCTCTAACATGGTTACTTTTTCTACTGATATCCCTGGTGGCAGTTTTTGTCAATGTTCAATCTTTGATTTTAATATAAAATCTCTATTGTATGCTGAAACATAAAACTTGTAGATATTTAAGTTTATAAATAAAAAATGTTCTAAAATATAATATTTCAACATGAGAAATATTGAAAAAAAATAAGCTCATAATGAGAACAAAAGATATGCCTGTCATTTAAGGTGGGCAATAAAACAATCTAAGAGAGAGACTTTAAAATATCAATGAAATATTTTTTGACTGAACTTTATTTTTAAAATGTAAGTGAATAAATGTTTGTCTTTGATAAATCTATAAAATTCTGCCTTAAAATATTAAAACTGCTTTATAATTTTAAGAGTATCTCAAAAAACCCTAACAGAGTGTTGGTAATTCACATTACATGATCAGTGGCATTAATTGTGGTCATTTTTATCAGCTATAGTTTTCTTTGTTAACATTATGTTTAAATTTATTAACTTATATTTTAAAAAAAAACGTATACATATAAAATCAAAATATATGTATCATTTTAATTTTAAATAATTATTATACAATTTGTAAAAATAAAAATATTTAATCAAGTACATAAATAAATTCTCAAAATAATCTCACAAATGCTGTGGAATGTGGAGGCAGGACTAAACATATGGAAACTGGATTAAAGACACCTTGATTTTTATTAACTGACTGAAAAGTATTGACATCTTCAGATTAAAAAAAAAGCAATATTCATTAATTTGCCATTTGTTGTTTTAAAAATAACCCCATAGAAGTACCATTAAGATAGTCATAGAAGAATGACCTAATGTAACAGAATTACCATACCATCCCTGAAGTAAACACTGTCTGACCATGTTCCTGCAAAATTAATTAAAAGAAATGAAAATATATTTGCAGTGAAAAAATAACGTTTTAAAATAAATATCTCTCATCTTACACATACAATTTCATAATACTAGACAGGCATAATTTATTAACTAATAAATAACCCAACAATCTAACCTGTAACGAATTTCGCCTAAAAAGTTTCTATGACAAAATAATATTGCTTGGGTATTAGAAATTTTAAGGCGCATTCGTTACAGGTTAAGGCCTGTTTAAGTACAAAATAAATATAATAAGTTACAAACTATCTTTTGTTTAATAACCACCGGCAATATGATTAAGATCAGTGAATGATGCATCTGATAGTTTAGATGACAAGGTTATTCGAAAACTAAATATTTAATCTTTAAAACATTATTTAAAATAATACTAGTATTTAAAAACAACAATAGTTTTGATCAATAAACAATAAAACTTTGTCGTACTTTAAATGTAAGAGCTTAGCAAAACTTAGTGTGATATGCTAATGCATAATAAATTCTACTATATTGACTGATGATGATTTTTATGATAATAAAAATAATATGCTGATAGCAATAGCAATAACAGTATAAATAGTGATTAGCAATACGGCCACATACAAGCAAATATATTTTCAAAGAAAATTTACTAATAACACGTTTGTGAATATACTAACAACAACAACAACAAAAAAAAAAAAACACATAATCTTGGAAAATTGTGAACAGAAATGTACATATAACATGATTTAATTACATTATTTTGTGATTAAGGGAGATCTCTTAAGATCTATTTACTATTTTAATAAATTATTATCTTTTAATTTATTATTACATAAATTTATTACTTTCATTTAGTTTATTTTGACTTATTATACATACTATATTTTACCTATTTATTAATGGCATAAATTTAAGAAATTACTAAAAATAGACACAGGCAATATATTTCGAAATCTCTATTCAATGGTTAATAAGCCACTGATATTATTACACAGGATAACACAATGGATGTACTAAATATGCAATAATTTAAGCCACCATATATTACAAGAAACAGTTGACTTCTTGTTTTAATCCATTTATTTAGGTGATTAAACAGCCAACACTATTTTAAGAGTCAAAACAATCATTTAGTTTTACTTTATAGGACACTTTAAGATTAAAGAAAAATATCAGCATTTTAAAACAACTTGGATATAAATGATATATACCATAAATTAATGGTATATATTGGATCATCTCAAATGGATAGCATTAAATCTACTATAAAAATAATTTTCAATTAATATTATCTTTCATCATTATTTTGCTCAGTGCTAAGGTAAAATCTACATTTTCAAATACCATATTTCAGAAATGATTCTGCTGTTATCAATACCAAACCATTATAACTTAGGAATATGAAAATTAATAAAACATATGATATATCCAGATATATAATAGGGTTGAGCTAAGACAAAGAGAACAAATAATAACCTAAACAATAGTCATCTCATGATTGCATATGGTCTGTAATCTTGGTGTCACTTCTGGAGCACTTTTAGTGATACAAAATGAAAAGTTGATCAATCCCTTGTATACCAGCACATGGTTTGAGATCACAGTGTCACTTCTGGATCACCTTTAGGGATATGAAAAACAGGAATAGATAGTTAATCCCTTATTTAATAACTAGATCAATAAACTACAAATGTATGGCCTTAACTTGCTCAAACTTTGAGAGTCACTATTCATGATTCATCCATGATGGTCATTTATATCATCACTCAGGGAAAGAGAATAAGTTAACTTGATGTGATGCAACATGGACCTACCACATATTCCAAAATATTATATACATTTCATATAATCATTTAATATGATAACAGATAAATCTAATACTATTATTACTTACTGTGCATGCATAAAGACATTAGAAAAATGAAATATATTATGATTTGACATATAATGTTTATTCAAGGATGACCCATAACTATTGCCTTTATTAGATATTAATTAGTTAAATATTACACATACTAAATATCATGTTTAGTGATTTTAAATTAACTAAAGTTATACACTGCCATTTGTTATTAATCTTCAACAACCATAGCTTTTTATCCTGGAAAGAAAAATATTACAAATAAACTATAAGAGTTTTTTAATCTGTGTTCAGATTTTAAATATGAACAAAATTTACAACAAATAGGATGACTTTACCTTATATTTATCATGAATTTTATTTTTTAATGCAAACCAGTCAATAATAATATATACAATATTGCAAGACAAAATATATATTAATACTACTAATAAAGATCACTACATAAATCTTGATTGCAACCATTTAAAATCCACAGTATTATGTGATTGATAAATGTTCTTTCCCACAAGGAGTATATTTCATATTTATTTATTAGTTTAAATTAAGATTCTAACATGCTATTTGATCAAAGAACAATTGTAGTTTTCAACCATTAACTTCAACACCTTGTTATTCTGGGAATTAAGAAAAAGTTGAAGATAAACATTGTTTCTTATCTTCACCACTGTATATGGATTTTATATACTTAATAGACTAATGACATTATTTAATTATTAACACATTAGAAATTTGATCTACAATATGATATACACAATAAATAATATATCAAAATTTAAGCTGACATTTGATTAACTTTTAATGAGATTCTCCAACTGTTTAATACACATATCAATTCCACTTATAATTGGAGACATATTTATCTTGCCTTAACACGAGTTTTAAAGCAATGTTGATATTATCTCATATTAAAAGCCTAAATAAATATTTATAAACTCGTATAATTTAGTATATTCACTTGTATTGTCTTATTGTGTAGGTATAAGTTATTACTATACTTTTATTTAATTGCAATATAAGATTTATCTTTTTTTAAAAAAAGTATTTTCTTCATGTAACATAATTAATATAGCATAAAAATAGTTGTAGTTAACTTTATCATAATATTACACATTAGTTTATACATATCACGAGTGCCTTATAAATTCAAAATAGCAATAAAAACATTAAATATCTCATATTATTGTTCCGCTTAATTTTAAATTTATTCTGACTGAAAGTACAAAATAATTTTCTTTCCTTTGTTTTATCCTAAATAAGTCATAATTAATTTTACAATGCACACAGTAAATATAATAATTAAAACAGTTATAAAATAGTAAAATTTCAAAAATACAAACTTTTGTTTTGGTTTATATTTTAAGTCCATTTTGGTGGGCTTTTTCTTTCAAGATGTCTAACAGTTTTAAATGGGAACTCTTTATAATAATGAATTAACAGTAGCAATGTCATGTATGTAGGTCAAATGGAGTTCCTTCTCTATTAGTTAAAATACAACCCAATTTCATTTTTAATTCAATTCAAATTCAATTTTACGTTTTAATAATCTTCTGCTTCTCACTACCTTGTTCAATCATTTTTCTGCTCTACTTATTCTCACTTGTTGTTCTCCCTTGCTCTCTTTATAAAAATCTATGTTAGCCTATTTATAAACTTTTCATCAGAGAGCATCATTGTGAAAGTTAACAGACCATTGGAATTATTGTATGTACATACATTAACATATAATTAATAATTCTCATCTATAAGCATACGTGATAACTAATTAAACTGTTGAAACTATTTCAAATTGCAATAAAATATGCTTCAGAGTTAATTATAAAGATTAATTTATAATAGCTATAATCTTAAGTCTTTTTGACTAGTATTTAATAATAATAACCATTAGAAACCAGCATTATTTCACTTAATAATAATAATAATATTAATAATAATAATAATAATAATAATAATAATAATAATAATAATAATAATAATAATAATAATAATAATAATAATAATAATAATAATAATAATAATAATAATAATAATAATAATAAGTGAAACACAGGCTTTATATATACCATGTGTCTATATATGTAATATAGGGTATATGAGCACAGACTTTCACATGACCCACCACTCTCCACTCTATCTAATAACACTGATACACTCAAGCACATATATGCTTGAGTGTATCAGTGTTATTAGATAGAGTGGAGAGTGGTGGATCATGTGAAAGTCTGTGCTCATATACCCTATATTACATATATAGACACATGGTATATATTAAGCCTGTGTTTCACTTATTACATTGTAGATATATATTTAATGGATTATGTCCTGTACATGTGGGGTTCAGATTGACCTTGGGTCAACATGGGTGTGACAAGAATCTCGGCCTTAGGGTGGCCTTTGAGCATTCCATCATCAGATTTTCAATTGGATGGACAGTTGAAGAGTTGGAGTGTGTAGTAGATTGGAGCCAGTCCATTAAAGTATGAAGATTGTCTATCTTAATAAATATCTGAGCACTTATAGTATATATGTGTGGGAGATGATAATCTGGACCAACTGATGATTGCTGGTTTAGCATGGAATACGTGTATTGGTGATTATTTATCTTTTCAGCATATATGTGCTTGAGTGTATCAGTGTTATTAGATAGAGTGGAGAGTGGTGGGTCATGTGAAAGTCTGTGCTCATATACCCTATATTAAATAATAATAATAATAATAATAATAATAATAATAATAATAATAATAATAATAATAATAATAATAATAATAATAATAATAATAATAATAATAATATATCAAATTTTTCTATTCTTTTAATTTAATCATAACATTAATAAATTATTTTTTCTGATACTATTGAAAATTAGTCCATCTGACAGACTGCATATGAAAAGTTTCATACACAATCTGGTAGAGGGTCTAGCATGTCTCTTGAACAGTCCAAATCTTTATCACTCTCATAATATTTAGTGATGAAATTTACTTATAATATAATTTAGCAGTTATGGTAACACACCACTGACATAATACACGTATTTAATATTGAATAGTTGTTATTCATTTGTTATCAATTAGAATTTAAAATTTTATATAATTGACTATTTAAACATGGCTTGACAAACATCAAACTCAACTATAAGGTTATATTATATATAATAAATTATAGTCATTAATAGTGGAATAACATACACATAAAAGTAAATAATAGTGTAAAAATTTTATTATTGAAGGAATATAACTTTGTTAATAGAAAACATGAATACATTTATGCATGAAAGATTTTGAATGGATTTTTAAACAAACAAGAAATATTTTAATTATTTTAATAATTTATTGAGATGACAGTTAAAGTTGATCTAAATATTGATTTAGAAAAAATAAATAAAACCATACTTTTTTTTTGCAGCTGTATATTCCGGAGAATCATAAGATAATACTTTTAATAAGTATGTAAGTAAATTAGAATTTTTTATACAATATCAGTGCTGGCAAACAGGAAGGGAAGCGATGCAATATTTTCATGGGTATGTGTGATGATGGTAAGAGTATAAAAATACTTAGATATTTAAAAATTATTCTGTTTGCTGTTATTTCATATCTCTACTAATAATTTTACAGGATTGTCCAAAAAATAATATGACAACTTTTGAAAGAAAAATTAAAAATTTCAAATTTTATAAATAAATATTTTTGTTTTACTGTATTATTTAGTTTTTATTTTAAAACTTATATAATTTATTTTAGCATGTGTTTTAATCCCAAAATTTATTTTATAAAAATAAATAAATAAAACATGTTAGATATTTACCAAACACATTAAACGATTAAAGCTATATTTTCAATTTTTTCTTGCGAAAGCGCTAGGTAAAAATGTCTATTAATTTACAAATTATATTTCATTGAATGGGGGGAGAGGATGCAAAAATTTAGCTTGCACAAAATAACCTCTTACTCATATGATACTGCTGCTCTCCAGCAATATTTTTTATAAAATTAAACAACCATGAATCAAAAAAAATATATAGAAACTTTTCTTAATCTTTCTTTGATTGCTATTGAACAACTATGTGATAGTATCACTATGATTTAAGACACATCAGTTCTTTCATAATTCCAAAGCATTTAAAAGGATAATAAAGATTCATCAAAATATTGAAAGTCTACTTTTATTTGTTCTGAAATAGAATTATTTGTTTGCTTTTTGATGAACATTTCACAATGCATAGGACTAATACATGTTATTTTTCCAATTTTTTTAAAAATTTCATCTCTTAACCAAAAAAACCTTCATTGTAATATATATATATATATATATATATATATATATATATATATACAATGAAGGTATCCAAAACATCAGTTGTTTGTAATAATTTAGTAATATATTTACAGATATGAACATTTCCATTTTCATCATCACCCAACTCAGATAGTTTCTGTAGCCAAAACTCTTTTAAATGGAACAATTAAACTTTCAGATAAAACATCTGAAAGAAGAAATAAAGCATATTAATAGTGTTTTATGAGCAAATAGTTATAATTATCAATTTATAAAAAAAGCCTTATTTCAAGCCCAAAATGGATAAAATAGAAATCAAAAAGATGGTAAATCATCTATTAGGATTTGTGTTCCATATGTAAAAGGAACTACAGACAGTATTGGATGTATATTAAAATGCTATAATATAGATACAACATTTTCTACTCATCAAAAGATCAGCAATATAATAACTCAAGCCTAAGGATTCAATCCTTCTTGAATCTCACAGTGTTTATCAAATCTCATATAAAAATTGTAAAGCTTCTTACATAAGTATGAGTAATTGTCACATCAGTGTTGGGAGAGATGAGCATGCTAATGCAGTTAACCAACACTCATCATCATCAGCACTCTCATTCCATACTATAAATGCAGGTCATAAAATTGATTTTTCTAGTACCAGAATCATATCTAGATGTGATAATCTCTACCAGTGCAAAATTAGAGAAGCCATTTAGATACTTAAAAGGCCAGATTGTAACAATGAGGGAGATGATATATGCAAACTTCCTCCTATTTGGAAAGATTTTTAAAAAAAATTCTTAATTTAACATTTTTGCTATTGGTGGAAGTTTAACTTTTTATTCAAATCAGTAATTGTAGCGCCTCTATCATTCAGTGGATAACTTGTGTGATCAAGTTGAAACGTTGGTATATCAATATTAAATTTTTTTAAAACGGATGAACTCACAATATCTGTCTTATATATATATATATTGTGAGTTTAATGAAATTTAATCGGTAATTTTAACTTTTGAAAAAGATCTTTTAGATTAACGTTGTTGGTGTTATTTCTGTAATTATTTCTTACAATTTAGAAGATTTTAATTTGATCGCAATTGTTTTCTATAATAAATATATTGTAAATATTACTTTCTGGGCAATGCTAAAATTATATAGAAATCATTCTTAATATTTATTACTAATATGTTTTAATATTAGCGTTTTAGATAATACCAAGTACATGATATTTTTTTTAATATTCAATCCTAGCCAACATAGTTATTAATATAATTCATCATCATCATCAACCAGTCAATTCACTGCAGGAGAAAGGTCTCTCCAAGTTCAATCCATCTTCTCCAATCTTTAGCTTCACTTCTCTACATCATCCTTGCACACTTTCTTATTTTATTCATTAATCTAACATGTGGTCTCTTTCTTCGTTTTTTACAATCTCTTGGAATCCAGTTTAAAATTTCAATTGTCCATTTATTATCATCTCTTCTAGAAATATGTCCAGCCCAACTCCACTTTGGTCATTTAATTTTTCAATGAGGTCAATAACACTGGTTTGTTCTCTTACTCATATATTGCATTTTCCATCTCTTATTGTTACTCCTAATATGCATCTCAGCTTACTTCTTTGAATAGTCTGAAGTCTATGTATTATTCTTTTATTAAGTGTCCAAGTCTCAGATCCATAAGTAATAACTGGTAAAACACATTTGTTGAAAACCTTTCTTTTCAAACACATAGGCATTTCTTTTTAATATCAAGCTATTTCTATCTAAAGCACTCCAACCAAGTTTAATTATATGATTAATTTTATCCATTATGTTTCCATCTGTATTAATAATCTGACCAAGGTATTTGTAGCTGTTAACTTCTTTTAAGTTACCATAATAAATCTATTTTTATATTTTGAAAAAATTCATTCAACTTTACTTTAGTCTTTTTAACATTTATCTTTAGTCCTACTTTCATCTGACAACTCCTACAACATTTCCTGCAGTTCTAAAGAATTATTTGCAAAAACAACTACACCATCTGCAAAATTTAAATGACTTAAATAATCTCCATTTACTTTCACTCCTTTAGCTTCCCATTTTAATCCACAAAATACTTCTTATAGCACTGCTGTAAAAAGTTTTGTAGATATGGAGTCACCTTATCTTACACTCTTTTCAATGTTCACTTTCCTAGTATCATATGTAATCTAATTGTTGTTGTTGCATTTTTATAAATATTCTTCAAAATATAACAATATTCTACATCTATACCTTGATGATAAAATGATGTAATCATGGAAGAAATGTTTTTAGAATCAAATACCTTTTCATAATCTATAAATCCAAAGTATAATGGCAACTCATATTCATTTGTCCTTCTTATAACTTCTCTCAATACCTGTATATGATCTACTGTTCTAAAACCACTTTTAAATTCAGCTTGATTTCTTGGTTGATAGAAATCCAATGTTTTTTGTAGACGAGTTGTAATTATTTTGGTAAAATTTTTGTATAAAACTGATAAAAGGCTGATAGGTCTGTAATTTCTAATATCATCTTTTTAAAATATTAATATGAATATTGCATTCTTCTAATCACTTGGTACATCTTTATTATCTAGACATTTGGTATATAACTTTGCTAAAAAAGTCTATTTCTTCTCCTGCTCCTTTTAATATATTAATTGTTATTTTCATCATTATCTTGAGCTATTCCTTTTTTCATAAATTTAGTTGTATGTCTCACTTCTTCATTTAAAATTCTGGACAATTTGAAAGATATAATAGATATAGAAGATACTTGTTTTTATTACTATATAATTCTTGATAGAAGTCTTCTACCCATTTTATGATGTCTTCTCTCTTTTTAGTAATAATTCCATCTTTTTTTCTTATTGTGATATAAATTTTCTACCAATACCAAAATGTTGTTTTACAATTTGAAACTTTTATTCTCTTCTACAGCATTCCTTGCTAGTTCACAGTTAGACTTCTAATATCATTTTCAACTGAACTGGACATTAAATGAGTATCTAATCATTTTTGGTTAAAGAATAAATTATGATAAAAAAACTGGTTATCTATTGCTTCCTAGACATGTGCGAGCTGTACGATTAATGCATTTTTCTTTCATTGTTTTTTTTTCTTGATAGATAGACCTTTGTCTTGCAGTTGGCTTATCTAAAGTCTATTTATCTTTTCTATTAAGGTATACATGTGCAAAATGTAAACTTTCTTGGCACAACTATATTTTCTCAATTTTTATTGACAATAAAAAAAAACCCATTGTTTTGTGTTCGTACTACACATTCATATATCTTAAAACTGTTTATGCTTACATGTTGTAGTTAGTTGATTTCGCATTTAAATAACAACTATATTTGTTACTTCTATATACGTCTATCGCAATAGATGTAATGCCATTTTGCATTCTACAGTAATCCAGTATATTTAAAAAAGATTTAATGGCTCTTTATTAAGTTATTAATACCAGAAATTGCATAGTTAATATTGAAAAATGCTATGTTTAATAGCATTACACACACACACATATAACACGAAAATATTTAATACATTAACGTTTTTTTTTCTCACCTTTAATTTAAGAAAGTTTATCTTTGTCACTGATATTAATATGTTATAAATTGAATGTAGATGTAAAACGGTATTAAATTAAAGTATGTAAAGATACACACAGTGAGAGCTTAGTAACCCTCACAATGATACTGGTAAGTGTTTATTCTATATTATTATCGCCTTGAAGACTAGAATTTAATTAATTTTATGGAAAAATAATAATTTCGTAGTAAATTATTAATCAAAACAGCATGAGTCCGCAATTATATATATATATAGGAGTAATGTATTTCTCTCAGTCATATGTATAAATTAAATTATAAATTATTAAAATGTACATTTCTAAATTATAAATCTACATTTATAGATTTTAATAATGTATTTCATTTTTAGTGTTCTTAAAATGTACATTTTTTATAAAGTAAACAATATAAAGTTTAGTGCAATTATATCTATATAATAATTATTTTTTGTCCTCCTATTTGCAATGTATTATATAGATATCACTCAAACAAACTTCTCTATTTTATTCATCTATTTTATGTGGTATTTTTTTAGGTACTTTGCATTAGTTTGAATTTCACATTAATACTATTGATTATTCATCTATTATTATTTTTTATTGAAATATTTTCATCCAGCCTTAAATGATGCCAATAAATCCTATTTGTTTGTTTACTAAATATTTTGCTATTGATAATTTATTATTATTTCCAACATATATTATGAACCATTAAACCATTATAATATTACTATTTCTTATCTTTCAACAAGCAGTGCAAACTAAAGTAATCAATAGATGACAGAAGGTCTGTGCATTTAAAATCCTTATCCAGTACCTACTTATCCAATATACCCAGACAAATCTCTAGCTTATTGCTGTAATTAGTGAAGAATCATGGATTTGACAGCAATGAATCTTGATTGGTGAATATAATACATATCTCTAGAAATGACCTTTATCTATTTGTTTACCTATAAAGCAATGTAACTAAATTGAAAATACAATAATGCACTCAAACCAAGTTAATTTGCTTGTATCATCACATAGACCTGATCTCAGTTCAGCATTTAAATATTTTGTTGTCTTTGATTTTTTATCACTATAATCATAAAAATACTTTGGTTAAGATTTGCATTAAGCCCATTAAAACATCATAAGACCACCATTTCCTATCCTTGGCAAGCTATTAAAATAGTAACTTTTTTCCATATGGCAGTATCATCCAGTCAAGCTGTCATAATCAATAGATGTCATAATGTTTGTACTTTTAAATTTCTATCTATTGCATATGTATCCAATATTCCAAAACTAGTCTCTAGATTATGGCTGTCATCAATATGTAACCTTAAATATGAAAGCAGTGCATCTAGACCTTTGGATATAATGCATCCCTTTTGCAGCCACATTTTATTTATTTAGTCAATAATAAAGCAATGAGCTCAAACTAAAAACACAATAGTATTTTCAATCCAAACTAATGTGCTATAAAATCACATATATGAACCAAGTCCAGTAACTAAATGTTTTGAGAATTTGGATTTTTTTATAACTTAATTACCAACATCCTTTGATTAGGATTTGTATTAACCAATGAAAACATCACATGACTTCCATTTTTTATTTTTTCATAACATATTCAAATAATTGTCACTGAGTAGGGATTGAAACATACAAATCTTCTGGAATTTATTGCCTTTGTAGTATTATATTATAAAAAGAATTGTTACTATTTTAATAGCTTATGCTAAGATAACAAGTGGTGATAATGTGATGTTTAATGGTTTATGCTAATCCTAGTCAAAGGTTGATAGTGTCTATTGTTATTAAAATCCAATGATGCCAAACTATATAGTTAATAAACTGTGTTAAGGTCTGAATGACTGTACAGACAAATTAACATGAATTGAAAACATAATTTAGTTTTTAGTTTAGTCTCATTGCTTATGGGTTACTAAATAAGTCAAAGATATTTTCCAGAGGAATGTAGTAGATCCAGAAGTCTATATATTATTCTTTTATACCAAAGGGTACACACTGATGATAGTCTTAAGTTAGAAACCAATCTGGAAATACTTAAGGAGTAGACACTAGATAGAGGTGTAAAAGTGCCAATATTCTGATATTTTTTGATTACTATAACTTGCACTGAGAGACAATAATATATGGAGAGAGTTTATACTAGTTTATATACTTAACTATTTAATCATTAGTTTTTGCATTGCTATTTTGTTAAGTGCAAATGCAATTATAATTTTAATTATATTATTATGAAAATTCACATGTCATAGAGTACAGTGAGGGCATTGTTGTGCTTTGGCTTTAAATCACTCTTCTGTGACTAATAGTAACATTATTTTGCTGGTTATATTTGACAGTAAAAATAGGAAGAAAAGTAAACATTGATTTATTAGTTTTAAAATATCTTAATATTTCAATCACAGACTTTGTCCATGGAAAAGTGAGATATTGATCTACTCTTAATGTTTTAATATATGCTATAAACCCTTTTTTAATATATTATAAGTATTTCAATATCCAAACTAGCAATATACATCCTCTAAATTTGATTTGTAATTCATTTAAATTGTTTAAATAATGATAACTTCAGTTTTTCTATGTTTATTTCAAAATGTTATCATTATATTTCTCTGAAAATATTTTTACTTTGTAGTCATTCTTCAGTGTTTTTATTTTTTAAAAACATAATATACTGATATAATTGCCATTGGTTTATATTTTCCCTTTCTTTTATCATTACCTTGCTTGTCCACATCAGCATTACATCATCAGTAGATCTCAATTTTTATTTTATTACTTTCTATGACACTTTTAGCAATTACTCATAATAATACTTTTCTACAGATATATTAAAACTCAAATTTTTTTGCTATCAGATTTTACTTTAAAATCTGATAAAACATTATAATTATTAGTAAATGGTTCAGGAAATTATATCAATAGCACATATCCAGAAATAAATTATAATTTAATTGATATTTTGGGGTGCTCAATATGTATCTGTCTTATCATTGGTTCTTTTCTTTTTATTTCATCACTAGTCTTTCCATGTTGTATGTACTTTAATAATGAATATAGAAAATATCATAATATGACTGAATAAGATAACTATTTGGATATAAGTAGTTCAAAATAAAAGTCTGGTGTAGTTAATTTAAATATTTAATTATTTATTTTTCTTGTTATGTATCACAGTGTAAGCTGAAGATGGTCACATATATATGTAAATACAAAAAATGCAAAAAAAATATAAACAAAAACCAAACACTAAAGTTTGCAAACTTAATAGATTTTACAATACTACAGCAGTTATTTTTCCATCTTAAAGCACCATGTGTAATACATTAAAAAATCCAGTAATACATTCATAAATTTAATACATTTTATAATATGGCAGGAGCCATTATTACTTCTCAGAGTTCTATATGTGATTGTGTTTATTAATAACTTTTTCTCAGTTTATGATAAAATAATATATATTTTATTTTCCTCTTTGCTATCTTTTTCCATATTTTTCTATCATATCAATGCAAAACTAGTAAACAATTGCTAAAGATAATGACAAGAGACTAATATAAAGCTGAAGGAACAGTAGTTCCAACAATCATATTGCAATATTGCAGAAGTGAGTTACTCTGTGGGCTTAAATAATTGTATTAGACTTGTTACAAACACTAAAAAGTAGGAATAGAATAGAGCAGATTAGAATGGGATAAACTGGAGAATTATAAAAAATGATGCATATTTTTGAATATTACCTTTTATAAAAATATATAAAATACTTCACTATATAAATGAACTTTTACCAGTATAATTAGAATGAATAATGGCATGAATGTTGCAGAAAATAATTCTTTAATTGAAGACGAAAGATGCAGATTATTTATTACAATAATTGTGAAAAAATGGAATAACATTTTTTAAAATGTAAAAAATATGAAAAATTTAAGAAATGGAAATGAGAGTGGATGTATAATAAAAAAGATATGTAGATTGAAATGGACTACAATAAAGTACTAATATAGGACAAAAATCAATATATTGGATTAAGTGTACACATAATAATAGTTTGTCTAGAGCTATATTAATTTAGCTAAATAATTTATCAATAAAAATGTAAAAATAAACTCACTTTTATAGCCACCCCTCATCCCACTCCCATAAACCTAAATCTTAAAGAAATCATGCTATATTTGGCTTAGAACTCTAAGATAGATATTATTAAAATATATACATTTAAAAGGCATAAAAATTTTAAAAGAAAATTGGGGAGGTGGGATGTTATGAAAAAAGTAACATTTGAAGTATTTGTTATTGCTGTTGACATGAATAAAACAAAATATCACTTGTAATTTGGAAATGCTTGTCAGTTGGGAATAACCATAAAGACTATATATTGCTTTAAGTTTCCCTTTAAGTATGCAGATCATTGATTGACATTATATGAAATTATTTCTGTTTTCAAAAAAAAAAGATGCACATCACAATATAATGTGTAAATAATAAAACAAAGGATTTCAAGTATTTCTTTTAAACTAATACTAATAGTTATAGTAACAATACTGCTGTTTCTATTACTACTGTTACTGCTTCTACTACCACCAACATTCACTTTCATCATCAACACTACTGCCACAACAACCTATAATCTCCACCCACAATCACCAATATTATCCACCACCATCCAACACTACCACTATCACCCACCACTATCACCCACCACCACCACTATAACCCACCACAACCCACACCCTACAACCACCACCACCACCTAACAGTAACACCCACCACTGACACCTACCACCAACACCCAACCACCGCTACTATCACCTAACACCAACATTAACCACTGACATCCACCTCCAACACCTAAGAACCACTACTACCATCGTCTACCATCATCCAGCACCACTCACTACCACTAACCACCCACTCAACCCGACAACCCATCACCCCACAACCAACATCTTTAAAGAATACTTTATATAGTATTAATATATAGTTATGCTATATGTTATAAATAACTGAAAACATGATTTAAAAAAGTTATGTACAGTAAAAATGCAGTAAGAATAACATATTATTAAAATATTAGTAGTTCTATAAATTTAAAATGATGAAGTGTTATAATACAAATTACAAAATATGTGGCAGCAAAACTAGACTCCAAGTAGTAGCATAAATATCGGCAGGTATTAAAGCTTTGTCTTTGATTTTTATCTTTCATAATTTATTAAGAAATAAAACAAAAAAGGTTTCAAGATATTGGATTGAAAATAAAGTGGCATTTCAAAAATCGTAGAGTAAAAAGAACAAAGATTATTATTCTTATGTTAGGAAAAAGGCCTTTATTAATAAGTGTGATGAGAGAAAAGATATATGATTTTGTAATTGAATCTATGAGAGTGTGGTATGTGTTTAATGATGGACAATCATAAAAAATGTTTTAATGCCTCTTTCTCTCTATGACATAATGAGCAGTGAGCATCAATATTGGCAAATGTTATTCTTTTATCAAGATAAAAATTTGGTAGGTTAGTGGACCAAGATTGACTTTAATAAAAAATTTAATATTTTGACTTTAAATATCAATGTGTACACTTTTTAATTATTTGTTTACTAGTGAAAGTGGATATAGTTTGAGGAATATCAGTATTTTCTGATTTGTGGACAATCTCAAAGATGTGCCAGTAATTGATATTATTATTAAAGAGGGAGAGAATTGGAGGTATGCAATTTAATATGGAATTAAGCATATTATGGAAACTCTTGTTTTAATTAAGAATAGTGTATCTCTGATTGTAAAATTCTAGCAAAAGTTTTAGTATCTGGGTATGTAATGATAATTCTGTTGATGTCACTGAACTACAGTGGAGTGAAAGTTCATTCAATGTGCTATATTTCTGCATAGTTCTTATGTTTATGGCTACTGCTATTTTTACCCATATTAGTTTTGTACATAGACAATTAACTTTACTAGTGTAAGTTATTTAATAGTTTGGTTTGGGGAATATGAGAAAATTTATTAGGGATATCTTAGCATGGATAAAAATGTGTGTTTTGAATAATAAGTTTCTTATAGTTTTTATGGATGTTTGTATATTGTTTTAGATTTGGAATTTTTATGGCACTGTGCCAAATGCTGAAAAGATGTCCAACTGAATAGGAGTAGGTCCAATTTTTATATAAGCTCTTCCTTGATCTATGATGAGTTTGAGCAGCATGATTACTGCTAATGTGGAAGAGCTGTTCTTTGGCAAACGGTTTTGTGATAAAAATGTAAAAAGAATTGGTTGAATTTTGTCTTTAACAAGAGATTCTATGGTCGTGATTAATATTCAGGTCATGGAAATTGGCTTTAAATTGTTAAGGGAGGAGGGGACATTTTTTACAAAAGATACTATGGAGACAATATATAATTGATCAATATTAAACATTTGTATGAAAAGCATACTTGAATAAATTAGTGATTACGAATATAGGGAAGTGAGTGAAGTAAGAGAGTAAAAATTTAAAGACCAAAATGGCTACTCTCAGAGGTAGAATTTAATTTTAAAGCTATTTCATTTTTTTAAGATCATAAAAATATCAAATTGGAAGGGGAGAGGATTGGACCTGTACTGGTTTGTAATTTGTTTTTGAAATAATAATATACATGAGGTAGCATGTATTCTACACTTATTATTGTTATAATATATGAAGTAGTTATATTTTTAGTTTTATCTCCAACAGCCCATTTTATATAGCCTTTGCTTGAGTTGTGAGGTTGACCCATAAAGAATTATGAGTTTTAATATATATATATATATATATATATATATATATATATATATATATATATATATATATATATATATATATATATATATATATATTAATAGTTTCCAACCAGTAACCACCTAAACATTCACAGTAAATATAGCAACCAATATTTGTAACTGCTGTCAAGGCAACCTTCACACCTTTTAATATATATATATATATATATATATATATATATATATATATATATATATATATATATATATATATATATATATATTTGAATTAATATTTGTCGTTTTGTATTGTTGTTTCAAAAAGTGAATTGAACTATTAGAAGATAGATCACAGGGAAATATTTTAATTTCTGATGAATTGATTCTAGTTTTTTAATTAGAGTAGTAGGTGATTTATTTTTATGAGTGTGGAAGGAATAATGGGTGTAATTATATTTCAAAGGAGAGCCATGTTTCTATTGGGTTTACTGCTAGAATGTTTAATTTTTTGAAGTAAATACAAGACCACTTCTGATGTGGAGGATTTTAGCAGCAATCTGGTTGTGTTATTAAGAGGGTTTTCTATAGCAATGTTTAAATAAATATTTAGTGCCAGATGGTCAGAAAAGGTAATAGGAATGAGAGCATGCTTAATAATAAAGTGCAAATCAGAAGAATACAAATGCATATCAATTGAGAAGTGTTTTTAGTATAAAAGGAAATGAAATTATTAGGGGGAAAAACCTTCATCACTCATCAGTTTTTTAATTTAGAAGTTGAAAATATTTAGTAATAAAGAGAGAATAAGACATAGGAAATCATCTAATAAAATAGTTGGGTGGAGATTAGAACATAGTGTAAGGTTTATTTGATTTTATATATTAATTAATTAATATTGATTTAATGTAGTGATGTTAATTATAAAGACAGAATGGTATAGAGTTATTATGCTCATACTTTCATTCAGATAAATAATTTTAAACTGTTCAAAGGGAGAATTGTGATGAATTAATACATTAATTTCTGCAGCAGCAGCAGCAGATTGGGAACGTTTAAAAAAATCATATTTTCCCAAGAAACATTGCATATCTGCTTTGATAGAGGATATATATTTAGTCCCTGTAAATAGTATTACCATGAAGATAAAATTGATTTATCAATTCTTTATTGTGAATAATCTTTATGGAGTGTTGATTCCTTTCACATTAATTTGAGTGACATTAATTATCATGTAAAATATTTTTTGAGCTAAAGATGTATATGGAATTGGAAAAAGTAATGAGATAATGGTTAAAAAATAGTAAACAGCCTGAATCAAATTCAAAATTTTGACTTTATGTTATTTGTGTATTGAGTAAAATTTAAAAATAATAAAAACCAATACAAAGAATATAATAATAAAATGTTATAACTTACTGAATATAACTAGTTCATTTCAATTTGGTATTTTCCTGAATTTTGGGATTATCAGCAGTTTTCATTAATGGTTTTCCAAATCCTTATTTCATATTATTTTTGCTTTTAATTACAATGAGTTATTTAAAAAAAAGATAAACTTTTGTTTAAATGAACCTTCTGTCTTCTTAAGTTTAATGTTAAATAGACTTAAAATATTGTTTTTCTTACTATCTAAATGTAAAGATTTGTTGCTATTAATATTTTAGTAGTAATTAGATGTATTTGTGTTTAAACAATGACAATGTTATTAGTGCAATTAGAAAAATCTGTTACTCCATGGATCACTGCTAAATCAACAACATTAAATAGATTTTGATGCATGTTATATATATATATGAGAAAGAAAAATTCTTTATATATATGCATGTTATATATATATATGAGAAAGAAAAAAAAATTGTTATGATATTGATTTCTCTTTATAATAGCTAGAATAATTTATTTTTAAGTTCAAACTAGTGAAACAAAATTCTAAGATAAAATAAATTAAAATCAGAAATACGAATTTATTTAATCAAATAAAAAAAAGTTTAATTACTCCTGCATATTTTCATCTTTTGTCAAACAGTAACTATAATTAAGTTTATATGGAATGAAACACCAATTAAATAAAAATAATGTTAAAAAAACTTATAAGACAAGAATTTATGTGGCAAATGGTTGTCAGAAAATGTCAGGTAAGATCTGGCTAATTAAGAAATGTTTTTTTTTTCCCGAAATCAGTATCAAGGTAACTTGCAGAGCAGTTTATAAGAAATAAGGATTATTAATATAAAATTGCAAGAGGTGAGCTGTGATGTGCTAATATTAAGAACTTGGTAGTTAACATGATGACTATTATGCAATATATCCTGAAAAGATTTTGAATTTGGTCTATTATATAAATATAAATGCTGTAACATCTAAATCTTCAAATGTGTTTTCATTCTAAGTTTTTGATGATATAGTGATTAAGTAGAAAACGAGGGCCCTAAAATACAGCCCTAAAATGTAATAAAACCTGAAATTAAGTCGTCACTATTGAAGAAAATTTGCTTTCATCCACAACATCTATCTGCCAGAGGCCAATATGTTGTAAAATATTCTAATAGAAATAAAATACATCTAACAAAAAAACCATGGATTTAACATTGGATTTTCAACCCATTTTGAAAAAAAGAATAGGTACAATGTGATAAATCCAGCCAACATGAGAATAAAAGCAAGAGATGCATAACAATTAATAAGTTTAATGTAAGTGAACTAAAAATAAACCATGAAATTGGTCAAAGTAAAAGACTGTAAATTTAATAAGTTGAAGTCATATATAAAATCACAATACAGATATATGATCTTGAAATAATGATTCTAAAGAAGAAAGTAAATGTAATTACAAAACAAGTAATAAAGTGGGTGAGATTGCCATTCTATTTTTTAGGTTTAAAAAGATAAAATATCTTATTTATTTAAAGTCAAATTATATATATATATATATATTATTTACAAATGTGCTTCAAATTTTAAACAAAAATCATTTGAAATTCAGATATTAGTTAAGTAGTTGAAATATAAAAAAAAAATTGGTTATAAATTTCCTTCACGGCAGTAACAATTATATCATATGATTATTATGTAAATAAACAAGTGATTATAATGAAATATTTGTTACAGTCTTTAGTCTTTATTCTCCATTCTTGCCTTAATGTAGATGCAGTTGTGATACTAATTTTTTTTTTGATTAGTGATAAGCTATTACTTATATTTATTAAATCAAAAGAATTGATGACCATATAATTATTACCATGTATACCTAAGCCATAGCCTATAAATAAAGAATGTTTCTCATTATAGAGGTCGTACCCTAGTTCTGTTCTAATAGTGGATCTATTTTAAGTAAAAATGACTACAGTGACTAGGAATTGACATCTCTTCAGTTTGAATTAATTTTATAATAATGATGCTCAGGATATATGGCTGGTGCTAATATTTAATATATATAAAAGACATTTTGTGGGTTCATCTGTGTTAAAAAAATTAAATATTAATATACCAATGTTTTGACTTGACCACACAAGTCATCTACTGGGTAATAAAAGGTAGAAATATGGTTGTAGATGCACTACAATCACTGATTTGAAGAAAAAAAACATTAAAGTTTCACCAATAGCAAAAATGTTAAATTAAGAATGTTTTTTTTTGTAAATCTTTCCAAATAGAAGGAAGTTTGCATGTATCATCTCGATTATTGAAGGCTTCTCTAATTTTGCACAGGTAGAGATTATCACATCTGGATATGATGATACTAGTACTAGAAAAATCAATTTTATAATCTGAATCTATAGTATGAAGTGAGAATACTGATGGTGATGATTGTTGTTTAACAGCATTAATATGCTCATCTCTCCTAACACTGATGCAATAATTACTCATATCTATGTATGAAATTTTACAATTTTCACATGATATTTGATAAACATCCATGAGTTCAAAAGGGTTTGAATCCTTAGGCTTGACTATTATATTGTTGGTTTTTTGGTGAGTAGAAAATGCTGTATTTATATTATAGTGCTTTAATATATGTCCAATATTGTCTGTAGTTCCTTTTACATATGGAACATAAATCCTAATAGCTGATTTATCAATTTTTTCACACACACACACACATATATATATATATATATATAACAAAAATCCAATATGGTCATTATCACTATTTAGAATGTTCATTATAAATATACTTAGCTTAATTAATCATAAAAAGCATTAATCCTAGCATATGAAATCCACACACATACAGTAAATGCATAGGGTCTACATGCATCTCATTACATTTTCAAAAACCTTTTATCAGCAGCACTTTAAAGTCAATAATTTGTCAATCTTTTTTAATGCCAACTTTCATGTTTGTAGAAAGTAATTATTTAATAACACTGAAGACATGTTACCTTCTAACCAGGCTTCCCAAATAATGGACAAAATTTACTGCAATTTTTGCAACTTAACTTACAAATGGAAGTCACAATGTCACTAGATTACCACAGCAAAAGTACATATATATATATGAACTAAAACAGACTTTAATATAAAGTTGATTTTTTAGAGCATGAGATTAATTGAGACACAACTTGACATTAAAGTGGTTTCCACTGACCCAATAATCGAAAGAAAAATACAAAGAGATGTGCTTTATTGCAAACCACACCCACATGATAAATAAAAGAGATTTATGTGTTACACTATCATGCAAGTAATATATATAAATGTACAAACTTACATATTAATTAATCCAAATATTTGTTTTCCCACTTACCTGTCTTCGTGCTATGAATATGACCACCTTTATCTAAAGCAGTGCTAAGCTTTAAAATAGTTACAATTGTTTAATCCTGCCTATATAGTGGATCTTCCCTATTTATTGAATTCCAAACTAATAAGGAAAGAAATAAAACCTATTCAGTTATTATAGTTCATAGAATTTTGATCATTTTTAAAGATATGTTCCTATATCAAAAAAAATTTCTAAATTTTTTATTGCAATTCTATCCAGGATTGGGCTGCTAAGTTCGAATCAAGTGCTATTAAATTAATTTAAACTCTTTTCTTACAAAATTTCAGAATATTTTTTTATCATACTTTTTACTACATTTTCCAATTAATGTACTATTTAATATCAAGTTATTTTTATGTATTTTTTTTCCTTGAAGTCATATTAGATTTTTTTTAGAAAGAAATATCTCCATGACTCATTAATCACAACCCTGCCTAACCTTTTTTAAATAGCCTTATATTTTTAAAAGGCTTTTTTATTTAGTACATTTTTAAACAGTATACATGATCAACTTATCTTGTATACTTTTTAACAATAATAAAAAAAAAAACATTGTTACTTTATTCTCGTACTAAGACTACTCTTCAAGAAAAAAAATCATAAAATATTATTTTTTCATTTTTGGTTTAAAGAGTTTTAAACTAAAATATATAGGTATGCCATCTATATTAAAATTATACAATTAAATTTTGAAGTTGAAATAAATTGAAATATGTACATTGGCATATAGTTAGATTTAATAAATTAATTTTAGTTAATATAAAAAAATAAATATAATTATTCACACAAAATATAATTTTATATAATTTGACAAAATATTAAAAATATAATCCTTTGTTTTATTATTTTTTATAGTTCACACACATATATATATATATAAACTAAAATAGTTTTAAAATTGTACAGGACAACTACTTTTCATGTCATCAAGATTAATTGCTTTAAATGTCATAACTGACATCTTTTATACACACTGAATTCTGCTCTTTGAAAATTTAGTTACAATAATAGGAAAAACACAGACTTTCAGTCTCCCTTCAGCTATCCACTCGATCTTATATAACCGATACAAATGATTACATACATGTGAAAAAAAATAAATGGTCAAATCCCCTGTAATTACACCTGAATTTCAGTATATAAATTGAATATAAATATTAATAATAGAAAGGGAAAAAAAAATGTTCGAATCATTACAAAAAACTTTTAACTGAAAATAAATCTTTTGCTTCTTTTTGGGGTACTTAAAGAAACTGAATACAACAAATTTAAAATATTATTATATTGCACCTGTTCTTATTACATGAGATTGTAAATAATTATAGATGGCTATTCAATTAATACATATTTGTCATCTGTGTGAGTTTACAGAATTTTATTTTTGAGTTTAGGACAAAAAAAGAACACCATGGTTTTTTCTCCTCAGTGGCCTTATATTTCTTAATTAAATATATTAGTTGATATTTTATGAAGACTAGATGAATGTACCAATGTGTGTGGGAATAATCATTTTCTATTATATTTTCAATTATGACTAATTCGACTCAATTAATATCCTCATATCCTGAAGCTGGTTACGATTTTAATCAAGGAAATGGTCAGAAACCAATAATAACTCCATCATTGTGGATTAAGACAAGTGATGGAAATTTGCATTAATTGGATTAAAATCTAACTAATTAGTAAACTTTACTAAGTTAGATAAAAAGAGTAAGATAAAATTGATTTGGAAAATGGGAATCAATTTGATTATAAAATCACAGTTATTACAAACAAATGGAATAACTTTCATTATATAAAAATAATAAATATGGAAGAATAAGATTATTAATATTGATGTTTTGAAATTGCATTGCACAAGCTTTATGACTAACATATTCCTTGTCAGATTACTTAGCAGAATATTTGCAATTAGCATATCTGCTGTTATTTAAGATTTATGAATTGTATTTAAAAATAAATAACTCAATAGTAGAAGTAAATAGTAATAGAATATTAAGACAAACAGTCATATTTATCTCAAAAATTTATCTCTAAAGTCCATTGGTATATGCAAAGTTAGTTATTCAACTAAATGATGAAGAAATAAACGATTTTTATTTAGGCATATAGAATGCTTATGATAATTTTTTTTATTGGATATTTTAATGCTAGATTCAGAAAAACATTGAAAATAATAGTGCTGGGGATAAATTTAATTACTCAGATAGAATTGAAAAAGAAAATAGATTCAGGAAATTTATTAAAAAAAAAAAATTTCATACTTATTGTATACTATTACCCCAACATCTTTAAATCAAATACATGCCTAAAATTTATAACAGTGAATTAAAATGCTTAAAACATAATCTATTAATGTAATTACATCGTTTAAGTCTCTTATTAATAAATATTCTTTAAAAAAATATTTTTATTAAAAATAAAATAATTAAACTGAAATTCATCACTTATATTTAAATGATTAAAAGGAATTTTACAATACTAAAAGGCAAGAAATATGACACTATATTGTAATAAGAGTTGCATTATTTTTGAGTGCTGCAAAAAGGAAGTTCTTTTTTTTTTTTTTTTCATGTCATAGCATCAGCCGGGACGCGAACCCACAACCGTCTGCAACGAACTACTTGCTTGCATGGGGGCTGCGATACCTCTCGGCTAACAACACAAGACGGAAATTCATTTTTTGACATTGAGTTTTCTCAAATCATCAATTTATCTTTTGTATATATGTCAAAATATATATTTATAACTTGTCTTTATTATAAAAATCGTTACAAATGATTTTTTTTTAAAAGCTACATATATTTATACAGATAGATAGATAGATAGAGATGAACTCAATTATTTATCTATAAGTGCAATTTAATATTTAAACCAGGCGAATGTCTTTCATCAAAAACTATAGCTAAATAAACAGATAAACAAAAATTAACGTTAAATAAAATTATTTCAAATTATTTTGAGATTCGTATAAGCTGTAAAGAAATTCTTTGTCCAAAGATTTAAATAATTATACATTAATGTATAATATTAAAAACTTATATTTTCTAACAACAATGACAAAAACTTATAAACTTGTTTTTTTGTTTGTTTTTTTTAAATCAATCAATAAATAATTAAATAATCAAGTGAGAACTGAAACAGAAAATTCAACTGCATACAAAAGTATCTCCTATAAAAACGATAATTTATTTGTAAAATATATATATTGAAAAATAAATGTAAGCTGTTGATACATAGTCTGATAAATAATTAGCTAATTTTTTTGTTAACTTGAATTTTTATTAATTTAGCTGTAATTTCCGAAGATAGCCAATCCTCTGATTAAAATATTAAAAACATTAATACAATTTTTTTTTGTTTGTTTTCTTTATCATATATTTTTTTGAGTTTATTTTGATATTATATTTTCTCTATTTGTCTAAATAGATAGACATTTATATATAAGTAAATAGTTATATAAATAGATAGTTAAAGAGACATACAAACAATGTTAGGGAAATGGAGATTCATAGATTATTGGATACATAAGAACTATTAATAGACATATATAAATGTAAAAAAAATAAAAAATAATATTGAAATGTATTACAAAAAAAAAACATAACTTGTTATCATTATATATATATATGTAATTCAAATAAATCTATTTAACACAGCATCAAAATTTTAATAAATATATTCTTTACTGGAAGTAATTTCAATTTTAACACAGACAATCTTTATCAAACATAAATTAGTACAAATTTACACAAAATAAAAATCGTATATTACCCATCATTCAATTCATTCAAATTTTCCACAATTCTGTTGTTTTTATATTAGCGGATTGTCTAGTCATTAAACCCTCTCTATTTCTAGATATTATAATTGCTTCCTTAATGTTTAGTTTTTCATTACATCGTTCAATTTGAATAATATTTACATCTTTATTATTAAATTTAAAACCATATTGAAGTTTCATTTTCTTTCTGTATATGTTTATACAATATCCTATGATCATTATATCATTTTTGTAATGTATATTTTGATTCCCCTGTATATTTCATTCCACAACTACATATCAATATATATATATATATGTGTGTATATATATATATATATATATGTGTAGTATATATATAATAGAACTTAGTTCAAACTTAGAAATGTGGGTTTTAGAATTATTTATCCTATCATTTACATTATTTGAAAAGAAAAATGATACCCTACTCAAACCGCTATTTAAACTTTATAGCAGTTTGTATAGGGTATCTTTCTTCTCTTTAAATAATATAAATGATATGATAAATAATTCTAAGACACAGATTTCTAAGTTTGAACTAAGTTTTACTTTATATATATATATATATGTGTGTGTGTGTGTTGATATGTAGTTGTGGAATGAAATATATAGGGGAATCAAAGTGTACATTACAAAAATGATATAATGATCATAGGATATTGTATAAACATATACAGAAAGGTAATGAAACTTCAATATGGTTTTAAATTTAATAATAAAGATGTGAATATTATTCAAATTGAATGATGTAATGTTAAGATTATCAATATATGATATAAAAAATTTATCTATAAAAATAAAATGTTGGAATATGAAAAAAGTCTCACCAGACCCCATTAAAATAGAATGTGAGTTTGCAGTTAAACAGGTTAAAATAATATGAAAAAAAAATGTGTATGATTAACCATTAATATTAATTACATAAGTATATACTTTTATTAGGTCAGAACAATGTTTTAAAAGGTTCTTAAATAATAAATATAAATTATAATGTTTTTTTTTTTAAAAACTCAAGAAATATATGTCTGTCTGCATAAGGGTAAAACATACTTTTGCAGAAATTTTTGCAGTAGCTTATTGGAAAACTTATTATTTATGCCTTAGATTTTCTTTGTAGACATGTATATATACATTTTGGACACTAAGCTAGATTGTCTACTTATACATTTGCTGGTAAAAATTGAACTTTTCTTTTCTGACTTTCAATTTGGTTATTAAAATTTTCTTGCATAAATATTTTAAACTCATCATAATATATTTATAGTTACACAGGGAATTTAATATTCTTATGCAATACACTATTCAAATTAAAATATGTTTCTTAGGTCAATTTTAATATGTTGTTAGTGTTTTATAGTTTTTAGCTATTGAGGGTCACATTAGCTTTTCTAATATCTAACACCAAATAAAGAACTTTAAAAAAGTACACACATTTGTATATGTCCTGTGATCTCACCTATTAATTTTTTTTCAAATTCTAATTACCCATAATTACATTTAATTATCAAGTTTCTCAATAATTATTATTTTAAGTAAATTCTTGAAGAGAAACTAGGGATGATAGTTTTATCTCTTAATTAAAATTAAACATTATTGTATTTCATTGAAAATGTAACTATATTTTTCTACAGTATTTTTATATGTATTACATATAATTTTAATTTTTTGTTAATCTTCTTTTTTATATTTTTAAAATTGTAATGCAGATACTTTAATTACATTTTTAAGATCTTTTTTTTTTAATTAGTCTACCTCATTTAATTATGCTGAATTTTAATTATTTTGCATGGTAATTATTTTTCACCAAATACTAATGACAATTTGAGGAAAAAATTCAAATTTTATTTTAGTATTTATAGAATTCAAGAAATTCAATTTGCTTTTTTAGAAATCTATATTTACAAACAAAAAAAATATCTGAAAAATCATATTTGAATCATTCAAATACTTAAAAAGAAATAAATACTCTACTTCTTTATATTACATATGTAATCAATACTATATAAATAGACATGCATAAATTCATAAGTGCATGACAAGAATTTGTTACCTTCTTTACATATAAAAAAATAATAATAATGTGAACTACATTAAATTACAGTAAGATAACTATACCATTTTCACATTTATTTCCTATTCATTAAATACATTGGAAAGTAAATTATAAATCTTTTTGGTTTAAGTTTGATCTTAGAATCTGAATGAATAATAATCAAATAATCATGAATCAAAGAAATTCTGGTTTAAAATAAAAAAATAGTATTTATAATTATTAAATTATCATCAAAGATTAGTACAACTGAATTTTGACAACTTATAAATGTACATTTGCGTGTCTTTTTAACAAATCAAAGCAATTGTTTAATGCAAATTTTTAAAAATAAAAATATTTCAAAAAAATATAAATATAAATATATTTATTTTTTATTGATTATTATGGGAATATTTCATAAAATTAATTATAAATTTTTAAATAAATTCCCACAAAAATACTGTTTTTTTGCAGTTTGATAAGAATAATAATGAGAGTATGACAAAGTTTGTTTTCACCATCAAGATCAAAGACTGGAGTAATTACAAAGTAAATAAATATTTAAAAAATGTAATATTTTTTAATGTTTGTTCTGGGAGCTACTGACATCTTCAGATAATATTTTAACTCTTCAGCACTCATTTCCATTTAAATTCACAGGTCATTTAGAATGCTGTTTTACTATTATGTTAACTGATATTACTGTATGCCTTTTTAATAATTCAACTTCCACATTACTGTTTTTATTGATTTATTAATTAAAAAATATCTGAAGAAGTCAGTATCTTATGAACAGTCAGCAAATATTAAATGTTTTTACTGTATTGTCAACAATAGAAAGTATCTCTCCAAAAGTATCTTTCATTGCAATCTCATTTCCATGAAATAATTTTAGAATATAAATATAATTTTTTGCTTGTTTATTAAATATTTCTGATTATTTTTACACTAATTGGTTAATAATTATTTAAAACAAAAAGAATATATATATATATATAAAATTAAGAACGTGCTAATAGCTCTAAACAAGCTTTTTTTTTTATTTATGATAAATGCTACTACAAGAGAAGACATTCAAATCATTTTTATCTATATATATATATATATATAGTTTGATTTTATTCATTTATATTTTATTTTTAAAAATAGAAGTTAATAAACGTGATAATATTAACAAAATAATTATGCTATAGGTTTGACCATGCATTACATGAAACTAATTGTGCAATGTAACTATTGTCAAAATTGACAAAGAATATTGTAAAAATTATAAATTAAGAATCAGATTTTAAATCAGAAGTTGATAGATATATTATAAATTCATATTTGTTTGTTTACATTTAAAAAATAAATAAGAATTTACTTATTTTTAGGAGAGTGTTTACTTTCGTTTGATTATATTACATTTTGTTCTTATTTACAACTTATTTGTTTAATATTTTCAAAGTACAAATATAATTTTTTAGAATATTTTTTTTGTTTTTAAAATTAAATAAAAAAGAAATAATGTTCAATTTATTATGTTTTAATATAAAAAAATGTTTGAGAAGTTTCAAACATTTTCAAGTGTAACAATAGTAAATATCAGATTTAGTTTATACTGAAAGGATTAATTAATTATTTAGTATTTATGTTAATTTACATTATTACCATAAATTTGAATTGAAAGTAAAAAAAATAATGTTAAAAATGCTGAAAGGGAATGATGAAAAAAAATCTGTTCACTATCATAATATTCATTAAGTATGATTGAGGTTTAACAGATTAATTACCCAGATTAATTTTATTATATTGTAAGTAAAATAATGCAACTACATTTATAAGCATAGAATATTATTTGTTGATTGATCTTTTAAAGAATTTCAAAGCTACTTTTTATTAATTTGCCTCAAAGCTAATTCTAATCACACAGCAAAACTCTCCATACAGTAGAGCCACTCAGTGAAAGCCATAGTCATCAATGGATGCCTAAAGGTTTGTGCATAAAATCCCTATCTAGTGCCTATACATCCAATATCCCAGACTAGTGTCTAGCTTGTGGATTTCATCAGTGAGAAGCCTTGAATATGAGAACACTACACCTATATCTTAGGCTCCTCACTGATAAAAGTCACAAGCTAGAAAATAAACTGGGGATATTGAATGAGTAGGCACAAGATAGGGATTTTATGCACAAACTGTTCCACATCCATTGATTATTCTCACTTGCCCTGAGTGGCACTATTGTGTGGAGAGTTTTGCCTCTGTGTAAACAACTTGTGTAAACATAAAGAATGATGATCATGAGATGTTTAGTTGCTTAATTCTAACCAACTGTATGTTGTGTGACATTGCATAGTCAACAATCAAAGAGATATCACATTTATTTATTTTAGTATATACTGAAATAAAATTTCTTAAGATCTCAAAATATGTAAATGTAGAATATATTCTATTCTTTAAACAAAGCAATCAACCTGCTATTATATTTCCATGTTATAATTCTAGAAATTTCAAAATAATAGATGTAAATGTTATTATTATTATTTAAATTATCAAGTGCTCCCTCTGCATGTAAAATCAATATAAATAGTCAAAACATTAATTAAAACATAATCACTAGCTATGTTCTAAATCTTAAAAATAAGCTATATTAGTAATTTAATGATGTTGTTGAATCCTAAAGTCTATATCTACATGCATGTCAATTTCTTTCATCAAATTAACAAAATTAAAGATAAAATTTAGCAAAACTGTTTATTCATATGAGTCAAATTTTATTAACATCCAAGAATAATTGAAAATATTATCTTTTTGGTCCACAATGCAACTCTATTATAAGACATCAAAATATAATTTAATGTCAATATAGATATCACAGATAGCATTTTACATGAAGTAATTTATCAAATTAACTACCATCTAAGTTATTGTACCACCATCTGCATTCTACTTTTATCAAGTTATATAACTTAATAGAAAATGACATAATTTAAATAACAGCATATGTTTTAAAAGGATTTTCACTTGAATTATCATACTCCCCTAAAAGTAATTAAGCTTGAAGATAGAAAAAATATATTTTAAAAGAAAATTATGAAAAATAAACTATATTGCCACAACTACCATAACTTTCATTTAAACCCTAGGTGTTAAAGAATATAGAAAGTAAAAGCAACATGTTTTTGCTTTTCTATATTCAAATTGGGTAAATATCACTGACTATGTAATGGAGTTTACTTCAGTAATTTATAGGTTTTCTTTAATAAAATAAAATTCAGAATATAATTGTGTTTATCATAATTAAAAATTCCTTTCCTAAATGTAATATAATATAGTATTCAAGAACCTCATGTATTTTTTTTATTTTTGAGCAAATTCAAATATTTGTCATGATTATCCATTGAGATCTCCATGTGTACATAAACTGTATATACTTATTAAAATATATAGATATTAAAATGCCTTGACAGTTGCTCTGATATAACATTAGGCATATGAGTGGCAAAATACCGTTCAAACGTGTTTACCCTGAAATATTAAAGTGAATTAAATGATATACAAACCTGTCCATTTTTATAATAAATTACATTTATTTCTATTTAATTTCCTACTTTAAAATTAATTTGCAACAAAAAGAAAAGTATATTATTATTATTTTTTCTTTAAAACTCAACAACTTTCAGCTCTATGGAATAAATAATATAATATATACTATTCAACATTTGCAGCATAATATTTTTTTTATTTGTTCAAAAATTATTCTCGGCAATTTCTGCACACTTGTTGTATTTGAAAAGTTCTATTGGTCAGAATCATTTTAATTATTATCAGATTTGTGAAATAGATATTAGATTAACTAAAACACTGACTAAAATCCTTTAGTAATTTTTTAATAGAATCATAAAAAGATTATGGAGTTTTAATTAAATATATAGAAATAACAAATTAGCTTACTGTCTAAATTTTATCTAGATATATGAAAATACAATAAAAGGTCAATTGAATCTTTTAATATAATTTCAATAAAATACAATAAAAACATGTTTGTATATACAATTTTTAATTTATTTCACGTGTAATCAAAATTAATATTCCCATGCTGTAAAACTAATTCTTTTTAATTTCTTAATTAATTAATGTAATAAATTTCCTATTGCAATTTATAAGCAAATTGTACTGTTTGTACATTACTCAGATTTTTATCAAAATGTTGTGTTTAATTAATAATGCATTCAAATTTCACTTTTATTATGATCAGATGTAGAATTCTCAACGAAATTGTTGACATTTGTAATACAATCAGTTAGTTAAACTTTAAAATAAAATAGTCATTTAAAATCAAACGAAATAACCTTTTTGTAATTACCTAGTGTTGACTTGTTTAATAAATTGTGAAAATATTTATAGTTTTGTTGATTTTTTTTTTAATGATTTCAAATGTAACAAAAAATATAACTTGTTTTTTTCCCTATATGATCATGTTATTTTCTATTAGACTTGTTATTTTCCCCAATATTTTAAATCGAAGTTAAGATTTTTTTTCACTGTAAATATACAGGCACACACATATATAGGTAGATATTAAATTAATAATGTTATTAAGTTATTACCATAAATTGACGAGCTTATATAATAGATAATAAAAATATAAAAGTACATAATTATAGCCCATATCCGGGCAAAGATTTTTCTAAAATTCCTATATAAAAATATAAAAGGCAATACTTTTAATGCAATAAACTATTAATCAATGAGAATTTAGGCTTTTATTTATTTGTTTTACTTCTTAGACAACAGTAGCAAGATGCCCATCTATTGTACAATAATGGAATAATTAATTAGACTGATAATGAACTAAATACTTGGAAAATATTTCAGGCTTGCAAAAAATCTTCAACTACTTAAAAATATTGTATCTTTTATAAGTGATATATTTTCATTGTTTTCATCTTTCATTTCAAAAAATAATATTATTTCATCCAAAAGCAGATAGAAGCTCTTTAGAACATTGTGGCAGGTCAATGAACAAACTTCTGTGTAAAAAAGAAGATCTTTGAATTTGGATTCTAAATCTTTAAGGAATGAAATAAGTTAGTGATTGTTAAGTTCTCTTGAATGGATAAAGATGACTATCTTTGTAAATGTTTTAGGTACTTGGTCCATTTTTATTAATTTTAAACAGAGAACTTGTTGGTAAATGAGGCAATAAAAAGCATTAATTTTCTGTTTATCTGAATACTCATTTTGTAATTTCCTTGTCAGTCATATCACAAAGTCTTTAGTTTCACCCATCATCAATTTAACAACATCAGTTGTCACAAAACAAGCTTGTCAAGAGCAAGTTAATTGTTTTCTAAAATGCTTCATACAATGTCAAAAATATCTTCACTAGTTGTTGTTCCATGAAGAGGGATGAATTATTTCAACCACATAAAAGTACAGCAAATTGTGCAACATCTCTTATATCTGTGCTTTCATCAATCACAATTGAAACGAACTGGATTTTGATAAATATTTCTTTGCAAAGAGATGTCATCTGCCATCTCAGTAATTCTGTCTGCCACTGTATTTCTTGATAATGAGATGTCTTGAAATGTCTGTATCTTTTCTGGACAGACAAATTTGGAAGCTTTTATCATACATTTCTTAATTAAAGAACCATTGGTAAATGATTTTGAATGTTTTGCTAATAAATGGTTTATTTCATAACTAGTTCTTGTTACTAATTCATTAATTTTCATGAATTTTGTAAGCACTCCTTGCTGGCTACTTAATGAATTCTTTATTGTTTTTAATTTTTCTTCTCTTATTTTTGCTTCAAAACATAAAAATTGTTCTTCATGATTAATGTTATAATGTCGCTTAATGTTGTATTATTTAATGACACTAACTGTTTCTTTGCAAATTAAGCACATAATGTTCACTTCCACACAAAAATAGTTCAGTTCCCACCTTTCTTGAAATTTTCTTCCCTCATCACGAATCTTTCATTTTTTATATAGCATTGGAAATGACACTTTTTCTAATAAAAATAGGGCTTTATATTTAAATTTTAAAAATTAAAAAATTGCCACTACATTTATTGGCATTTTTGAATGAGTTATAAAAAAAAAACCACAAATTTTTAACACACCGATTGGGACAAAGAAACTAGCATAACTATCTTTTGTTACAATTCTAAGAAAAATCCAAAATATGCAGATAGGATTGCTATGTTGATGGTATGAATAGCTGACTAAAGTTTCAATGGAATGTATTTATGTTATCAAAAGCACAGCAGCACATTATTAATGCTGCCAGCTTTGGTGATCATCATATCTCAAATGCTTCATCATCATAAAAGCATGTCACCAAAAATATTTAGCTATGTGTGTCACTAAGAATTATAAATGAGCTATGTATGTAGCCAACAATTATTGTATATGTTTTAGTTCATGTAATTAAATATAAAAGTTTGTTTTTTAAAATTAATTTATTGTTTGCAAAATATCATTATGTTTTCATTTTATCACAGAGCATTGTAGCCCCGGGCCTCAAAAATCATGTCAAGAGCCACATGTGGCCTGCTAGTTTGACATGTCAGATATAGATGATTGATTATCATAATAGTCCAGTTCCTTTAGATGAGTAGTTCATAGAATCAATTTATGGTTTCATTCTGGTATTATTTTTATATTTCTGATCCTTATTTAGGTAGGGCTGGACAAAGGTTTTGGTGACTTTTTCAAGAGAAGGTCCCCATGAACTATCTGGTTTTACTCACACATGGAGAATAGATTCAATTCAATAGTTTTATGTGATAGCATTTCATTATTGCTTCAAAATGATGCACACAAGAAACTGCCCAAAATACACACATGAAAAAAGATCACTTCTAAATTGTCCACTTCATTTATATTGAAGATCATTTTTGAAAAGTTCTGCGCATATTTTCTTATCTTCTGTTTTATTATTCTATAATCTTCTACATTTCTTGTTGTTTTTACTTACAAAGTGTTTTTTAAAATTATTTCAGCCATCTTTATTCAGAGCATAAAATATTTATCTTGAAAACATTAATATATTTGTTAATAAGAAGTGCATACATTGTACCAAAATTCTTGCACTTTTGAGTTGTAATTGATTGCAGTTATTGAAGGTTGTGCAACAGACTAATTAACTTATATCTATCTATCTATCTATCTATCTATCTATCTATCTATCTATCTATCTATCTATCTATCTATCTATCTATCTATCTATCTATCTATCTATCTATCTATCTATCTATCTATCTATCTATCTATCTATCTATCTATCTATCTATCTATCTATCTATCTATCTATCTATCTATCTATCTATCTATCTATCTATCTATCTATCTATCTATCTATCTATCTATCTATCTATCTATCTATCTATCTATCTATCTATCTATCTATCTATCTATCTATCTATCTATCTATCTATCTATCTATCTATCTATCTATCTATCTATCTATCTATCTATCTATCTATCTATCTATCTATCTATCTATCTATCTATCTATCTATCTATCTATCTATCTATCTATCTATCTATCTATCTATATATATATATATATATATATATAACATTAAACAGATATTATATGCAAAATAATATTAAAATATTTATATTTCACATTAGGTTTTATTTACTATATATTGGCAAAAAGTTGACACTTGTTTTTTGTTTTTTTTTGAAGTAATATTAAGAGTTAAGTTAAAAATCTATTAGATACCTTAATTTCCAATTAGATCTTGAAACTTATTGTTTTACTGAACATGAAAATTTCTCAACGAATAAAATATGCTTATTAAAAATCATTATTATTTCTATGAAACTGGTTCTATTCAGAGTAAGTAAAACAATTACATAGTACATTGCAAAAGATCACGCAAAAATAGAACAATCTTTTTATTTGCAGAAACTACATTTATTTTTTTATGTAATTAGTTAGCTAAAAGTAAATAAAGACATTTTCAACTAAAAGTTTGTCATTTTTTTCTATTTATACTTAATTGTTTTAAAATAGGAAATTAAATGATATGGAGCTTTACAAGTAGAATAGATATTTAAAGGCAGAAAATAGTTGATGGTCCAAAAATGAGAGATGATTCAGTTGTTTTCTATTCTGATAGATAGATATAAATAGTGAATTAAAAATAATATATAAATCTAAAACACTTTCAAAATCTTTTTAAAAATATGGATCTTACTCATTTCTATGAAAATGATATTTTGAAAAGATACAGCAGTTATTGTGCTCATTTTTTGAATAGATCCTTTCTACTAATGTACATTTGGATAAAATTATCAAAAAAAAAAAGATTTTGGTGCAGGTGTCATGAACAAGGTTTTTATATATAAAGGTAAGATCTTACATTTAAAAGTGTTGACATTTTTTCACTCAAAAATTTAATATCTTCAATAGTGATGCATTTATTGATTCCATTTTATAAAATAAGAAAATAGACTAAACTAAAAATATTACTATCATCATTACAGCAAAAATACTTTGAGGATTTTTTGAATGGGTTGTTTTTGCATATAAGTGAATATATTCAATATGATTTTAAAAAAATCCAAGATTATAGACACTTTTTTTTAACTAGACAAATGTAAAAAAAAATACCATAAGTAAAGTTATTATTTATATATTGTTTATATTTATTTGGTTTAATTATTTTACTTAGATAATAGAAAAAATGTGTGCCAATGGTTAAAATTTATTTTGTCTATCTAATTTATCATAAACTTAAAGGAATTACGGCAAAATATCCAGGAAAAAAATGATGTTAAATAGAGACTTATACTAACTCCAATTTTATTTTTAATTTTGTGACCACAATCTTTTGAAAAAGTAAATCGTTTGAAGGCTTTATGTAATGTCATCAAGATGTAATGTATGTTTGTTGGAGTAATGTTTTATTTGAATTATTACAGCCAAAGCTAAACAATTTTATTGGCTTCTAAATTTATAATATCTTCAAGTTTGTGTAATTCTTATCAAATCACAGATGATGTAACATAATGTTTGAATATGTTTACTATAACCTATAAAGATATTAACATAATAAAACGGAACTTATATATATATATAAACTTGAAAATAGTGAATCAATTTAATTATAGTGTTACGTCCTTAGGAAGACACGTGAATTTGGATACTGAAATGGGATAAAGTGAAAAACGTGCTACTTTATTTAGAATATTAGAAGGTAGTACACTTAGTCTTTATGATGTAAAATGTTTCAAATAATTTTGTTGTTTTTTTTACCATTAATTTATAGAATTTATCTATAAAAGTAAAGGTATGTTTTCAAAATCTACTATGTAAAATCAAACGAAGTGTCATATATTCTAATATTTGCCATAATCAATATTATTTACTCTACTATAGTGAGTGCACATATTACTTAAATTAAAAATGTAAAGTGAATGAACAAAAAGTCTTTCTAAAAAGTATTTTATGGTTAACTTGAGCAAACACTTTTTTTTAGAAAAACAGATTTTATTTAGATTATAAAGATTATCTCTAAACAATAACACTATTGAATGTTGTCATTAGTAATGTATAAATGTAGATAAAATATAATGAAGAACAACAGTTAATAAAGGTAGTGAAGTCTTTTAAAAATTAAACTTACTGAAGAAAATCCCTAAATGTTATCAAAGGGAAAATCCAAAAAATGAAACTTTCTGAAGTGAGGCTCAATTTGTTTCTTTAGTTCCATATATCTCTCATAAATCTCCTGGATTATTAATCATTCAATTACTACACTATATAAAATAAAACACAAGTCACAAAATGTGAAATATATACATTTATGCATCATATGTGATATATGGAAATTACTTGGGTACTAATCAGTCTGCCAAGCTAGCCATCTGTTGACATTGTTTCACTGCTAAAAACACAGAAATATGTTGTTTACATGGCTCAATATTTCTGTGCTTTTGCAGAGAAACTTACAGCCTGTAAAATGGTACTGTTCATATTAGTCACTGCAGGCATATATGGCATTGCACACAAACATTATCGCGTGCTAATGTGCTGCATGCTACTATAAAAATACGCACCCTTAACAGATCACTATCATCTGAAGTGAGAGTGAAGGGATTTCAAGTGGCCATAACTGTTGTAATATACATTTTAATTAAAGATCTTACCTCTATCTGAAGTAGTATTAGATACTAATAATTGTAAGACCATTGCCAGACTTCTCTACAAATTTTGGAAGGTGGAAAAATTGCAAAAGGTCATGGCCATGCACTTTCCCAGAACTCATGTGAATAGCCACTTAAATTACGAGACAAATAAAATGTCTAAGGTTGCATGTAGTTTTGTAAATTATAAACTTGGTTTTATCAGTGACTACAAATTATTTGTCACCTCCCCCCCCCCCCCCCAAAAAAAAAAAAAACCACATTAAAATAAGATCAAAACTTTTGACTTTTTCAACTTTGATTTTTTTTTTATTTATAAAAAAAAAAATAGGTGACTTTTTTTGGGCTATAGGGTGATTTTTGTTTCAACTTTATTTATATACCACTGATATACTAAAACTTTTCTTTTAAAACCAATTTTTATTACCTTTTTAAAAAAATAAAACCAAACCAAAAATAACTTTTGTCTCAGTGACAACAAATTATTTCTCCCAATATCCCCCCAAAAAAGTTAAACTAAGATCAAAATTTGACTTTTTCAACTTTCATTTTGTTTTTAAAGTATGGTGACTGTACTGCAATTTTTGTTTGGCTTTATTTGTATTACGTGATGTCTATTTTGCTATTTTTGAAAAGAAAATGTACAAATGTTTGAATAAATTTTTGCATCATAAATTATTTACAAGAATATCAAATAATCGTAAAAAAAGTTGTATCAAATGTCAAAATATTAGTAAAAAATATTATCAAATGTGAAAATATTTTTAAAAAAGGTGGAGGAAGTGTAAAAATATTTTAATAAAAGTTGGAGAAAATGTAAAAATATTTTAATAAAAGTCATATAAATTGGGAAAAAATATTTTAATAAAAGTCAGAGAAAATATAAAAATAATTTAAAAAATAGTTGATCCAGGATTGATATAATTGTGTGTTTGTAGCAGAGAAACAATGCTACCAAGTGACTGGCCTGGTGTACCAATTAGTACCATTATTTGAAATATTTGTAATCAAGAGTTGCTAATATATAACACTCTCACCCTCTCTCTACATATATATAAAATAATAAATAATAAATATAACAGTGATTGACTATTATAAAGTCTTAAAATTTGCAGAAGTACTTTTGCGAATTGTAAGATTGTGTATAATAGTTAATCACTGTTATATTTATTATTTTTTTTATTAATTATTACAATATGTATTAAATAATGGAGATTTTATTTATATTATATATTTGGTGATACAAAGATTTTCATGGTTACATATATAAATGATATACTTTGCGGGTTTATCTGTGTATTATTTTGATAAAAAATATACAATGTTTTATTTATATATATAAATAACTATTCAAATATTTAGTTTTGCAGCATACACCTTTGGAAGCTTAGTAATACTTCATGAAATATCATTCAGTGTAAATTTTCCAACTCAACTATAGACACAACTCACATGTATGACAATCAAATGAGTGAGAGTGTTTCAATACTTGAAAATATTCAGAGATAATACTAGGATTGCCTTTATATATCATAAATATGATGTTGTTAATTTAGAAATTGAATGTTTTAGCAGACAATACACACCCATATATATATATATATAATGCTATACTAGTCAATGAATGAGCATTTATTTTTCATTAATTATTTAAGCATTGCATACATGTATGACTAACTTTTAAAGCAGTCAAGTTCTAAATTAAACAGATCAAAGTTGGGATACAAAAGTTGGACTTTTGTTTCTATATGGATTCTGAAGTGTTTTGAACATCTAACACATCTGGTCAACAGATAATTTTTTTTATTATTAAGTTGCAAATACGATGAGAGAGAATGGTCTGGAAGGTTCTACAATGAGTGATAGATCATTATTTCAAAATCAACTTATCAAAAAGTTATTTGTAAAATGAAAGATTTATTTAATTACAAAATATATGTCTGGTGTTTTTAATTTATTATATACACACACAAAAATTTTTAATCATAAAACTTATATAAAGCTAAAACCTTAGTTCATGTGCCTTGAGTGCTTAATTTTAACAGGAGAGACCTCTACAAATCATAACTCAAGATTTGACTTTATAAAGATAAGAGGGACCGTCTTATCTCTAACCTATTTTTTGTAATTATATAGGCAAATCTAAAGCATTTTGATTTGGGAGCATGAAGCTAATAAATTATTCATTGATTAAGTCAACCATTTCTATTAAACATTAACATTTGCAAAATCTTTCAATTTACAATGAGTCAATATTCAGATATTAAATTTAGAAATATTTTGAATCAATTTAAAGTTGTAAATATTAATTCTTATTAAATGCGATGTCAGCATTGTATGGTCAGAATTGTATGTTCATCTAACAAGAGCTAATATCTAGGCAAAAGTACCTCGAGTCCAATCATATGCAAGATACATAAGTCAGGAATAATCATGAACTCTGCCCTATTGCCTAATTTCCAAATCTATAACATCACAAACAACATTTCTGACGATAGCAAATGAAATTCTTTTAATTCCTGTCCCAGAGTGTCAGCAGAGAAACAAGAGATCTACATGTAAATGGTTAACCTAACCTGTAACCCCTCCCCCTTTTATAAGATGATTCACATTATAACTATCTTAATTTTACAAATATCATAGACTAGCTTAATTCTTCAACCGCCTCTTATGAGGCATCTCGTCGACATCTGATGTCACTCTAACTCTGCTATTTCTTATGCTAGAATATTCGTTTGACAGGTATTGATTAGGTTTTTAAAAGTTCTGTAAGATGGTGCCCTCTTCCGAATTATTTTACAAGTAAAAAATCAAAAAACCCGCATTTAAACCTAAACAAAGAAAGAACATTGTCAGTGATTGGTTATCAGTGAGTTCTCAGCCAAAAAAGACATTCTGATTGGCTGGAAAGAACAAAGAAACTGCCTGATCAAAGAAAATAAAGAAAAACGCTGAGATTTTCATTTCAAATATGATTTAAGTATTTAAAACAGTATAATTTGAGAAATTAAAATAATTTTTAAAAAATAAACTAAAAAAACAAAATTATTTTCGAAAAATATTGAAGATTTTAGTAAAAATATTTAAGATTTAGCAAAAAGAAATCTTTACTTTTCGATAAAGTAACATTGAAAAAAAGCGTTTGCGTCAGCACTTTTTTGTTTAGACATTTGCCTTATATTTGCCGAAATTGAATATATTTTATAATAAATAAATAGAAATTTATTTTTGAAAGAACTTTCGTTCTCTTACATAACCTGAAAAATTAGTAATATACTTTTTATAAACGTATCTGAGTTGAATTTAATATTATAGGCGAATATGTTTTAACAATAGGCTTTGTCTTCAGTTTGTAAGTTGGCCAATTAAAAGATTTGATTTTTACCTCATACAACCAATAATATAATTAGCGGTTTAAGGGTTAAGGGCAAGTGGACTCTATCATATATGACGCAATATAATCACAGATGTGCATGCATGAAAGGAACAAAATATGACCAAAGAATAATTTATTAAATTGTTAATTTATTTATAATAATAATAATAATAATAATAATAATAATAATAGTAATAGTAATAATAATAATAATAATAATAATAATAATAATAATAATAATAATAATAATAATAATAATATTTATAATAATAATAATAATAATAATAATAATAATAATAGTAATAGTAATAATAATAATAATAATAATAATAATAATAATAATAATAATAATAATAATAATTGTTTAGCATTTTGGTTAAACAAATATAGAATATATGAGAAATATACTATGAGTCTATTTACACATATTTAGTACTATCTGGGTTTCACATAATTAATGGTAGTAATTTGCGCATTCCATAAATGACACAATGGAGCATAGATTAATAATTAACGAATACGCAAATACCAAGTACAAATATTAATAAAATCAGTAATTAATCAAAACAATGTGGCTTAATATGCTAATGAAAGATATCAAATTTACAGGGCTTTTATTCTGAATACCATGATCTATTTAATAAAAACAAATGATCTGATGAAATTCAAATGAATGTAAGTTGGTTTTATTACCATTTATCATAATGGCAAATTAATATATATATATATATATATTACAAAGTGTATAAAGTCTTTAATGATTTACATCGATGATTTAAGAAGAAAACATTTATTTTCGCATTTGGTTACATTATATTTCTCAGCACATCTAAAGATCATTTAATGAGAAGGCGGATAGCTTAAATAAGCTTTAAAACATGACATTTCTAATGTATAAATTATAAGTAAAGGAAAGCTTGGGATGGTTTATAAAATCACAGCATTACGACTTACAAACTAATAATGGGGAATGCAAAATATGAACAACTGCAATGCTGACCGAATGATAATGCCAGAAAGGATGAGAAGCTTCATCAATTTACAAGAATATAAAAACTCATCTGCACTTGTGACAGATGGCATCTGAAGAAGTGGTTGGTAGGGATTTTATGGTTTTGAGGTTTTCTGAATGTTATCCTATATAGAGCCTAGCTACAACCTGACACAACCTGTGGAGTCGATGCTTCCAAACTCCATTAAGAAATGTGCCTTAAGAAAAAATCTGGGATCAAAGGGTAGTTTGACAAAGCAAGAATGTTATAATGTTATCAAGGGTAAGCAACACTAATAAATATCAGGTCTGTAATGATGCTAATGTACTAGGACCCTCGTAAATAATAAAATCTGGCATAATAACATAATTCAGTTTAAAACATCCTTAATGGTACGTAGTTGACCTTAAATATTGGTTAAAAAGTCAAACATAAAGAGGGAGAATCTGTAATTCCCATCATTAAACAAATATCTATGCACTTGACATGTAGAAAAATTAAATTAAAATCATCATGTTAGATGGCGTAATAAGCAAAAGATTGACAATATGATAAAACAAAAGCAAAGGTAGGTTATTAAGTTTACACAATGTTAAAATTCACTAAATCAATAGTGTTAAGATAATAGTAAATTGATATCTTTAAATATGGCAATGAATAGTATGACATGAATCACATAGAACAATTCAGTAAAGTTATTCAATCCAGGGAACATTTTAGTTTAGTAAGAAAACTTACATTTAATTATTTAAGATTCCATAATGGCAGAATAGAAACTTAAGATGAGATCGGTTCGCTAAATTGAATTATTAGCATATTAAATAATATATCTAAATTTTAACCTAGAATAATAAATAATATATCTAATCAAACAAAATAAAGTGAAAAGTTTGCCATGTTCAAGATAATAGGTTAGCAAGAGTGAAACCCAGCAAGTACATTTAGAAAATAAAAATTATATATTCGTGCAATTGGGAAAGTCATTATTTTAGGAAATTAATAATAATCGGCATTACATCACCGGTTATGAAATAGGCAGATTACATTTTAAGTAATATAAAAAATACATAGATGGAAGTTTTAAAGTTACATTTTAAATAAAATAAAAAGTACATAGCTGGAGATTTTATGGTTACATTTTAAAGAAATTAAAAAGCACATAGATGGAGATTTAAAATTCATATTTCCGGCAGAGAGTTATCTTTGGTTGTTTGAAGACTTGGCAGCTGTATATGCATATATGAAGATAATTTAAAAAATGAATCAGCAAGGCAGATTTTTGGAAAAAATAAAGACTGGAATCCTTTCAGAGTTAGTTTAAGTGTTCATTTAAACAGTTTTTAAGTGGCGATGGCATGGGAGTATAGCGGTATGGAGCTGATCTTGGAAAAATCAGGAAAGTAAATTTCTCCTTCTATTCACAAGCCATATTTTAAAATTTGGGTGATGCAGGTTCGTCCTGCAACACCTTCTGAAAATAAAATGCAGAGTGTTTAACATTGAAATTTTGGCTGTATTTATATGGCACTGAAACCTTCTAGAACTTTTCTATTTGTTCGCCTCTGGTGAGACCCGGATGTGCATTAGCAGTCAAACGTTATATATTTTCAAAACATGATGAGGAAATAAGTTCAAGAGAGTATTGTTTCAATCTATTTCGAGTTGGAAATAAATTCAAAAGATATATTTTTTATTAGTGGAGGATCTTTTAAAATAAATCTTTACAAATGACATTTTAAATTTAAATAGGGTACATTCTTTTGTTTAGTAACTGACAGTTAGATTTTAATTACTCTCTCGAACTTTCTCTGGCATTACATCAGCAAAAATAAACGATACATGAATACATGAATAAGATATATATATATATATATATATATATATATATATATATATATAACAAAATGAAACATATTTAATAAAATATAATTATATCATTTATCTGTAACACATACACGGCCATTTACAGTGATGGAAATTTTAAATATTTTAAAAATTAAATCAGTATTATTTAATAAAAATAATGCTTAACTAACAAGAGGGAGAAAATAAACATGTGCATATGTGTACCTGCACTTTCTAGTGATTTACTAGTACAAAACTCTGTTTGAACCTCTGTTTGAAGGTTCCAAATATCACCAGACAGGGAAGCAAAATATGTGCAACAGATTTGACTGCTTTAGCATGTAATACTTATATAAGGCTAAAAGCTTAGTACATGTGCCTTGAGTGCTTAATTTTAGCAAGAGAAACCTCTAGTAATCATAACACAAAATTTGACTTTTACATGCTGACATCACACTTAATAAGAATTAATATTTACAACTTTAAATTGATTCAAAATATTTTTAAATTTAATATCTGAATATTGACTCATTGTAAATTGAAAGATTTCAAGAATGTTAATGTTTAATAGAAATAGTGGACTTAATCAGTGAAGAATTTGTTAGCTTCATGCTCCCAAATCAAAATGCTTTAGATTTGCCTATATAATTATGAAAATTAGGTTAGAGATAAGTAGGTCTCTCTTACCTTTATAAAGTTCTTGCATTATGATTTGTAGAGGTATCTCTTGCTAAAATTAAGCACTCAATGCACATGTACAAAGGTTTTAGCCTTATATAAGTATTGCATGCTGACATCGTGCTTAATAAGAATTAATATTAATACATAATGTAGTAAATCCCTGAACACTGAACACATTAATGTAATTCAATCACATTGCAGTTGAAGCAGTCAATCTTAGCTTAAGATTGAGCTTCATAGTTCCATATACTAATCTGTGTTTAAACCCTATATCCCATCTCACTCCTTTTGTTGTATATATATATATATATATTATGTATATATTTGAGATGTGCGCCTAGGTTATAAAATTTTAACTTTTAAATTAACATTTTTATTATTATTAATTTTATGATTATTAATTCTTTTTATTAAAATACATAGGTGTGGCTCAAATATATATATATATATATATATATATATATATATATATATAAGCATATATATATATATATATATATATATATATAGGAGCAAAATACTAACAAAATATTGATTTTTTTGTAAATATTTTATTATATGTCATTTTTTAAACTTTTTTTTTTAAAGTACTTTTTCTATTAAACTGTATATTTTTATAAAATCCAATATGGAAGATGCTACAGTTGATTGTCTAAAAATAATTAAGGTTGGAAACACTATTGTTTTAATCTGGGGAAGGTAATTTTAATTAAAGTTTTTACTTAAAATGGGATTAAGATTAGAGATACTTTTGTTAAAAACATGTCAAATCTATTTCTAATCTGGAAATAGATTTGAATTTATTTTTGGATGTTATCTTACTGTGGCATCTTCAAAAACAACCGATAAAGAAAAAGTATAATATGGCTGAATTTTGAGTCACAGTTTAGATTAGCTACTATTGAGAGAACTGATTGTAAACATATTACACATCTCGCTGTGAAACTAAAAATTAAGTAGTATAAATCCACCACTCTTCATCGGCCCTATGGGTCATCATCTGCCACTACTGTAATATCCTGCTGCCCTGAAATGAAGAAAGGTCTAAAAAAGAACTTTAGAATGCTAATAGAAGTTTTCTGCCACCGAAGTGCTTGCAGTTATTTAAGAACTTTCATTGCAATTGTCGTGCATGTGCAATATTGTAAATTGGACAATTAAAATTGCCAGGTAACTTTTCAAGCCATCACCTCAAACTAAATGTAACCTAACTCATCAATCAATATGACTTCTAATGTATTTAACTTCGTTTTTGTTTTAATATGTAATCTGCTCTTAAGTAATTTATTTTATTTAATTCTCTCTCATATGCGCTTAACTTTCTTTAACTTTGGTGCGGTCATTTATTTACATGTATTTATTATTTGATTTATATATCTGCTTGCTTCTTATTATTGTGCCAATCTCACAACCTGGTGAGTTTAATTTTTAAAAATCTTTTCTGTCATTTTTTTTCTTCTAATCCTTCATGAAAAGGTTATTAACGTCCTCTTAATATATATATATATATATTGAAACAGACAGATCGAAGAATCGATCTTAGTTTCATGATTGTCATTTAAGAACGGTAATTCTAAACCACTATTTACCCGCAATGAGACTTTTTCTATTCCAAGCCACATAAATTTTAAGTTATTTATTTTGTGTTTGTTTAAAAAGAATTTAATGTAAAGAATATGAGTATAAATGTCACAAATCATGATAAATAATATTCATGTGTGTGTGGTTTGTGGATTTATATTAGCTCAATTTAAAAGTTTCAATTGCGTGTATATTTTCTTTAAATTTTAATTTTGCAAATTATACAAAGTCATTTAAAAATGCTGATCAAAAGTCACATTCCTTTGATCAGTATTTTTAATCAAAATCTTACTTGAACAAATGTATAGAATAATTAATTTGTACTTCGATAAATTAAGATAATGAATGTATATTTTTGTATTCACGAATTCCGATGTAATTGTTTTGTCAATTTAGAATCATGTATTAAATTTAAAAATAAATGAGAAACGTAGAACGCTTATCAAGAAAGGCAAATGCTATTGTATAGTCAAATTAGATATTGCTGGAGGCCAAAATCAAAGGAGGCGGAGTTATGAACAAAAACTAGGCAGAAAGGTCAACCGTAGCCATCTTAAATATAATATAGACACTCTAACTTTTGACTTGGTTGTGCTTGGATCATCAAGCTACAGCAAAGTAGTTGTTCCAGAGAAATCACTTCAACCGTTATTAAGAAGTTGCCCGGTAAACTGCAATCATGATGGGCTAAGTCCAAGAAGCTGATCCCTGTCCTGCCAATTTAAATCTTTCGTACCGCTGATCTGTAATGTTTTCCGTGCTTCCAGTCTTCCAAATTCCAACATTTAAATTAACCATGCCTTTCTAATAAATTCAAAAATGCGCGCCTACGTTCTTCATACATAGCACCGCAAGAAGAAAACCGGACGAAGAAAGAATGGTAACTTTTGTTACATGAACTTTTTAACTTTCCTCTCAGTAATAATTTTATATTTAATCTGTTAATCAAAGTAATTGCATGTAAATTTCTTGCTTTCCATTTGAAAATGTTACACTAAAACCTGTCAGTAAATTTCTTCTCTAATATTTCTGTGCTCTAGTCTTTAGATGAAAATTATTAATATTTGTGCCTACTAATAATCCATTTGTGAATACATTTATATTTTACTATTACTTATTTTACAAACAAAACGATGCCAATAATAATATTTCTCAACTCTAATTAAAGTCAGTAAAGCTTATCTCATAATATTTATTATATTCATTTTAAAAGTAATTTTCTTTTATCGAACTAAAAATTGTTTCATTTATGTTGAGTTGAGAAATATTCAAGTATTTTTATTGTTTCTTTTACTTTGTCATGATATTTTAATCTATACTCCAAATCTCAAATACTTAAAATAGTCTAAAATTTTATTATAATTTTTTATATATTATTACGGAGTAAGAATAATAAGTGAATATTTTTTGCTATTATTACCTTCCGAACAATCTGGGGAGTTATGGGTTTCAGAGTAAATTTAATTAATTATTACTTTTGCGATCGTTTGATTTCGCCATGTTTTATTGAATAGTTATATCGGACTGTTGCGTAGAAAATGTTACGGAGAGAAAGGGTTTTATATAATTTCGTTTTAAAATCCACTTCCGGTCACTCTTCCTCAATGTTACTGTGGCAATGCCTTTACCTTCGCTGAAGTTGGCGTCTCGTTTTACTACCACATGGAGAGAAAGAAATTCTTCTCCAGGTAATCTCTTGGATCACCGGGGTTCGAAAATGAGCCCGGCTGGTTGTAGTGTCCCGGATCTACTTGGGGGCATTAAGACTTGTCAAAGTACAAGCCGCCCGGTATTCCGTCAATGCACCGCAAGTTATTATTTGTAGTATACATTAATCCCTGCAACCATCAGTACATCAGTATTATATATCATATTTTTATATAAAACCACCTCCCATTTATCCGTATACGCAATGGTTTGAATCTATTAAAATAAAACAACTTAATATAAACTAGTAGTTAAATATTTTAAGTGCTCCAATTACTCTGATTCTCATACCAACCTGTACAACCATTTAAACACATAAATATTGGCATGAGTTTGTTAATCAGTACAAACCGATTATTGATGACTAGCAGCAATTTATTATAAATACATATGAGAGTTTTACCGTACCTGTAAATAATATTATTCAATGCTTTCAATAATTTATTAAAAATTTATCTAACCTAATTTTGTCTCTCTTGCATTATTACTCTCGAAATCTAGTCAATCACCTGCTGTCTGTATCGACAACTTAAATATATACATTAAATTATTAGCCGTACCAATATCCCGACTATAAGATATCTATGAAATAGCTGATTGTAGGTAATTTAGTCTGTGTTTTTCGATGAGCTAGTAAAGGGAGAACCCCGTACCGTTATAATGTTGTCATCGGTGGGTCATGCCAGGGTTTTGGGTTCGAATTTAGTTTGCATTTTGGAATTTATTCCTAGACGTGGACTGGGTTCGAATTCGGATTACTGTGTGAATAGGCATGGTGATTTTTACTGGTACAATATATATAATATCAAAACTACCCCAAATCTAAAATTAAACCAGACCAGAATAAAAATAATATTAAAACACAACCTAAGGTTTCACTGCTACAAGCAGACTTCTCAAGTGTAAAGAAATAATAAAAAAAAAAACACACACATTATATATACTATTAAAAACTACCCACAAATCCATTCACTTCCCATCCACCCTTAATATTAAAAGAACTCTTAAATAAGTTAATTGCTTCAGAATCATAAATTTTCAATAATAAAGACTCTTTAATTCTTCTTTTGATTTCATTTCTCTCAAAGAAGACAACCTTAGCTTCATCAAAATCAATAGTGTGGCCTGTATCTTTTTCATGGACATACAAAGCAGAACTAAGATATCTATTTTTAACTCTACTTTTATGAACCTTTACTCTTTCATTTAAACTCAAACTACTCTGACCTATGTAAACCTTCTTACAAAATAAACAAGGAATAAAATATACCACACCAGGAATAGTCTTTCTATCAAAAACTTCCTTTGTATTATTCAATAAATTATTCAATGTAACACCCCTTTTCCAAGCAATTTTCTTATTTCCAAACAATTTACTATTTCTACACACAATTTTATAAGAAGACAATTTAAATGGCAAAGAAATAAAATCATATTTTTCTTTAACCTTTACACGACGCTCCTTACAAATATTACTATTAAATAAAATACTTTTAACAAATTTATCAGAGTATCCAACACTTAAATAATCTTTATAAAATTGATATTTCTGAAACAAAGCTACCCCACTAGAATTATTTAATTTAATATTCCTATGACAATAATTCCTTAAAGCAGCTACTTTATGAGATACAGACTGATAGCTATCAGGTTTAATTATAGATCTTAATTCTTTACTTTTAACTAAATGACTGCACAATAAACAATTAGTTTCTATATTTCTAATCACCAAAAGATCTAAAAATTTTAACTTACCAAAATCTAACCCCCTCCTTCTAACACAAATTTTATAGAAGGATCAAAACAATTAAACTCATTTACAAATTCCTTCAATTTACCATTCTCAACAACAAATAAACAATCATCAACATATCTGACAAATAATTTTACATATAAACAATTCTTTTTAATAATAATTTCCTCTTCCATAAAACTAATATAAACTGAACATACTAAAGGAGAAATAATATAACCTATTATCCACCCTTCCTTAATCTTATAAAAATTACCTTTATAAGTAAAATACATAGAATCTTCCAATAACAAAAGCAAATCTTTAATTACCTTAATTTTATTTTTTGATAAAGAACTTTTCTTAATCAATACAGACAAAAGAACATCAATACTGCTTAACCTATTAACAGACTGATACATATTTTCAATATCTAAACTTCCAAATACCCAACTACTTTCCATTTTAAAATTATTAATCTTATCAAAAGCCTCAAAAGAAGAAGAAACTGTGTACTGACCAAAATCAACAAATTGTTTTAAAAAATTATTCAAGAATCTAGAAATACCTTCTACAACACTACCTGTAAAATCAAAAATAAATCTTAAAGGAAAACCATCTTTATGAGTTTTAATATTCACAAACATCTTAGCTGATGTAAAATCATTAGGATAGCATTTTAAATAATCTACTCTATTAAAAATTTTTAAATTAACCATTTTCTTCATAATATCTATCAATTTTCTTTTAATCAAATTACCTGGATTTTTATCTAACAACATATATTTACCATTATTTAATTCTCTATCCATTTTCTCTTTGAAATCATCTCCTTTCATAATAACAAACCTACCAGCTTTGTCTTCACGAGAAATGATTACATCATTAGCAATTAACCTATTTTTAAGATGTTTAATCTCAGCAGGATTAATAACAAATTTTTCTTTCCTTTTTAAACTTTTATTCAAAATCGATTGAATACCAACTTTCTGCTCATCACTCAAATTACTAGATTCAATAGACGAAATTGTATCAAAAACTATATTTTTTGAATGAAATGGAACAAAATTTGGGCCTTTACCAAGAATATCTAATTCTCTATCATTTAACTTCAAATCCGTAAGATTAACAACTCTATCCTCAGAAACATTATTCTCATAACCTTTATCACTACAATAAACTTTATTAACTTTCCCAAACAACCACGTTAATTTTCTTTCATATTTTTTGCAATATAAATTTGACCTATTCTGTCTAAATTGTCTCATAAAAAAATTCAAAATTGAATAATTAAAATCTTGCCTCCTTTCTAAATAAAATCTATTCCTTTTATATAGATAAATAAATTTATAAAACCTTACAAAAATATCTTTTAAAAAACTATTCAATATATATGTTTGTAACTTAAAAACTAAATTTTTATTTTGAATCAACTTTTTATTTTTACTAAAATTAATAACACAACACCTAGGAAAAACACTAAATTCCCTACATTTTTTAAGAAAATAAATCTGCCATCGTAAAGATTCTATCTTATCACTCAATTTAGACAAATTTTTAATCCTTCTAATATCATTAAATGGAAAATTATTAAAAATTAAGCTCCACAAACCCATACTAAATACCCAAATTACCAATACTCTTATAAATTAAAACCCAATAAAACCTACACACACTTCTATATATATAATATAACTAAATAAACACAAATATACTCTTTCAACCCAAACTCACACAACAAACATAATATACATAAATGACATTCAAATATATCAATAATTAAAAACAAAAAACAAAAATAAATATATCAATAATAAAATGTCTATAATAAATATCAATAATAAAATATCAATAATAATAATAATAATAAAAAAAAAAAAATCTTTACACTACATCAGCAAAACTACTCTTAAACTCAAAAAACTCATTAAAATGTAAACATTACAAGCATAAAGCTAAACTAGTCAATATAAAATCAAAACTACCCCAAATCTAAAATTAAACCAGACCAGAATAAAAATAATATTAAAACACAACCTAAGGTTTCACTGCTACAAGCAGACTTCTCAAGTGTAAAGAAATAATAAAAAAAAAAAAAACACACATTATATATACTATTAAAAACTACCCACAAATCCATTCACTTCCCATCCACCCTTAATATTAAAAGAACTCTTAAATAAGTTAATTGCTTCAGAATCATAAATTTTCAATAATAAAGACTCTTTAATTCTTCTTTTGATTTCATTTCTCTCAAAGAAGACAACCTTAGCTTCATCAAAATCAATAGTGTGGCCTGTATCTTTTTCATGGACATACAAAGCAGAACTAAGATATCTATTTTTAACTCTACTTTTATGAACCTTTACTCTTTCATTTAAACTCAAACTACTCTGACCTATGTAAACCTTCTTACAAAATAAACAAGGAATAAAATATACCACACCAGGAATAGTCTTTCTATCAAAAACTTCCTTTGTATTATTCAATAAATTATTCAATGTAACACCCCTTTTCCAAGCAATTTTCTTATTTCCAAACAATTTACTATTTCTACACACAATTTTATAAGAAGACAATTTAAATGGCAAAGAAATAAAATCATATTTTTCTTTAACCTTTACATCCTTACAAATATTACTATTAAATAAAATACTTTTAACAAATTTATCAGAGTATCCAACACTTAAATAATCTTTATAAAATTGATATTTCTGAAACAAAGCTACCCCACTAGAATTATTTAATTTAATATTCCTATGACAATAATTCCTTAAAGCAGCTACTTTATGAGATACAGACTGATAGCTATCAGGTTTAATTATAGATCTTAATTCTTTACTTTTAACTAAATGACTGCACAATAAACAATTAGTTTCTATATTTCTAATCACCAAAAGATCTAAAAATTTTAACTTACCAAAATCTAACCCCCCTCCTTCTAACACAAATTTTATAGAAGGATCAAAACAATTAAACTCATTTACAAATTCCTTCAATTTACCATTCTCAACAACAAATAAACAATCATCAACATATCTGACAAATAATTTTACATATAAACAATTCTTTTTAATAATAATTTCCTCTTCCATAAAACTAATATAAACTGAACATACTAAAGGAGAAATAATATAACCTATTATCCACCCTTCCTTAATCTTATAAAAATTACCTTTATAAGTAAGTAATAATTTACTAAGGCTGTAACCTTAGAAATAAGCGTCTGAAAAATACGAAGGTAGGGACCTCTATAGGTCTTAAAACACAAGCTTACGCTATGAAGAAAAGAGAGAATCCTTCTTTACTTCAACCTACTTTTATATATAAATAGGTGAAGCTGAAGTGTTTTGATCTAAGAGTGTGAAGCTATTCAATACTTCACTAATTAAGTCCACAATTCTTATAATACATTAATACTCGCGAAATCTTACAATTTACTACGAGTCAATGAAAAGATCTTATAGTAAGAAATCTGTTACGATAATTTAAAGTTGTAATTATAAATTTTATTAAACGCCCATTATTATATTAAGTAATAATTTACTAAGGCTGTAACCTTAGAAATAAGCGTCTGAAAAATACGAAGGTAGGGACCTCTATAGGTCTTAAAACACAAGCTTACGCTATGAAGAAAAGAGAGAATCCTTCTTTACTTCAACCTACTTTTATATATAAATAGGTGAAGCTGAAGTGTTTTGATCTAAGAGTGTGAAGCTATTCAATACTTCACTAATTAAGTCCACAATTCTTATAATACATTAATACTCGCGAAATCTTACAATTTACTACGAGTCAATGAAAAGATCTTATAGTAAGAAATCTGTTACGATAATTTAAAGTTGTAATTATAAATTTTATTAAACGCCCATTATTATATTAAGTAATAATTTACTAAGGCTGTAACCTTAGAAATAAGCGTCTGAAAAATACGAAGGTAGGGACCTCTATAGGTCTTAAAACACAAGCTTACGCTATGAAGAAAAGAGAGAATCCTTCTTTACTTCAACCTACTTTTATATATAAATAGGTGAAGCTGAAGTGTTTTGATCTAAGAGTGTGAAGCTATTCAATACTTCACTAATTAAGTCCACAATTCTTATAATACATTAATACTCGCGAAATCTTACAATTTACTACGAGTCAATGAAAAGATCTTATAGTAAGAAATCTGTTACGATAATTTAAAGTTGTAATTATAAATTTTATTAAACGCCCATTATTATATTAAGTAATAATTTACTAAGGCTGTAACCTTAGAAATAAGCGTCTGAAAAATACGAAGGTAGGGACCTCTATAGGTCTTAAAACACAAGCTTACGCTATGAAGAAAAGAGAGAATCCTTCTTTACTTCAACCTACTTTTATATATAAATAGGTGAAGCTGAAGTGTTTTGATCTAAGAGTGTGAAGCTATTCAATACTTCACTAATTAAGTCCACAATTCTTATAATACATTAATACTCGCGAAATCTTACAATTTACTACGAGTCAATGAAAAGATCTTATAGTAAGAAATCTGTTACGATAATTTAAAGTTGTAATTATAAATTTTATTAAACGCCCATTATTATATTAAGTAATAATTTACTAAGGCTGTAACCTTAGAAATAAGCGTCTGAAAAATACGAAGGTAGGGACCTCTATAGGTCTTAAAACACAAGCTTACGCTATGAAGAAAAGAGAGAATCCTTCTTTACTTCAACCTACTTTTATATATAAATAGGTGAAGCTGAAGTGTTTTGATCTAAGAGTGTGAAGCTATTCAATACTTCACTAATTAAGTCCACAATTCTTATAATACATTAATACTCGCGAAATCTTACAATTTACTACGAGTCAATGAAAAGATCTTATAGTAAGAAATCTGTTACGATAATTTAAAGTTGTAATTATAAATTTTATTAAACGCCCATTATTATATTAAGTAATAATTTACTAAGGCTGTAACCTTAGAAATAAGCGTCTGAAAAATACGAAGGTAGGGACCTCTATAGGTCTTAAAAACACAAGCTTACGCTATGAAGAAAAGAGAGAATCCTTCTTTACTTCAACCTACTTTTATATATAAATAGGTGAAGCTGAAGTGTTTTGATCTAAGAGTGTGAAGCTATTCAATACTTCACTAATTAAGTCCACAATTCTTATAATACATTAATACTCGCGAAATCTTACAATTTACTACGAGTCAATGAAAAGATCTTATAGTAAGAAATCTGTTACGATAATTTAAAGTTGTAATTATAAATTTTATTAAACGCCCATTATTATATTAAGTAATAATTTACTAAGGCTGTAACCTTAGAAATAAGCATCTGAAAAATACGAAGGTAGGGACCTCTATAGGTCTTAAAACACAAGCTTACGCTATGAAGAAAAGAGAGAATCCTTCTTTACTTCAACCTACTTTTATATATATAAATAGGTGAAGCTGAAGTGTTTTGATCTAAGAGTGTGAAGCTATTCAATACTTCACTAATTAAGTCCACAATTCTTATAATACATTAATACTCACGAAATCTTACAATTTACTACGAGTCAATGAAAAGATCTTATAGTAAGAAATCTGTTACGATAATTTAAAGTTGTAATTATAAATTTTATTAAACGCCCATTATTATATTAAGTAATAATTTACTAAGGCTGTAACCTTAGAAATAAGCGTCTGAAAAATACTTAATATAATAATGGGCTCTATAGGTCTTAAAAACACAAGCTTACGCTATGAAGAAAAGAGAGAATCCTTCTTTACTTCAACCTACTTTTATATATAAATAGGTGAAGCTGAAGTGTTTTGATCTAAGAGTGTGAAGCTATTCAATACTTCACTAATTAAGTCCACAATTCTTATAATACATTAATACTCGTGAAATCTTACAATTTACTACGAGTCAATGAAAAGATCTTATAGTAAGAAATCTGTTACGATAATTTAAAGTTGTAATTATAAATTTTATTAAACGCCCATTATTATATTAAGTAATAATTTACTAAGACTGTAACCTTAGAAATAAGCGTCTGAAAAATACGAAGGTAGGGACCTCTATAGGTCTTAAAACACAAGCTTACGCTATGAAGAAAAGAGAATCTTCTTTACTTCAACCTACTTTATATATAAATAGGTGAAGCTGAAGTGTTTTGATCTAAGAGTGTGAAGCTATTCAATACTTCACTAATTAAGTCCACAATTCTTATAATACATTAATACTCGCGAAATCTTACAATTTACTACGAGTCAATGAAAAGATCTTATAGTAAGAAATCTGTTACGATAATTTAAAGTTGTAATTATAAATTTTATTAAACGCCCATTATTATATTAAGTAATAATTTACTAAGGCTGTAACCTTAGAAATAAGCGTCTGAAAAATACGAAGGTAGGGACCTCTATAGGTCTTAAAACACAAGCTTACGCTATGAAGAAAAGAGAGAATCCTTCTTTACTTCAACCTACTTTTATATATAATTTAAATTATCGTAACAGATTTCTTACTATAAGATCTTTTCATTGACTCGTAGTAAATTGTAAGATTTCGCGAGTATTAATGTATTATAAGAATTGTGGACTTAATTAGTGAAGTATTGAATAGCTTCACACTCTTAGATCAAAACACTTCAGCTTCACCTATTTATATATAAAAGTAGGTTGAAGTAAAGAAGGATTCTCTCTTTTCTTCATAGCGTAAGCTTGTGTTTTAAGACCTATAGAGGTCCCTACCTTCGTATTTTTCAGACGCTTATTTCTAAGGTTACAGCCTTAGTAAATTATTACTTAATATAATAATGGGCGTTTAATAAAATTTATAATTACAACTTTAAATTATCGTAACAGATTTCTTACTATAAGATCTTTTCATTGACTCGTAGTAAATTGTAAGATTTCGCGAGTATTAATGTATTATAAGAATTGTGGACTTAATTAGTGAAGTATTGAATAGCTTCACACTCTTAGATCAAAACACTTCAGCTTCACCTATTTATATATAAAAGTAGGTTGAAGTAAAGAAGGATTCTCTCTTTTCTTCATAGCGTAAGCTTGTGTTTTAAGACCTATAGAGGTCCCTACCTTCGTATTTTTCAGACGCTTATTTCTAAGGTTACAGCCTTAGTAAATTATTACTTAATATAATAATGGGCATTTAATAAAATTTATAATTACAACTTTAAATTATCGTAACAGATTTCTTACTATAAGATCTTTTCATTGACTCGTAGTAAATTGTAAGATTTCACGAGTATTAATGTATTATAAGAATTGTGGACTTAATTAGTGAAGTATTGAATAGCTTCACACTCTTAGATCAAAACACTTCAGCTTCACCTATTTATATATAAAAGTAGGTTGAAGTAAAGAAGGATTCTCCCTTTTCTTCATAGCGTAAGCTTGTGTTTTAAGACCTATAGAGGTCCCTACCTTCGTATTTTTGAGACGCTTATTTCTAAGGTTACAGCCTTAGTAAATTATTACTTAATATAATAATGGGCGTTTAATAAAATTTATAATTACAACTTTATAAGTAAAATACATAGAATCTTCCAATAACAAAAGCAAATCTTTAATTACCTTAATTTTATTTTTTGATAAAGAACTTTTCTTAATCAATACAGACAAAAGAACATCAATACTGCTTAACCTATTAACAGACTGATACATATTTTCAATATCTAAACTTCCAAATACCCAACTACTTTCCATTTTAAAATTATTAATCTTATCAAAAGCCTCAAAAGAAGAAGAAACTGTGTACTGACCAAAATCAACAAATTGTTTTGAAAAATTATTCAAGAATCTAGAAATACCTTCTACAACACTACCTGTAAAATCAAAAATAAATCTTAAAGGAAAACCATCTTTATGAGTTTTAATATTCACAAACATCTTAGCTGATGTAAAATCATTAGGATAGCATTTTAAATAATCTACTCTATTAAAAATTTTTAAATTAACCATTTTCTTCATAATATCTATCAATTTTCTTTTAATCAAATTACCTGGATTTTTATCTAACAACATATATTTACCATTATTTAATTCTCTATCCATTTTCTCTTTGAAATCATCTCCTTTCATAATAACAAACCTACCAGCTTTGTCTTCACGAGAAATGATTACATCATTAGCAATTAACCTATTTTTAAGATGTTTAATCTCAGCAGGATTAATAACAAATTTTTCTTTCCTTTTTAAACTTTTATTCAAAATCGATTGAATACCAACTTTCTGCTCATCACTCAAATTACTAGATTCAATAGACGAAATTGTATCAAAAACTATATTTTTTGAATGAAATGGAACAAAATTTGGGCCTTTACCAAGAATATCTAATTCTCTATCATTTAACTTCAAATCCGTAAGATATAATGCATTATAAATTAATATGTTCACTAGTTTGTTTTTATGAATCAACATTTTATGTTGGTTCATTATAAAAATATATTTGTTTAACTCTGGATTTTCTACCTGGGGAGAATCCAGAACTTTGGCTAATTAATACTTTGAAATTTTAAAATATTTTTTATTCATTTCTAAAAAGGTGACCGATTATTTGTTTTCTATATAACTGCTAGTTATTTTTTTCTATACTCTTAAATAGTCTATGCTTAAAACATCAAATACAGTATTTAACATATTCCAGTTATTATAAAATCAAAGAAGGTGGGATTGATTTATTTAAAAATAACAGAAAAGGGATAGGGGTAAATCTTAATGTTTTTTTTACTAAATAAAATCTTCATGTATATTTTATTAAATAAAATCTTCTCTCTCTTCTCTCTCTCTCTCTCTCTCTCTCTCTCTATATATATATATATATATATATATATATATATATTATAGTGTCTCTATATATATATATATATATATATATATATATATATATTATAGTGGCATAGCATATTATTTATATAAATTATAGTATTCAAACAAGGGTCATTTATTTTTAAAGCAGTAAATTATATTTCATGTCGTTAGGAACATTCAGTCATACTGCGTTACTGACATTTAGCCCATGTACGTATTATATAGATATATATTACATGCTTCTACTCTTCTAATCTGAGTGTGGGAAGCAAAATAGTTTTTAAATAAATAATTGACAATTATACAGTCAGATTTATGGATTTTTTTTTACAATGTATCTTCATTTAAATCAACTTATATTTGAATTTATAAGACAGATTTAATTAATATTCAATTTAAGAACTAGGATTATTGCCAATCAAGGGCCAAATGTGAGGAGAAAACATAGCAAATGATGTCATTGAATGCATGAAAAAAAAACATATCATATTTGATAAAATTGTGTCAATTGCAACTGATGGGGTAAAAGGTATGATGTGATCAAAAAAGGAATTTGTTTCAATTTTAAAAAAAAACATTAATCATAAAGTGATTTCTTTCCATTGTATACTTCATCAGGAAGCACTTTGTGTATAAACATTTCCAGAAGAAATCAGTAATGTTATGGACTTGGTAATTAAGATTATTAATTTCATTGTAGCAAAATGATTTAACCATCTACAATTTAAGGAGTTTCTATGTAAAATAGAGAAGGAATAATCCTATCATCTTCAATATAACAGGGTTTGATGGCTTTCCAGAGGCAATATTTTAAATATTTTGCATAAATGAAATCAAACAATTTCATGACAACAAGAGTGTTCAATATTTAGAATTAATATAAGATCAGTGGTTACAAAAATTCTATTTCATGGTCAATGTTAAATGTCAACTGAATCAGCTCAATTGTAAATTACAAGGTAAGGGAAATACTTCTTTTTCAATGATAGAAAAATTATTTATTTGAAATTAAATTGATTATTTTGCTGAATATTTAGAGAGGGAAACTTTAGTTCATTTCCCAAACTTATCTCAATATCATCAAGAAAACTATGCCCTCATTAACAAAGATTATTTTAAGACAACATGTTTAAACATGAGAGAATCTTTTCTTCACAGATTTCAGGAATTTAGAAAAGATAAAGCAACTCTAGCTTTTATTACAAATTATCTTAATGCTAGTGTGAAAGAATTCACCATTTGATATTGATGTGGGTAATCTGAAGTACAATTTCTGGACTTGACAAGCAAAGATTTATGGAGCTCCAAATTTGTTCACCTTGGTATTGAAATGGAAGAACTGGAAAAAGAAAAATGTAGACTGCTTTCACAGAACCAGTAGAGTGCTATAAAAACCTACAGAAAGCAGACTCTATGATTTCTACTACTTGGAATAGTCTTCCGAATTCGTATCATATGTTGTAAAAATTTGTATTCTGTATTTTCAGTATCATTGGATCTACATACTTATGTGAACAATTATTTTCTAACAAGAATTTTATTAAATGTAAATTGACGAACGAAATTACTGATATCAACTTGGAATCATTCCTCAAATTAAAAAAAAACACTAGTTACCAACTGGACATACAGAAACTTTCTAAGGGAATGTTAGCTCATTTTTCACATTCGTTAAAACCAAGGCTAACAATGTGTTTTAATCTACATTTAATAAAGATGTAATTAATATTGTGATGTGATATAATATTTTTTTAAATTTCGTTATTTGTAAAAAATATATTTATGGCTCTGGAATAATTTTTAAATTGTTGCGTGTGCCAGATTTGGCTCTTCCGTCTCAAAAGTTTGCAGACCCCTGTGCTAGGCTAACAAAATGTCGATTCTATCATTACATATTTTAAATAATTACTTTTTTAAATAATGCTCTTTATTAATGTGTCAAAGTTTATTTGATTTTTTTAACTTTTATTAGTGAATTTTCTTTTTTTATAACTTGAAAATCATAAATAAAACATCTTGTTATAAAATATTTTATAAAAATGATTCAAATCGTAAATAAAATATTGTGTCATAAAACTATTTAAAAAAGATCTATATAGTTTCAAATAAAAGTATATCTAAAGTAGCTTTTTTGTAAGTAATTTACTAAATAATGTACGTTATCCATTTGCTGAGATAAATTTCAGACATTTGTAAAGGCTTCTACAAGAGGATTTTACTTAGCTAATAATCTATTGAGATTTTCGTTAGGTAATAGATACTGTTATTTTGATATTGTAATAACTTTTGATTTTTTTAAATGTGCGTGTACATATATATATATATATAATAAAAACTTTATTTGAAAATGTTTCAGTTTAGATTTGCATTAATTTAAAATGAAAAAAAAATTGTACTCAAATTATGCATCAAATCTAAAAAATACATAAATAATAATTAAAATACATTTACATTTTTAATTGTGTGAAGTATAATCTACTCTGTTCATATTATATATAATTACATTTCATTTTCTAAAGAGTAGTTGGGTTAATGTGGTAACAGACGGCTTTTATCAAGTAATAACATTTGATCATCATCTGGCATATTTTGCCTGTAGTAAATATTTATATGGAGCTTATTAAAATGTTTGCTTTCACTCTAAAATTATGATACTATAATTAATTGGCTTAAGAAGCAGGCAAGAAATGGAAATTTACATCACTTCTCATGGAGTCATAATATTATATTATGTAATTAATTTACTCTATTGTCAGGCAGAGAACTCAATCTATGAGAGTGATATGGGAGAAGAAACAAAGTATAAGCGAAATGAAAGGTAAGTCAAGTACAACTAAATGAAAATAGAGTGTGAGACTCGAGACATAGTTGAAGAAAAGAAAGGCCAGATAATGAGTGGCAGTATAATGAAAGGTTGGGAGATCACAACAAAATACCCACCAGCTCAGATCAATGTAAACCAATGTCTAAAGATTTAGGTGTTGGCCAGTCAAATGGGAGAAGTTCCAGTAGAGCATTTAAAAAGCTTACAGAGATATTTTATCATCAATACAAGGTCTGAAATAAAGTAAAATAGTGATGAGAATTAATAAAAATGATTAGGGCCAAAATCAGAAAACAAGGAATTGTAAAAAAAAAAAAAAAAAAACAATACCAAAATGGTATTGTGAAAGTGAAGAATGGCAACTGCTATTTAGGCTGACCTATGACAGGGAAAAGGTCATGTCCACCAATACCAAAAGTTAGCCAGTAATGAGGTCATCAAAAAAAGTAAAAAAAAGAAGAAATAAAGTATATATTTTGAAATTAGTTTATTTAGCATTTGTTTATTTAATGTCATTTATCAATATTTATTACATTGGAAAGGTAAATAGATTCTGACATGTGAATAAAAGGTGAGTTCACATAAAAAAGATAAAGAAAGAAAAACAAATATTTTTTTTTTGTGTGATTTGATTTTGAAGAATTAGATAGTTTCTTATTGTTAATCTTGGGGTGGGTGCAGCCTCTCAATTTTGCCAATATATAGAGAGGTTTTGACTGCTGAATCGGGGGTGTGGTCTATTACATACCATGTACTGAAGCTCCATTTGAATGTGAGTTTGATTCAGGATGATAACTTATATACTTTTTCTGTGCTGCAGATATTGAAAGTCTGCCATGATCCTAAGCATTTAAGTCTCTGAGAAGAAGAGCATGGTAAGCAAATATTGTGCTATCCATATCACTTCAGAAGTGAGCAGGGTCTTGGGATATATTTTCCCTCAATCTCATAGAATCAGTAGGGTATTTTCCAGATGTTTTCTTTCCACTCCTAAGACTTGGAAGTAGCAGAGTGTGCTAAGAATATTTCTTTTCATTTATTTTATTATTACTTTCTTTGAGATTGTTTGGCAAAATTTAAGCCTGATGAGAGTTAACTGTATATTGTGTGTAGCACATCATGTAACTATGATTGTAGCCAAGCCCATAATGTATTATCGGGTTATTGTTTCATTTTTCTCTTTTTGCTTTGAGCTGTCTGGTGCAGACAAACATCTGCAAAATCTAGCAGTCTAGACAAGAAGTCTTAGATAAGTGCGCAATGAAATATTTTCCAAAAATGAATATTTATCATTAGATAAAATGAAGGATTCTGTTTTTTTTGTGTAAGTTCTAGCCATTAATACACATAGACTGCATTTGAAGACTTCCTGATGGGGGGTATTTTAACAGGATCCAGATTTGAACCTGTCACAAGATAAGGTGGCATATACACTCACACATACCTGTAGATGCAGTAGTGTATATATTTTGTTTAAAATATGGTAATAAAACATATAATAACTAAACAGATTGCTTAAGATAAATAAAGTAGGGGGGGGGCTGTGCTCATTGATTTTGATGATGTATGCATATATATATATTTATTTAAAAAGGAAAAAAGCTGATATGTATAATTTATGTGTTAACTGAAACTCACAGGCTTATTATATACCTGTATCTATATATGTAATATATAGGGCATATGTGCACAGACTTTCACATGACCCACCACTCTCCTCACTATCTCATAACACTGACACACTTGGACACATATATGTTGAAAAGGTAAATAATCACCAATATACATATTTCATGCTAAAACAGCAATCATCATTTGGTCCAGATTACAATCTCCACACATATATGCTATAAGTGCTCAGATATATATTGATAACCAAACCTCATACTTTAATGGACAGGCTTCAATCTACTCCACACTCTAACTTTTCAACTATCTATCCGATTGAAAATTCTGATGAAGGAATACTCAAAGGCCACTCTGAGGCTAAGATTCTTGTCACACCCATGTTGACCTAAGTCAATCTGACCCTCATGTACAGGATATAATCCATTTAATACTTATACAAGGGATGGGCAGACATCTCTGTTATGTAATAACTGAAACACACAAGCTATATATATATGTAATATATAGGGTATATAATTAGTTTTTTTTTTTTTAAACGATAATTGGAAAAAAAAAATGTCAATGTTGTAAAAGAAACAAACGCTTATCTATGTAACTTTGATTTGTTTTAGTTGTCTTGTAAAGTTATTTTAAAAATTTCTGAATGGTCTGCTTTTAGATAAAACTTGTTAGATTTTTTTTTTTTTTGAAAAAAAAAAGAGAGAGAGAGAGAGAAATAAACAAAGGAAGTCCAATCCTGAAAAACAATGGTATGCTTGACTAATTAAGCTGGACATGGTATTAGATTAAAGAAGTTGAAAATTTTCTGGAGTAATTATGTGAGATAAAAATTATAGAACATTCTAGAAGAAAAATATATAAACAAAAAAAACTGAGAAATTTTTTTTTTTAATTGTTTGTGGAAAAGAAATATTTTCCTTGAAATTTTAAAAAAAGTTTTTTCTGATAAATGCAGCTGAACTGAGCTGAGAGGAGAAAAATATATACATGCCAACTTGATGATGTGGCATAAAGTCATAAACGTGCTTGGCATTACTGTCCATGCTAGATAATATGCTACTTGATTCAGTCATCTACAAAATTGAAGTCCGTATCCAATCTGTTCATCCGATAAATTAAAATAAATTACATTTTTTCTACTGTTTCATCAAAAGCTGAGAACAAAGACATTTTTGGACAATTCTTATGGTCATATCCTCATACGATAATTACATGTTATATATATATATATATCTGACTGATATAAGTACCGGGTACTAAGGTGATATTTATTTTCCTTTGATTTAAATATATTATAAATAATAATCCATCTATGTGTAATCTGTATCGTTGTTTACATGTTTAATTTATAATAACTGAAACACAGGCTTATTATATACCGGTGTCTATATATGTAATATAGGTTATATGAGCACAGACTTTCAGATGACTCATCACTCTCCAATCTATCTAATAATACTGATATACTCAAGCACATATATGTTGAAAAGATAAATAATCACCAATATAGGTATTTCATGCTTAACCAGCAATCATCAGTTGGTCCAGATTATCATCCCCCACACATATATACTACAAGTGCTCAGATATATTAAGATAGACAATTTTCATACTTTAATGGACAGGTTCCAATCTACTAAATCTACTTTAATCTATTAAAGTATGAAAATTGTCTATCTTAATATATATCTGAGCACTTGTAGTATATATGTGTGGGAGATGATAATCTGGACCAACTGATGATTGCTGGTTTAACATGAAATACGTATATTGGTGATTATTTATCTTTTCAGCATATATGTACTTGAGTGTATCAGTGTTATTAGATAGAGTGGAGAGTGATGGGTCATCTGAAAGTCTGTGCTCATTTACCCTTACGTTTAATTTATGTAAAAATATGTATTTAAAAATTAATTACTATTTTTTTTTCAAATAATAATTGTCAGACATTAAACTTTATATATGTATTTTCATTGGAGTAAATGAAAACTATTATTTTTTTTACTTATCTCATGGTGTTTTCTTAATATATATATATATATATATATATATATATATATATATGCTATAAGTATAGCAAAATATGCTGTTTGTAGAGCGTGTTGTGGGGTCAATTCTAAGTAAAATGAATTTCCTAAGTATAAATTAAATAGTTTCTAAGTACAATCTCCTTCGTGTGACCGCGTTACAAGCCAGTTGTAACTCAATAAAAGTCAATTCTAACAAATGAAAAGTTATGCTTTACTTTGTTAATTTTATAAAAACTTTTCAAATTGACATAAAACGTATTTTGCAATCTCTCGATTGGTCTTCCACATTGTATTTCAAATAGAACTAAAATGATTGGGAGAGCTTACAAATATCACATATATTATTGAACCATTTAAGCTGATTATAACTTTTTTTCTAACAAATGAGAAATTTTATTCAAATTGTCGCACATTCACATTATGGATTAATTGAACTATATTTAAATCTATATGGCATTTAAACACTTGCAGCTAAATTGCATGCCAATTGTAACATTTTAAGGATGGATCGGTGGATGCTTCATTATTTCCAGCTAACATTATTTCTAAGGTCCACTGGGATGATGATGATTGTACAGAACATCTATAATTTTAATTGTCAGGGCGCCAAATTGCAACTTTAATAAAATATAATGGTTAAATTTCACTTCAATAATTTTCAGTAATAATATTTAATGAATGCGTTAATAAATAATCAATCGATTTAGAGAGCACTGAGAATGCATTAAAATTAATAATATTAATTTTCCTAGAAATTCTTGGTTATTCTCAGCACACTACTATTCACCATCATTAAAGCTACAATCAAAATTTTATTCTAAGTACAAAGTTCTAAATCAATCTCCACCTTCCTGATTCACTCCTCCATCAGCTTCACATCCATAGGTCTATTACATTATTATCTATGTTACTATTAAGTTTTACATTCTGCTAGCTCATTTCTCCCATTATAATCTCTTCTTTGGGTTTTTATGAATAATTAGGTGTGGAAATCAAATAAGCTGTGACAGATTATTGGTGATAAACACTCCTCTCATGATCACCTCCAAGGTGATCTTGGGTTGGCTTTAATATAGTTTAATATCTATTTATAATAAAGCTCAGAATAATTTAAGCTTATGAAATCTTTTAGAAATACATTATGAACATATTCACAATTATAACAAAATTATAAAGAAGTGTGTGTAGAGAGGTGTTTGACTACAATGGATGGGGAAAGGATTTTATGCCCACCCCTGCACTCACTATCACTCAATAACTATCCCTATTCACAATTTATACTTCAACTGTTTTAAATTCTTTGTTAATTCTAAGTATCGGAAATTAACCACTTTAAATAATTTTTATCGCACATTTACAAAAATGAAGATTCAAATATTAATAATAATATATTGATATAAGATTGGATTGAGATGTCCAGAAAATAATAACCCACAAAAACATTGAGACATACACAAATTTTATTTAAAACAAATAATAATTTTTATTGACAGACTATAGTTCAATACAGAATGTACACATTCTTGATGAATCGCATGGCTTTCTCCTGTTTTACAACCGTATTATGATACAAATAAAACTAAACAAATAAATATCCTTAAATCAATGGATAATATCAATAGGTCTAAAATATCAATATTTATTTCCTAATTATCGAGGAATCATGATTACCATGGAGTAATATTAATATTAAATAAAAAAATATTATTTATCTTCACATATATTATATTTTCGTTTTTATTTTATCATAGATACAGTGAATACCAAATTTCTTCCCATGTTTATTGCTTCTAAATTACTGATTTGTTTTGAGAGCTAATTCTTCCCATAATAAAATTTAATAATTTTAATCAACTATTTTAAATTAACATTCCTTCGCATATTTTCTAATTTTGTTTCATAATTTTGATCTAACTTTCTCTATACCCTAATCTTTACAATGGAGATACTTTATGTATGATAGGATTAAGTTAATGCTAAAAAATCATTATCTAGATAAATCATCATCATAATGCACATACTCTATACTTATGATCTTATGACATAATAATATTTTAATAATATTACCTTTCCAGTGAAGTTCTCAGCTGGCTGTGGAAATATTTATGAGATAATTTCTTATACACATTGTTTACACTTAAGCATTTGTAGATTTTATTTAACCCTTAATTTAACATTTATTAACTTTATTGCTCTTGGCTCTAATTGATAAATCAAACTAGATCAACAAAACAATATTGAAGTACACCAATCGCACATACATTATCTGCATTCATCCTGACATCAAATTGAGTTTGCCACCTTGTATTCGACATTTATAAATAATGCCTATAATAGCTATCTTCATACACTTGTAAGAAATATCAAACATTAACATGAGGCAAGCAGTGACTCGAATAAGAGAAAACCTTTTCACTAAGGTTGAGATATGCTACGATTTTTATCGTTAGTCATACAAAGAGACTTAGGTGTACCTATTACCTCTGGCCATCAGTAAAGAAACCTTCTTATGGTGTAGAGAATAATCAAGTGGAAAAAACTCTTCCACTGTGTTTAAATACTTTATAAATATAACATAATATCTTAGTGAGCTACAACTTCACTGGCTTAGTGGAGACTATTGGTCCATCCACAATATATACAGGTCGAAACATCAACTTCTATAAGTAAAACTTTCATATCTACAATATTCTTGCAGTTGGTGCACCGGAATATGAGCCAACATTTTTTTTGAAACATTAATCAGCTTGGATCTGGCCTTAAATTTATGATAATAATAATAAGAAATAATAAGAAATGCATATTACATTTTTAAAACTATTTCCATGCACTTTTATAAGAAAATAATGATGCTCTAGCTCAATAGTTACACAATCTTTATAATCCTAAGCATTTGACAATAACCTCTGATACGATTCATTCAAAACATTTTTTTTAATAATAATATCTCTCTTTTTTAAAAAAAAATGTTTGTAAAGCATTTAAAATAAGGCACATACAGAATGACATGATATTTTCACCAACCCCCAAAATGATAATAATAATCAAAAGCATTTAAAATAAACACATACAAAATGATCTGTCATCAATATCTCTACCTCCAAAATAAAAACACTTATAATACTGACATGAATTAAATTTAAATGGATATATATGAAAAAACATAAAGAAAGAAATTATTATTTTTTTCTGTTTTTTCTACATTAAATGTTCTACATGAATAGTGAATAATAAAATAATAAAATATACTTAAAAAGTTCTTTAAAAGTGTCCTCCAAGTATCTGATTTCCATTTTTCCTTTTACTTCTCTTCCTTGATTTGTTTGTATGAGCACATAAGTCTATGTATAAAAAGTTATTATTATAGAGTTCAGATATACAATTTTTATGCTGCTGAAATGATTTCCTCATTTTTGATTTTATGTAGATTACAGCTGCACAGCACTTGTGTAAATTTCTTAAGATATAAGTCCATTTCCTGTTGTCTTTTTCCTTCTTTAAATTCATTTTATATTCAAATTGAATGCTTTTATATACAATATCAAACTTATAGTTTATTTTCTGTGGTTTAAATTTACCATTTGCTGATTCAATCATGACCATTGGCTAACTACAGGAGATTAAATGCATACCCAAATAAAAAATTTATTCAATAGACATTGTCTTTTCTTCTTACAATGTTGAATTTAGCAAAGTTGTTTTAAGAGATAAAAGAAGAATAATAAATGATTTTTTTCCAAGAAATAAATATTTCTTTTAAATTTTATAGCAAAGTTTCTCTATAAATTCAATGAAAGAAAAACTTGCAAACAGAAAGTTTCCCTAGCTCCTCCTTGCTAAACAACAGAAATTTTATAGCATCTAGTCTCTGTCTTTTTTGCTTACCCCCATCATAACTTTTTTATTGACCTCTGAGAGCTGGTCAATTTATTTTCATAATTAATTGACTTTTGTTTCAGTTGTCTGTGATTATTTTAACCTCTTGCTCTTTTGAAAAAACCCTCCCAAATTCACATCTGCATTCTAACAGAAAATACCAATTAATTTCACATTCAACAGATATAATTATCAATTAATCTTACACTCAACAGACAACCACCAGTTAATTGTATCCTTAAATTCCTTTGTAAAATCTATATCACTTAAATGACTCTGATAATTTACTTGGTAATACAACACATGTGGTAAAATAAAAGACAGACAGCTCTCTCTTTAAAATAAATAACAAAGCCTTCTCTCCCCCCTCCTTTTTACTTTTCCAGTAAAAAATATATAGCAGCCCAGCTTCAAACCCATAATTTTGAACTAATTTTTGGCTGCTAATAATAAACTATTTAAAAATGACTTAATTTCCTTTTTAAAGATTTCCTTACAAAATGACAAGAAATGATTTTTTATTGTGAACTTTACAATTAAAATCCACAATTAGATTACATACACACACATGTCACATGTATACAATTCTTTAATGAAACCGATTTAATATTTTAATCTTTAATTATTATAACTATTATTTTTTTATAATTTAATCTCATAAACTATTTATTTCCAACTTATTAGTATAAAATTCTGACCATCCATTATCCCTATCTAATGTAGTTTTATGAGTCACACATACCCTCCTTTTTTCCACCCAACTGTCAAATGATGTATAAATCTTGCTTTTCTAAAAATATATTTTTAATACTAAATTGTACCATAAATTAATGTTAAATAAAATAATCTTTTGGTTAGAAATATTTTAATGATAAATTTTCAGATTGCCTACCAAGTAAAAGATACACAATCCCTATAAATATGGGTTTGAACCTAGTCTTGGCTAAAAAATTTTGTTTATTAAGAAGAAAAAAACTATGAGCAAAATTTTATATTAAACCTTATCTTGCATAGTTAACTCCAAAAATGAAGTCTTGGGCAAATCCAAGGTCTACAATATATATATATATATATATATATATAATATACATATAAATATATTTATTATATATATATATGTGTGTGTGTCTTTGAGTGATCAAGTTCCAATACATACTCCATTATTAACATATATCTTGTAGTATAGTTACCATTCACCCTGTGAGTGAGCTAGTTAGGGTCAGGCTTTTTATTATTATGCTAACATAAATTTCCATATTAACCTTTCAGGATAATTTTGAAGTAAATAGTAAGATTGGCACTTGGAATCAGTTTTACCAATATTCATAAAAATGCTGCTTGAGGAATATTAATTGGGAATATAGAAATATTATTGCTGGACACACACACACACACACATATATATATATATATATATTATACCGGATACTCAATCTATCTATATATATATTATACTGGATACTCAATCTATCTGAAACAGAGGGCACCACCATACCACTACGTGTCTGGAAAATTTGTTTACTGTGATCAGAATAGATGATGATAATGGTTTGCACCAACTAGACTCAGGGAGAAACAAGAGATCTTAAATTGTTTAGACAATTGAGACAAAAACACAAAGACAAACGTCAGCCAAATTAAGTTTAAACATATTTCATAAATTTTATTATGAGAAAATAAATTATTAAATATAAGTTTATGACACAATAGATGGGAGTTAACTCAGGCGTGTACCAGACATACTAAAGGTAAAGCTATGACAGTCTGACTGATCTTCCAATAAACAAATTTAAAAGGGAGGAAGCAAATTTCATTCAGCAGAGGATTCACCTAAACATTGGTTTTCACTTTCAGATATTTAAACAATATGCCCCTGAAATAGATCAAAGAATCCAGCGCCGATGAGCTGTTCAAGATCTAAAAATTGGTCAGACCTTGAATGACCTTATATCGGTATGAGCTGCACCTATTACTATGTTTAAAATAACGGTGATTGATCCACCTCAAGAACAACCGACAAACATGACTGAAATGAAGAAACAATTAAAACTGGTGAATCCCAGCCAAACGATTAGCGAAAATTCCATTAAAATTAATAATTAAAGATCCCACTAAGGGACAAGTAAATAATTAGAAAAACAGTTACGTCTGCTCAGCATTTAAAGAAAATAAACTTACAAACAAATTCTGAGTACACGCTCTGACATATTTAAAGCACACATAATAAATACAAAAGAAATCTATCAGAGAGTGCACATGAGTACGAAATATCAAAAGTTTAAATACTCTAGCAGAACTAAAGTATTGCTCACCTGTAATTTAAGAAAGGATAAATTTTACCTTCCTGATGACAACTTATAAAATTACAAAGAAAAACACAATTCTAATTTCCGCCTTTAGAGATATTAGAAATGAAATCTCCACCTGTGAAAATCAGACAATAAAGTCATCAGCCAAAAGAGTTTTGGAGGTTTAGAAAGAGGGCAAACATAGAGTATAAAATTAATTATTGAAAACTAAATAATTACAGGTAAGTATAAAAAAATATATATACAAGACTGCTAAAGCATTTACAAAAGCGAGGCATAAAATATAAAACTCATTCATCACTCTCCAATAAACAAAACTTAAAGCAAATTGGAAGCTCAAAACTAAGATTCCAAGACACACTATAAAATATTGGAAAACACAGCAAATATTAGATATGAGGCTATATTGATTTAAGAAGACATATTTATGATTAGATTGAGTGGAGATTTAAAGAGAATTAATTTACCCTGGGAAGAATAAAAATGAAAATAGTTACCTTTCGGTCAAACAAAGTTCACGAAGAGTGTGCACTTTTACTTAAGTTCATTTTCAGGTTCTTTAGGCTGCAAGGTAGGTGTTCAAGGCATTACTGGAGCAAACTTGGAAGTCAGGGATAGGTCTTTTGTGGAGTTAGCAAGCCATTCAGGTGGTGGTAACAAGTATAGAATTTTTCCTTTTGTTGCAGGCAAAAGTATTTAATCACAGCTGATGTCCTTTAAGAAATTAAATGTCGGCGCTGATATAAATTCTCACTTGATAAACAGCTTGTCTATCAATGAACAATGAATTAACTGACACTCCAAATTTTCGGGGCTATTTATACGTTGCTCCATTTCCCGTGAAACACTTTACTTGTCCAATTTCTACACCTTAGGCAGGGCAAATATTAATCTCCCGCTAAATCTATCTAAGAATTCCACCCAGGGTTTAATGAAATGAAAACAACAACATAAAAATTAAATCTCCACTATAAAAATTGTTTATAATAATTAAAATAAAAGCAACAGGAATGCAATTAGTTAGCCAGCTTGTTTTTAAATCAAATGAATTTAAGAACAGGCGGTATATGAAAACTATTTTAAAATAAATCGATAAACATTTAAAAAAAAAAAAATCCATTTTACATATAAACGCATGTGTACTTTGATACACACATTCTTTTTAAATAATACTGCAAATTTAAACTCTACATTTAATGAAAATTAAAAGCTTAATAATTTATTTTTAATGACACCATTGAATTGGATTTCAATCAGGGTCAACTGCCTCAAAACGTGATCAAACAAAAAAAAACATTCCTGTAACTTTTTTTTAAAACTATAAACACTTTAAAAATATTCTTAGAAATTCAGCCGAACGTTTGCCTCGCACTCATGAAAAACAAAACAATATTCCATTTGAATCAAAACCTTTCTCCATTCTCGTAATTCATTAACAATTTTTTTTTTTTTTTTTATTAAAAACAATCTGTCTGATTGCTAAATGCTGAACCCTTAACTTTTGTCTCACAGTTCTTATACTCTTTTTACTAACTTACTAAAATAAGTTCCTTTCCCACTCTTATATTTTCTTAGCTTATACAATTTTCTCTTGTCTCTTTCTTGTTCTGCTCTATTTTCTAGCTTATATAACAGAATCTTTTTCTTAACGAAACTTCCCAATTCTTCGACCTTTCCTACTTTATTTTTGAGCATATCAACCTTAGTAAAGGGAAAATTTTTATCTTCTACCCATTTTTTGAATGTTTTAAATAAGATTGTTGTATAGATGCATTCTATTTCACCTTTAAAATCATATTTCTTAATCTTTCTTTTAACTCTTTTCTTCTTTTCGAATTCATATTCAAAACAAACAGTTATTGAAACCAATTTATTTTTAGTTTTACGTGAAGACTCTTTTACCTGATTTTCTGTCTTTACCTTATAACTTGCTTTTATTTCTTTATCTACATTTACTAGATTTTCCACCACACTTTCTATTTGTAACCCATCCATGCTTATTTCTACCTTTATTTTCATCTTATTTTTCTTAACACTATCTTGTGCTACTTTAATTTCTATATTTTCTATGACCGCAACCTTTTCTACTTCCTGAGTTTCTACTACTTTTTCCGTTATTTCTCTCCTCATCTCTCTCAAATCTTTAATCATTTCTTGCTGGTCTCGCTGGATTTCACTAAGTTCTTCCTTCATCTCTATCATCATCTTCATCAATTTCTTCATCATGATATGCGCCTCTGACTCATCTTTTTTAACTACTCCCATTTTCACACAAGACTAAATTTACTATACTAACTTCTTAAAAAAAAACAACTTAAAAATCTAAAAGCAAATAAAACGCTATTTACTGTTTTGTATAAATTATTTCAAAACAAATACGAACTATATTTAACTCTTCAAATAAAATTACTCTGACAAACTTTTCAGACAATACTCTTTTTACAGTTTCTAATTTATATCATATAAAAGAAAGAAAACTATATTTAACTCTTGAAATAAAATTACTCTGATAGACTTTTCGAAAATACGCTTTTACAGTTTATAAATTATTTCATTAAAAAGAAAGACGAACCCCATTCTACCAACTTACTCCAACCATACATACAATAATTATCAAAAAACGAACCTCCACCTACTAGATCTTGCCTCTTACACCTGAAATCTTTCTCAATTGTCTAAACAAAATCTCACATGAGTTTGAAAGCTCGAAACCTCATGTTGGTAGCGCTAAAAAAATTATTATCTTATATACCGGATACTCAATCTATCTGAAACAGAGGGCGCCACCAGACCACTACATGTCTGGAAAATTTGTTTACTGTGATCAGAATAGATGATGATAATGGTTTGCGCCGACTAGACTCAGGGAGACACAAGAGATCTTAAATTGTTTAGACAATTGAGACAAAAACACAAAGGCAAACATCAGCCAAATTAAGTTTAAACATATTTCATAAATTTTATTATGAGAAAATAAATTATTAAATATAAGTTTATGACACAATAGATGGGGGTTAACTCAGGCATGTACCAGACATACTAAAGGCAAAGCTATGACAGACTGACTGATCTTCTAATAAACAAATTTAAAAGGGAGGAAGCAAATTTTATTCAGCAGAGGATTCACCTAAACATTGGTTTTACTTTCAGATATTTAAACCATATGCCCCTAAAATAGATCAAAGAATCCAGCGCCGATGAGCTGTTCGAGATCTAAAAATTGGTCAGACCTTGAATGACCTTATATCAGTATGAGCTGCACCTATTACTACATTTAAAATAACGGTGATTGATCCACCTCAAGAACAACTGACAAACATGACTGAAATGAAGAAACAATTAAAACTGGTGAATCCCAGCCAAACGATTGGCGAAAATTCCATTAAAATTAATAATTAAAGATCCAACTAAGGGACAAGTAAATAATTAGAAAAACAATTACTTCTGCCAAGCATTTAAAGAAAATAAACTTACAAACAAATTCTGAGTACATGCTCTGACAAATTTAAAGCACACATAATAAATACAAAAGAAATGTATCGGAGAGTGCACATGAGTACGAAATATCAAAAATTTAAATACTCTAGCAGAATGAAAGTATTGCTCACCTGTAATTTAAGAAAGGATAAATTTTATCTTCCTGCTGATGACTTATAAAATTACAAAGAAAAACTCAATTCTAATTTCCGCCTTTAGAGATATTAGGAACAAAATCTCCACCTGCGAAAATCAGACAATAAAGTCATCAGCCAAAAGAGTTTTGGAGGTTTAGCAAGAGGGCAAACATAGAGTATAAAATTAATTATTGAATACTAAATAATTACAGGTAAGCATAAAAAAATATATACAAGACTGCTAAAGCATTTACAAAAGCGAGGCATAAAATATAAAACTCATCATCACTCTCCAATAAACAAAACTGAAAGCAAATTGGAAGCTTAAAACTAAGATTCCAAGACACACTATAAAATATTGGAAAACACAGCAAATATTAGATATGAGGCTATATTGATTTAAGAAGACATATTTATGATTAGATTGAGCGGAGATTTAATGAGAATTAATTTACCCTGGGAAGAATAAAAATGAAAATAGTTACCTTTCAGTAAAACAAAGTTCACGTAGAGTGCGCACTTTTACTTAAGTTCATTTTCAGGTTCTTTAGACAGCAAGGTAGATGTAGAGAGGTTCTGGCTTCTTTTAGGTGTTCAAGGCATTACTGGAGCAAACATGGAAGTCAGGGATCTGTCTTTTGTGGAGTTAGCAAGCCATTCTGGTGGTGGTAACAAGTATAGAATTTTTCATTTTGTTGCAGGCAAAAGTTTTTAATCACAGATGATGTCCTTTAAGAAATTAAATGTTGGTGCTGATATAAATTCTCACTTGATAAACAGCTTGTCTATCAACGAACAATGAATTAACTGACACTCCAAATTTTCGGGGCTATTTATATGTTGCTCCATTTCCAGCAAAACACTTTACTTGTTGTCCAATTTTTACGCCTTAGGCAGGGCAAATATTAATCTCCCACTCAATCTATCTAAGAATTCCACCCAGGGTTTATTGAAATGAAAACAACAACATAAAAATCAAATCTCCGCTATAAAAATTGTTTACAATAATTAAAATAAAAGCAACAGGAAAGCAATTAGCTAGCCAGCTTGTTTTTAAATCAAATGAATTTAAAAACAGGCAGTATATGAAAATTATTTTAAAATAAATCAATAAACATTTAAAATAAAAAATCCATTTTACATATAAACACATGTGTACTACGATACACACATTCTTTTTAAATAATACTGCAAATTTAAACTCTACGTTTAATGAAAATTAAAAGCTTAATATTTTTTTTTTAATGACACCATTGAATCGGATTTCAATCAGGTTCAATATATATATATATATATATATATATATATATATTGAATATGAATTGTTTCTAAAAACATATTAACCTATATATATATATATATATATATATATATAAGGTTAAATATGTTTTTAGAAACAATTCATCTTCAGGTCAATGTTGTCTATACAGCCATCCTAGTAAATTATATAAAATACATTTCATTAAGTTATTGTAGACCAACCAAATATAGATAGGAAAGAGGCATAGACATTACAATGCTAAGCAATTTGCTATTGAAGCATGAAATTCACATCACACTCAGTGGCAAAACTTCTCCATCATTTATTCTTACACTATCGATTTCACAAATTTCTGCTCTCAGCTCTCTACTTTTCACATTTTCTATTAATATACTTTACTAAAACACAGCAAGCTTTCACAGGCATTCAAATACCAAAATACTTCACAGCATATATATGCATTGCATATATGGATATTACTACTCTCTTTCTTCTATCCAAAAAACAACTACCAATCTTATAAGAAATTCTTCAAGAATTGATATCTGCTTGCAAACTAAATGCAAATCAACCAAGACTTCTGCCTGGCCACTCTACAATGGTGGGCCCTGTGTACAGATTTATCAAGATAAATCTGCAAACTTTTTTGATTTTCCTATTTATTCAGGCACTAATGCAATGAAGAGCAAAATATAAAACAAGGTAAAGTTTGAGGCAGAATGTATTGTATGTCACTATCCATATACTCAAAAAATGCAATAGTTCAACCAGTTGGTCATCACTAGAATAATTTACCACACCTCAACAATAACATTCTCAAAATCATTCACATTTATGATTTCATCTTTCTTCAAAACATTTTAGAAGCAAAAAAACAACATTTATATATGCAAGATGCCATAGCTGCTCATCCATAAGCAATGAATTAGAATTGCACACCAGCCACACTTTTCATATTAAAAAAAACTGCAAACCTAATAGCAACCGCATATGCTTTCTTCAGACAATGCCAATAGATACCTGCCCACACATGCACAAAAACTTAATATCAACTGTCATCAGCAACTTAAGTACCATGTCCAATTAAATATATTTTCAGTCTGTAATCAAGTAGACATACAGGCACATGAATGACTTAATCATTACTTTGCACCATCCAGAGTTATTATTTGAATGTCCACACACAAACATAAATCCTACATTCATATAAGTAGCGATTATTTCTCTTTAGAACTAACTTAAGATCATATGATTTTATAAAATGCAATTGTTAACAAAAGAAAGATAAATATAACTTTTTATTCTAATGTACTTTAAATATTTGTACTAAGATAATTTAAGAATCCCTAAGCCCTCACATTTCCAATTCATAATACAGATACCTAAAAAAATAAAGACATCAAAAGTATTTTTTAAAAAGTTAATAAATTAATTAATCAATAATTTAAAAAAAAAAAATGACATGATAATATAATAATTTAAAATTATAAATTTTTAAAAAAATATAATTTATATAAAATAAATGACTAAGCAGTTGATTTTATTTTTTAAATTAAATAACTTTTAACATTAAGCGATAAGTAATATTAAATAAGCCTACCCCTTTGTATAATATTGGAAGAAAAATAAATGAATAATAAAAACAATATGTGTCATAAGTCCATGTTAAATTAATAAAAAATACTTAGTATGAACAAGTATTATTTCTAGAAAAATATTATCTATAAAAAAGATGTACACATTAAAATACTTCATACTATGTTTTTTTTTTCTTTTTGAGTTTTTTTTTGCGATTTGTAATTTATACTTTCCATATTGGTTTTCTACATGAAGGATTCTTCCTTTCAACATAATGTACACAGTTAATTTAGGAATTCTGGCTTACAATATTTCCAGTATTCACACATAATGTTTTCTTTTTCTTCACTCTCTTTATTTCAATGTCTGGGTAACATATAATGAGTTTATCCAATTTTGTAATTTTCTGGTTCAGGTTAACACATAAAGATAGAGACTATTAAGATCTTGGATGGAAATGAGACTTGTTTCAGTTAGGATATGCTTTCTCTCTCATTTACATTTTTCTAGTTTTATTTACATGGATGTGGATGATATTTAACTTTTAGCAAAACATTACATTTTACAAAAGATTGTTAAACAACTGAGAATCTGCATCTATTTAATAGGTGAATTAAAAATCATTGCTATTGCTCTCATCATTAGCTGGGTCATGAATCACTGCTACTGCTCTCCTCAACAGGTAAACTAAGACTGACCTATTCTTACAAAACTCTAAGGTCTACTGATTTACTTTTTTAACCTATGGATTTTTTGGAATAATCCTGTCTCTAACTAAACACAATTTTGTCTTCAACATGACCAAATTAGATACTGACTAATTGTTTATTTTTACCAAAAATGTTTAGTTTTTTTTTTCCTTTTTTACAAATCAAATCAAAAAAATAACCTTGTACTTTTTTTTCTCTTATGCCAGCAGTAAGTTAATTTATAATTACCTGTGCTTTAGAGAGAGAGATTAAGTGAAAAAAAAAGCAACTCTAACTAATTAAAACAAATTAAACAAAAAATGTTAGACCTTTATTGTTTTTTTTTTCTATTTCTTTTTAAATATATTATTAAACACAACACTTTAGTACATAATCCCTTTTTAAAAAGTAAAATTACAATCACAAAATAATTTACTGAAGATTTATTTTATTTGCTCTTAGTACCATTTCAAATATTAGTATTAAACTGATAATTAATTATAAGTACTAAAGGGAGTGAACAAAAATATTTATTTTATTTTATATTTTTCTCTTTTTTATATAAATATTTACAATACATTAAAATAATATTCACATTATTATTAAAACAATAATGTTTGGAAACTATCATATGATCATTTAAAACATTATTTTTGATATAATAATAACACATGGGAAACAGAAACATATCATTTCCCAATTAATTATATAATATAATTTCAGATGCTTGTAATTTTAGCACAATGAAAGCTGGCCACATTATATAATATTACAATACCCCTCTCTTAAAGTGATCATTTTTCATTATTTTAAATTTATATTTCAGTTTTTACCTAACTGCTGGAGCTGCATCCTTAAACTACTTTTTAACTCATTAATAGGTTTAATATTTTAACTTCATACTCATTACTTTACTTCTTATTTAAGGGTAACATTCTGGAGATATATTAGCATACCCCACCCTCCTCAAACATTATTAAGTTTTTTTCTTTCCAATATTTCACAACTAATTTGATGTTTAAAACTATCATCTCTTGGCTAAAATAATGGTCTTTGGTTTGTTTTATTGTTTCCAAATTTATTCATTCTATATTAGTTGTTATTCATTCTTGCATTGTTTATTGGAAGCTGGAATTATTTTACTCATTGTGGGATATCTCATTCAGTAACTGTGCCTTTTTAAAAAAAGTTTAGCCATAATTATTTCAGCCCTTTCAAAAATTATTTGATCCTAAAACTGATCCATGGTCATTGGCAATTAAACCATACTAATTGTTACACTTAATGTTAGCTTTTATCTCTGTCCTAAAAATTTTTAAATGGAGATGGTAGTTTCATCCTTGGTGATTTAGAGTACTTCCTACCATCTTCATAATACTTGTTTATTTTTTTGCTGGACTTTCATTTCTGGGATCTATTTCTTTTTATACTGTATCTGTACTTGTATTTGAATAAATATATCCATTTGGTGATTGTCAGAGTATTTTTTGGGCTGGAGTAACTTTGTAAGTGCCTGATTATTCTGGTTTTCCCATACTGCTGGTACTTTTTTGCCTCTTTTATTTTTTCAATACAGACAATATCTTTAGATGTTGTCCACATCTAAACAAACAATATATGTTTTACTTCCCCTTTTATTTTTGTTTGTTTTTCTGTCGATTAGAGCTTCATGAATTATAATTAAAATATTCTGTAAGTTAATTGCTTAGATAAAATGTACTGAGCTGCTTAACTACCTTCTCAATGGATCAGTCATAAATAGCAATCAGATCTGTTCAACATTCAGAAGCAAACTTCTTTTGATGACCCATATGATCTGATCTTTATTTAGGGGATGGATTGTTCTGCTCTCAATCTAGTCATTTGCCTTCTAAAAAAAGTGGTGTATGTCTCTCCAGATTTATATCATTCATGTGAGACTTGGTACATTATAATAATTGGATATTCTTCAGTCCTATAGTGGGTCAATAATATCTTGATAACTTTCAAAAATTCAAAGTTTGGTGAATAAGATATTTTTATTATGCCTGAGTTGAGTCTTGAAAGTGGTTGCACACTTTGCAATCTTACATTCTTCTGGCATCATGTTTAATCTAAGATATATTCTAGGCTGTTTAAATGTTTAATAGAGATGTTTCTAGCCTGGCCTCTGAACATTCTTATCTTTAGGAATTGGTTGATTAAATTAGGTGCTAATTATGAGGTACCAGGTCCTCTCTGGCATCTTCTTTATAAACTGTTTTGTTTTCCATTTTCCTCCTTCAATACAATTTGATCCTATATGAACTCAATTTACCAATTCTAATTTTTTTAAAGTTGTATTTTTATTATTCTTTATCACTTAATTTTCAATATTTATCATTTGGAAAAAGGAACTAATTTCTTTACATGCTTTTTGACTGGAACCCTTTCACATTTCTATTTTAATAATAGTTTCCTGCTGAATCTTTGTTACTTCAATCTCCATATGTTCTATTACTTATTCCTTTAATTGTAAATTCCAATGATCTATCCTCTTTACTATTTGATCTATTTTTTTCTTTCTTTTAAAATCTATCCAGCATTTTGATTCACAACATTAGCTATTTTCTTTTATACTCCTTTTTATCATACTATTTTCATTACCATTTTCTGATTATTATTTTTCTCCTGCTCAACTTTCTCTATTTTATTCCACATCTTTTGCCTGTAATTCTCTGCTTTTCTCAACAATATTTCTTTTCTTTTGCTAATTATTATTTTTGTCTTTTTGTAAATAACATATGACTTTGATAACTGATTTCTTATACATCCCTTTGAAGCACCTGAATTTTTTTCTGCTGTTATTTTACTTTCCTTTACTTTTTCTACTGCTCTATTTATTTTTCTATTCTTTTTTTTGCTCTGTTTTTATTATTTTCTTTTTTTATTGATTGACTTACCTAAACATTTCTTTTGTTGTTTAATTTTCTTTTAATTTGTTAATATCCTATTCTTTTTCTTTTTTTCTTTTTACTTTTATCTTTTTTATGTTTGCTTTCTTCTTTGGTTTCTTTGAAAATTTCATCGTTATTGACTATCCATAAACCGTTGCATTAACCAGGCTGACATGATCACATTTTCTGTTCTTTAGGTTTCTTCAGTTGATTTGTTGATGTTTTTCTTCCTGATCACATTCTTTCTCTTTATTCTTCAATTTTAATATTTATTAGCATATAACTTTCTATTAAATTACCTTAATCTTAAAGAAAACCTGTCTTAGATGTATTTTGTATAAAAAAGGTACAGATATGAACTTTTAAAAATAATATGTCACAAATGAAACTTTACATCACATTTCCTTCATACATCTATTCACATTTTCCCACTACAACAATTACTACCATTATTATTAATCCCTCATTTTATTTTTCAATTATAATTTAAACCCCTTACTTTATTTTTAAATGTTATCAGTTCACATGTATTTACCATTATTTTTATAATTAGTTTTTTAGTACATTTGCATATATAAAACAAGTTTATATAATAAACCAAAACTTTTCTTACAAGCATCTGTCAGCTAAAGATTACATAGTGATCTGCAATCTTGGAATAGTGACAGAATCACACCACTGGACTATAAGTACACAATGCAACATAAACTTCAGAAAATATATCTCAATTTAGACACTAAAAATACATTCAATTCAAAACAGAAATAATAATGTAGAAATTATTGCAAAGCTCCGTTCCTTTGAGTCTTATTAGCTAATAAATAGAAACCATCAAATTCATGTCTTGTCTTTTGAGTCTTAAAAGCAGATAAATTCAAAGCTTTAAACTTAAGCCTAGTTCACTTTTTATGAAAATTAGAGGTTCAGAACTATATTAACTGACCGTAATAAACAAGTTGGAATATTAAAACTCAAATGTGGGGTGGTATAGTGTTGAAAAGAAATATTCTCCGGAGTTGCATAAAAAGTTTGTATTCTCAGGACAATAAAAAATTCTCCCATACATCACCATATAAAGAAACAGGTAAACACACTCCCAACAGCCAAAATCTTAATCCAATCTCCAAAATCATACTTTAAATTTCTAGTCTACATTACATATGAACTCATTTTAAATATATATCCGCATCACAAATTTTTATGCTTGATGGTAAAATTATAATTTAACATCATCTATCCTCTTGTTAAATATTTCACAATATTAAATTTAATAAATTTAATTCTGCATCAAAATACAATTTTATTTTTCAGTTGTAATTATATTTTGAGTTTCAAGTTATATACTGATCATCAAAACTCAATCATTAAGCAAACAGCTGGTTCACAATTGTGGAGGTATGAAATTAGATGTAAATATAGTGCACTAAGATTCAGTATCATCCGCCTCTTATTGAAAATATTATGATAATAATCAAGGAATTAAAACAAAAACAGCATAGAAAAACTATCACTGTAGTTATACTAATAATAAGTTATAAAATGCATAACCCACATTACACAAAAATAGCAAATTCAACAGTCAACTGCCATCCCTTGTGAATAATTTTAAAAGAGATACATTACAAACACTACCAAACTTATAGTATGATATACAAACATTTATTTGATGCACATTATTGTTCTAATATGTCATTAAATAGTGAAAAATAATGCTGGGATGCTGATACAATGCTCTGGCCATACGGTACCATTAATATATAGGCTAACTAAACTATGTTGTTCTAACAAGAATAAAATGCAATGAATAGACATTAAAGGTTAGACATTTTCACAATACTGATGTTCAAACACAAACCATAAATCCATATAACAAACTACTATTGCTCTTTAGAGCTAGCTTAATATCATAAGAGTCTATGAATTGCAACTTTAGGCAATATATAAATAAACACAACAGCTTATTCTACCATATAATAAATACTTATACTATGATAACTTAAGAATCACTGAAACAATAACCAGTAATGAAATGAAGCCACAAATACTGCCAATTCATAAAACAGCAAAAAAGTAAAGATGTTAAAAATATTTTTAAACAATTATTTAATAAATTAACTAATAAATAATTAATAAAAACAAAATTGATATAATAATTAATAATTTAAATGTATACATTCTTATCAAAAAAATAATTTTATATAAAAATGATGAATCAGCTTATTTTATTCCTTAAATTAATTAACTTTTCTTGCTCAGAGATAAAAAATTTAATTAGCTTAACCTTTTGTATAATTTTGAAGAAAATAAATGAATAAAAAATGGTTCACAACAAAATGTTAAGTTAACAAAAATTACTTGTGATCATCAAGTATTATTTTTTTTAAAAAAGTCTATAAATGTATATATAATGTACATTAAAATACATTTTACTATGGCGTTACTTTATTTAGAGTCTTTTCTTGACACTTGTAATTTCTAGTTTCCATGTAGGTTTGTTCCTTGAAGCCTTTTTGTTCCAGGCTAATAATGTACACAGTTAATTTATCCATTCTACAATATAATATTTTCATGTTTCTCACAATGAATTTTTTCATTTTCTTTTATTTCTTTTCAATTCAGACTAATATATAATGGATTTATCCATTTTTTAACAATTTGCCAGGTCAGGCTAACACATGTAGCAATGCAGGCACATTTATGAGAATGATTGTTATTGTACTGTTTTCTGTATCAGTATGACTGTACAACTCAAGAAAAAGTGTTCAGCATGTGAAGGTAAGCAACACCATTACAATACACAGAAACTGGTGTTGTTTTGGTCAGTTATAACAATTATGCTCATCTAAAGATTAGCAGTTTAAATTTTAAAGAAAATTTCTCTGTAGACTTCTGCTGATCCACAAAATCTTATCCTTATGTTTTGCCAGTCCACAGGTATGAAAAGGTTGAAGACCACTGTATTAGACCATAGGTAAAAGTGGAGGAATTCCACTTTTATGACAATTGCTTTGATAACAAACAGGTTGGAATTATTGGTTTTAATTGATATTAAGTGTGGATTGTTTCATATATATATATATATATATTGAAGCGGAAAATATATTACACATATTTTTGCTTCACTGTCTGGTAATTCAAGACCTTGAATCAGGGGTTTAAACTCATCTATATATGTGTTGAATCACTAGGGAGTGAAAAGGACACACATATAAGTTTTAAAACCCTCCGGTATTATTTTTGTTATGGTTATAAACTAAGCATTATTAGTATAAAAGAATATTTAATAATTTTGAGTTTGAAATATTTAAATTTTCATGCCCATTTAATAGTTATGTATGTGTGTGCAATATTATTTGAAATATGTTTTCCATAATTAAATATGTATATTTATCTTATAGTTATGTATATTTTATTTAGTTTGTGTATTTTATTTTCTGATGCAATACTAAAGAAAGTTCTAGAGAGTAATTAAAATAACTCTGAAATGTAAATTTATAAATAAAAGAATATTCTAAGATTTGTTTTAAAAAAGTAATTATTAAGTTAAAATCCCTTAGAAAACTTGAATGTTAATGGAAATATATCTTTTGAATCTATTTCCATTTTAGAAATAGATTCAAACAATACTCTCTGGAACTTGTTGCATCATCATTAAAATTAGGCAATAGATGTATTTCAGCCACATTATGGACCTCCGGGCCATATCAACCAGAAACAGAGAACATTCTAGAAGGTTTTTATGAGTATAAATAGAGCCAAAATTTTAGGCTAAGTCTCTTGATTCGCCATCTTAATAGCTTTGCAGAACAGACCCACGTCCATTTAATTTTTAAAATATGACTCCAGAATAGAGGGGCTAAATTTGCTTCCTCGTTCTTCTCCAAAATCGTTTCTACTCTGCTATGTTAACTTGCCATCTCACCTTATGGAATGCTTAATTTAAATGCTATCATAATTACCTCAAGATGCCAACCATTATTTGTCAGAACTTTGCCTTGCTTAACTGTGTTCTCTTCATTTATAATTCTACACATTCAAATCCAGACATACGTGAAGACATCAAGAATTGGAAGGTAAATTACCAGCTTGCCACTAATATGAACTCTTTAAAACTTTCATTCTCAAAAATCTAACTTATTTGTAAAATTCCCTTTTTATCAAAATAATGTAATATTAATTGTAAACGTTCTAGAATGTAGTGATTTTCCCTCTCTGTTCTAAAAGATAATGCACGAATCTAAAATTTTATCTATGTATTTCTCTATGGGTTTCACATTTTTTGTTTCTAATATTTTAAATGTGGCATGCTTTTATTTATTTTATAAATTTTATGTTGTTTAATTTGATATGCTAACAGTTCAATCCAGCGATCCGATACTAAATTTTGTTAATAACTATCCTTGAAATTATGGATATCTTATCTTAAATGCAAGCTTTCTTACATAATTAAAGGTTTGCTTGATTGAAAATATTTTGAATTACCCTATTTGCTTAATGGCAGCTTATTCACTGCTACATTTATATGTTTCGTTACTGCCATATTTTGCACTATTGAATTTATTTTCAAATTATACTATAAAGTAAATTTATTGACCTACCTTTATTATGTGTTTTATATTTTAAATAACTGACTTATCATGCCATTTTAATCTGATAGTCTTTTATAAAAGTAATTGCTGGTTAGCGTATTAATATTTATTTAATGAAGGGAACAATAATCCCTCCTTTTTATATATGACACTCTAACTAATCTTAAAGGTCATTTACATACCCTTCGAGAGGGATTAATTTATGTCATTTCATTATGCTATATCCTACTAAATTATAAGGGCTTTAATTCATATATCAGTGTGATTAAGAACCTGATTTAGTTATTTAGCATTGCTGTACTTACAAAATGTTATGAAATTTCTTTCTTTTTGCTTTATCAAACGTAAAACCCGGATAAACAAGATTCTTTCTCATGGCGTATTGGGGTTTGGAAGCACCAATTCTTGAATATCATCAAGGTGGCCAGTAAGCTCTGCATAGGATAATACTGAAAAACAGGCTATGGAATTCTTACACATTACCACCTCTTCTTTAAAATGCTGACCTGTCCCGCATACCAGGCACATTTTACATTTTCATATGTTGATGAAGCATTTGTCCTAAAATGGATTCCACCATTTCTAACGTTATTACTTGTTAATATTTTTATATTTGCCCATTTTAAATCTGTAAGATGTAATGTCATGATCTCTGAATCTGTCTCATGTTTTCATTTCTATTTAAAGTTAGTTAATGTCATTTTAAAGCTTGTTTAAGCTACCCACCCTCTCATTACAAAAGTGTGAGTGCACCAACAAGTAATGTTAAGTAAATCTTTTCTAATAAGTAAAAAGAGAATCAAATAAATCTAGATAACTATGCTGTTTAAACATATTAAACTCCAATTATTGAAGTAAATGATTCAGATTAATATTTTCGTATGTAGTTCAAATGAACTTTAATAAAGTGATGTATATCATATTCCATCTATCTATTTAAGGTCAATGAGTTTTCATAAAAATAATCATAGCATTTGCGTTATATAATATGGTAAAATGTATCTCTCCTGTTAGCATATTAAGCCGCATTTATTAAATATCTACCTTGTTTGAAGTGTAATATACATTTGCAGATTTATGCATCATTTAATTTGTAACTTATATTCTTTTCTTATGTAACTCCGTTAATGCGCAAATCAGCCTTAACAAAGTGAAATCCATAATTATATTAATGTTGACTATATATATAAATAGATTCACAATTTTGTTAAATTCCAATAAGTTTAATCATTATTTTATTAATATTAATAAATTATTAACTATATAATTATTATTAAACCTGCTTTGCCTCATTATTTATGCATACGCATCCTTAATTAGATTGCATTATATTCAGCTCATTTTCATTAACCTAGGTCAATCCCTAGCTTTATTAATAAACACTATAAAGGGTATAATTCTAATACTTTTGCTATTTCACTATGATTGGGGGTTGGAGTTCGAAGCCTAGTAGCATTGTAATTCCCTGTAAATCTCTTGTTTTTCTGCTGTTGCTTCGGGATGGATATGAATAAAATTTCCTTTGTTATCATCAGAAATGTTGTTTGTAATGTGATAGATCTGGAAAGTAGGCAAGAGGGCAGAGTTCATGATTGTTCCTGACTTATGTATCTTGCACATGATTGGATTCGAGGTACTTTTGCCTAGATGCTAGCTCTTGTTAGACAAACAGACAATTCTGACTGGTACAATATATATACACACATGAACATCTATAAAAGTGAAATTTAACACAAAGCAATATATCAAAATACAGTAAAATTTACATAAATTATAGTTATTTTTAGAAATACTTTTGATTATACATCTTATAGTTTTTATCAACTATATAACATTAAATAATCAAAATGAGACAATCTTTCACAATACCCATAGTTCAATTTAGATTTAGTTCTCCCACAATTTTGTTATTTTAACATTTGATGATTGCTGATTCATTAACATTTGTCAATTTCTTGAAAAAAGTCTTCTAAAAATAACTATAATTTATATGAAAACTCTCCATATAGCAGTGCCACCATATACCAAACAGAGTAGTCAATGGGTTTCAGAAGGCTTGTGCATAAAATCCACATCTAGTTTTTAATCATCCAATATCCCTAGACTAGTTTCTGGCTTGTGGCCTTCATCAGTGAGGAGCATTGGATCTGAAAGTACTGCACCTAGATCTTAGGATTTAATGCAACCCTCTAGAAGCCACTTTTATCTCTCTTAACTAGAAAACTATGAGAATGAAATTGAAAATACAATAATATATTCAATCTAAGCTCAATCACTTATATTGTTATATGGGTCTGAACTCAGGATGGTACTACTGTATGGAGAGTTTTTTCTGTATAACAACAGTTATGTGCTAGCATAAAAGGTGGTGATCATGTGATGTTTAGTGTTTTAATGCCAATCCTGCCTAATAGGATAGTGGTAGCTAAGGTTGTTAAAGAGCCAAAGACATGAAAATGTATTGGTGCTGAACTGAGTCTAGCCCCATATGATATATAAGCTATTGAGCTTAGATTGGAAATATTGAGTTTTCAATTTCATTCTCATAGTTTTGTAGTGAAGTAGAGATAAAAGGTGACTGCTGGAGGGTTGCATTAAATCCTAAGATCTAGGTGCAGTGTTCTCAGATCCAAGGCTTCTCACTGATGAAGGCCACCTTCCAGAAATTAGTCTGGGGATATTGGATCAATAGGCACTAGATTGTGATTTTATGCACAAGCCTTCTGGCATCGATTGATTACTCTGGTGGGCACAGGCTATCACAACTGTGTGGAGAATTTTGCCTGTTTAATAACAGTTATGTGCTAGCACAGGGATGCCCAACCCATAGCTCGCGAGTCACATGTGGCTCGTGCAACCGTTTAATGTGGCTCACACTGCACTCTTCAAGAAGAATTGATAAAATATTTTATGTTCCTTGATGCCACATTCACACACTAAAAAATAAACATTTTTACAATACAAACAATAATGATATGCAGTGTCAGGTTTCACATTAAATAAAATAATTAAAATATACTTTTCCTGTAATTGTAATTTATATGAATGTTACCAAATTTTTAATAAATAAATATAAATAAAATGTATTTACATTTTTTTTCTTTTTAACATATTACAGCAGTTTTTTTTAGTTTGTGAATTATGTTTATAAATGTAATATGAAAAATGCAATATATAATTGTGGCTCCCCAAATTTTTTTAAATTCTCAACTGGCTTGCATCAAGTTAAAGGTTGGGCATCCCTGTGCTAGCATAAGAAATGGTGATCATGTGAAGTTGTAAATATTACATATATTTTGGAATAAATACAGACATCAAACTTAATTTATTATACATATAATAGTCAAATAAATATTTATTAAAAGTGAAATCAATAATGATACAAACTGAGTACCACATATATTATTAAATTAAATAATATATTTCGATATTTTTACAATTATATAAGGTAATTCATTTATTCACACTGGTAATACCAAATTACAATGAAATATTTCAAGTATTTACTTCAGTATTATAGTAAAATTTGATGAGATTCTCTTTAACTAGTTTTCTGGAAAAACTATGCATTTAGTATTTAGATGAGTGTCCTATTGTATATGATCCTATTCCATGTACTGATAGTATACACTATTATTTAAATGTATTAGACAGACATGAATGCCCATGCAATCCCATAGTTCATGTATATTTAAATAAGAATTAAAACCTTAGACAAAGTGTAAAATCAGTGGTGTTGTTTGCATAAAATGCTGAACTATCTTGTAATATTGTACATGGTTTATGTAAGAATGTCAACTTTACTGTTAACAACAATAACTATTTATCCTCTTCTTCACACTCAGTTCTCTACAGAATGTCAAAGATAGAATCAATGTAAAACGTCACATTTATATAAATTATATCTTTTGAAGTATAGATGGGTGTAACTTTGATTCTCATCATTAGTAGGTCATAACAATGACAAATATTTCTTAACAAATCTGTCTGAAATTCAAGGGCATGAATAAATCAAATATATGAACATAAAATGTCATTATATCAGTATACCCTATAATATATGATAACTAATAGTTATACACCAAACTTCCTCTGCAATTTATAGTATATATCAATAAAACCAATATTTAGGCAATGCATATCATTATTTACCAGAAAGCAGGAACATTAAATCATCATCTCCATTTATTTAGCATAAAACACTGATGCCATATCTGTATTTATGTTTATTTAATATAAGAATAGGAATATCACATCAGCATGTCCATCTGTATATTCTATATATGACAATATAAAATACAATTATTGATAGAATTCTTATTTTATAATTTTAATAATATATTCACACCTGGTGATTTTATTGATTATATATGAAAATTATATTAAATATATACCATATATAAACAAACCATAAATATTTTCACACATTTGAATTAGCAAACATTTAACATTTAATTATTTAACATACTCATTTCACCTACTATGTTCCATATTAGTATCTTTTTCCCTAGCTCAAATCCATCCAAGTCCATGTTTATATGCTTCTAGGAATTTATTTTTATATGTAATAGCATATATTTATGTGTATGTGCATGTATTTGTATAAGTGCGCACATCTAATACTCCTATTAATGTTTGTATGCATATAATGCAGGGGTCCCCAAGTCTATGCCCATGGGCACAATGGTGCCAGCAGACCATTTTATGTGTGCCCACTGCTATCTGAACACAATAAAAAATTATTTATCTGATACAAATGAATTTAATTTTAAAATTTCTTATAAATTATTGTATTATATTGTAATCAAATTGTAGGGTATACTATACTTTCACAGCATAAAAATATAAATGTTAATTATATGTTAAAATTTTATTTTTGAAATAAATATTTTTTGTATATTATGTGTATTATTAACAATATCCAACTATAAATTTATATTGAAAAAATAAATGGTGCCTGGCCAGTATTATAGAATGTGCTCTGAAGTGCAAAATGGTAGGGACCCCTGGTATAATGCATACACATTTATAAATCTAAAATTTAATAAAGTGTTATAATTTAATTGAATGCATAAACATTGTTATATTGTGTAATTACCTACATATATATGCAAAAGATGCCATAATGATATAGATTTGAAAGCATTACTACTCTTTTTAATTAATTTAAATTGCATTATTCTTAGTTAAAAACTGTTTATTTAAAGGCATTTGTATATAAATTTCAATTCCTGTAGTAGGCGCACACACATATATACTAAAATGTTTATGAGCTTAAACTCTTTAAAAAAAGTTAGCTGTTTTTATAAATTTGTAATTCTTAGAAAATCATCTGCAAGCATTTAATCAAACTTGGAGACAAAATTTTAATGTCTTTTAAAATAAAAACTAAGAACAAGGAATGATCTGTTGACCATTATTGTTTTATCCAAGAAAATGACCAAAGTTTTTATTTTTATGCAATTTAAATTATTGAAAAAATATTATAAAAAGTTGTAAACAGGTTGCTCAAATTACCAATTCTTTTAGTATAAATAAGTTCAAGCTTTGCTAAGGGGGTTCACATTAAGTTTTTTCACCATGAGGAGTTTTAAGTAAAGGAACCACTGTCATTCTTTTTTTGGGAGAATTGGTCAATGCTCAAGCCAGAATTCAAGCCCCACAGCCTGCTAAGAAAATATCAGAAACACAAGCCCAGCTAAGTATGATGGTGATCAGCTACAGAAATCTCAACAATGAAGATGCTGTAACAGATTTTTTCTGCAGAGCTCTTTAAAATAACTCATTTCTAAAACTCTAAGATAGCTAATATTAATCATGCACAAACTTCTAAATTGTAATAATGTTTTAATAAATGACCAGCTAATTTCAAGCTGTAAAATATGATTTAAAATTATAATTTAACTTTTAAAATAATACCTGTAAACTTGCCTACTTATCAAAATTAAAATACAAGCTATAAATGCTTGTTAATAATAACTAATTTAGTTATAATTCTATCTTTTAATCTGTGATCATGCCTTTATATTTCTTTTATATATATTTATTTTATAATTTATGCTATGCCCAGTTCATAATGAAGATTGATTCTATGAATAAAGTTTTAGGGGAAGATGATTAGATGCTCTCTCTGAATTAAGTAATCTTGCTCTTTAATGCACACACAAATCTCCATTCAGAAAACCTAAATATTTTCATTAAGCTATTATGTTTAGCTTACTATTGTTATTATAATTAGGTTTGCAAGTAATAAATTAATTAGTTAATAAATGCAAGAATGAGTTATGAAGCATATTATATGTATCACTTAAGTTCCAGATATGCTTTAATCCTTCTTTTTATTTATATTATAAACAATGCAGATTGGCTAATAAATAGATTACTTTTAAATATTTCTTTTTAGCATGTTTTAAGAATACTAATTATGAACTGGCATATGGTAGTTTCATGAAACAAAACTGTACTGGCATATGATAGTTTCATGAAACAAAACTATAGAATTTTGTGTACTTTTAAGTTATTAATTAGTATTATGTTTAGCTTGGTGAATATGTCTTTAGGAAGCACATGCATGCATATGCACCTTGCTGTATGTTTTTATATAAATAGGCTTCTGGTTTTAATAACCACCCCATTTTCTTAGTTTGTACAGCCCTTCTTTAGAACTGGAACTTGAGGGTCCAGATTGTTTTTTATAAGTGGCTCCAATCACCAAATTATTTGTTCATTTGTGCAGGCATGGGAGCTGAGTACTTGGTATTGAATCCCCTGAGTAACTACACATTTGAGACACACCTATATAGTAACATATAATGCTGTAGTATCTAAAGTCATACTACAAAGCTCCAGTTCCTTCCTCCATAATGTAATATTTTAGCATTGATATGAATATGTAATCTGATTTGTACATATATGATCTGCATCGAGAGCTTATTGAAGCTCGTTAAATGTTATTAAATGACTTTTTATTAAATCTTATGATGATAAATCATCATTCTTGCACCAACTTAACTATCACAACCTAATAGGTAGGGAATAGTGAAATTAGGGCATGATTAGAAACTGTAGATTATTAAAATTGTAATAAAGTCTTAAATTATATTGTGTCTGATGACATACTGGTACTTGCTCATCATTATTTACACCTGCGTGTGTCATTCAATGCACTCTTTTGTTTTATTTACATTTATTAATTAAAATATATTAAACTATAACTATGGTGTTGAGTTTTATTCGTAATTCATTCCAAATCTTAGTTAAGTTTTACAATATAATATTAGCTATTAACATATACTTTATCTAGCCAGCTATAGATGTGTGTGTATGTAAAATAATTGTAATTTAGTTAATACTTCCTGAGTCTCTTGCTCCACTCTTTGCTACTGTCAGCATGTGAACTAAGAAATTCTGAGTGTAGCATTATATATCTTATTCATAGGGTTGTAAATCATGGAATGTTGATGGAGGAGCTGAGGTGCAATCAGATTCGAGGTCTCAACCCCTGATATAATTTGCCAGAACTCTGGATTTTGTTGCGTGAATGTACATATCTGACCGTTACAATATATACAAATAAATTTAGAAGAATTATGTAAATTTAGGGCATTTATTTTCCTGAATTTAATAACTTATACTCTATCATCCTATATTCATCTGTTTTATTATTAATTTATGTAAGATTATTATGAGGCATATTCGATTTGACTTCTGATAATTTCATTATTTTAATTAATAACTAATATATTTTTAATAGTGTCAACCATAAATAAACCCATGAGAAGTCTTCATTCTCTAAGAATAAAACTGAAATATTATTTAAAACCATAAACATTTAAAAAGATTAATTAGGATTTATTACTCCAAAATATACAACATTTATAAAACAGTTTAAAATTTCAAGAAATAATGGTAAGTAATATATAAATACCTAAAATTCTCTATAATTTTGACACTTTATATATCTACAGCTTATAAATGATTAAGACATAAAAGAAGATTTTGATAAAGCGTCTAAATATAATTTAAGTTTTAACAAGTTTGTAATCAAAAACAAGAAATGTTTTTTTTTTATTTTTTTATTTTTCTGAACCTTAATATGGTGTTGTGTTTATTGGTTGATTATATATAAGCACAAACATTATAATAGGTTTACTATGTATCTATTAAACAAATATAAAAATGAATATTTACAATATATACAATGTTATAATTTTGCCTGATTCTATTGGCTTGGTAAAACATTTAGTTGCCATGCAATTATTTTTGTAAGGGGTTTAAAGTATCATTGTAAGCTTTCCAGCCATACCAGGATAGCTTCTGTATCTTATTACCTCATGTCAGATATGGTTACACTTCCACTATTCTGTGACAGTTTGCCTTGTATCTGTTTTAGTTTCTAGAAGCTTCCATTTTTTATAAATTTTCCTCACTGCATTAACCAGCTTGTTGCCATTCAGGTTTGATAATAAATTGTTTGACATCTTCTTTTACCTCTAACTAAACTGTCTATTTATATACAGATCACTTTCCATAAGGTAACAAAATCAGGTTACTGAGCATAATTATCCATTGAACCATCACTACCATTGGCTATTGGTTATCTACTTATATATTCATTGGGATATGGTGATGAATACTGAAGTCAATCAAGGTAAGATGAAATCCAAATATAATCATTAGCTGAATGTAAGGTGAGATATAACATACATATATCCAAGAATAGATAGTGGGTATATTATCTTGGTATTTCAGAGTTTTATGCAAAACATTTAATGTTGTTGTTTTTATTTAAATGTAATACATCACTTATAAATAAAGTGAGGCAGTGAAATATTTTGAAGGCTTTCTGTATGAAATTGGTTTTCATATCTAAGAACGATCTTATTAATTTACCTTACCATGGATTTTGGGGATGGCAATGAAATTACATTTTGATACACATTTGATAAAATAAATTTTTTAGTTAAGCTGACTTCAAATGATATAAAAATGTAAAATGCTAAAGATTCAATTTCTTAGAAATGCATTTTTTAAATTATTTTCTTAAAAAATAATAGATAACATGTAGTATATATATATTTAGGAATTAATAAATCTTTGTTAAATATTTATAAACTTTAAAACATTAATAGATGTTAATATATACAAGTCAAACTCTACATGTTAGTATGTCAATAGATTGAATGCTTATATACGATCTGTACTTTTTAGTTTTTGATGATTACTTTATATATAGCTTGCTGGGAGTTTTTTACATCTTTCACATTAATTACACCTATATTTCAAATATCAAAATTTATATTTACATATATTTACTGAAGATTAATTTAATATTTAGTAGTTGTTAGATATGAGGTTCAGCCTATCTATCTGATTAGTTTATAGTAATGTTAAGCATATCTTATCATTGTTCTGAAATTATGTTAGTATATATAAATCATGTTCTGTATGTTAAAATATCAATAAACTCATGCTTATATATGACCTAAACTAAAGTACAGATGAATTCACTTAGTATTTTTTATTTATTAATGGGTAGTTTACATATAGTTGTTGGGAGTTTTCAGTAGCTTCTATATTACTTACATGTATATTTGAACTATCTAAATTTATATTACATTTTTAAATAGTTAACTGCAAAATTACCTTACACAATGAAAACCAGTCCTCTGGTTTAAATATAATATTATTTATTGGATTTATAAGTCTTTTTTTGTTTTTATACAATATATATATATATATATATATATATATATATATATATATATATATATATATATTAACCCTCCACCAACACCTCTTCTACCCTTCCTATCAACAAATGCCCAGACGCACCAATTCTATTGATCATAGAATAAATTACTAGTCTGATATTGCCTTAAAATTATTGAGACTCTTAAATAATATCCTACCTTAGCTGAGCTCAGTTGGAGGTCACAGAGATCTATAAGGTGTAAAATGTGTACTAGATGTGGGAGGAAACATTATGATTAATAGAAAAAAAACAGCTATTAAGTTTTAAAATAAATAAGTAATTAGAATTGATAAAAGTCTACCATTTAAATTGACAAGCTATTGTTTATATCTCATCTCCTCCCGTCATGTAATGCATTGAACAGCCTCTAAGCTGTGATAAAATTAAATTAATAAATAAAGATGTAATGCTGATTAACTATACTGTATAGTAAGTTAGAATTAAATGCAAGATAAAATAAACACTATTTAACATTTAATTATACAGTAATTAAAAATAAGCAACTGAATTAATGTTTAATCTAAATAATCAGAGAATACCTCAGGAAATTAATTTATTGCATGGCTTAATTTTAAATCTATACTTTCCAACAACTATTAGTCACTATCATAAAAGTAATGACATAAATTAAGCATCATCCTAATAAAAATAGGAGATAGATAATGAAAGAAATAGAGTGCATTTTGATTTCAATTCATTAAACAAATAATAACTGAGTAATATAATTTTAAGAGAATCATTAAATAATCAAATACTTCATATAGTGTTTGGATCAAGAAAAGCAAAATCATCAGATCTGGACATATTCATCATTAAATTATGGAATAGTGCAATAATTTCATATTGGATATGCAAGTGTGTGTGTGTGCATGTATGGAAATATGGAACATGAATGCACATCAAAAAAGAATTCTGAACACAGCTTTAACAAAATAAAACATTTATTACAAGATAATTAAATAAACATTTGGTTTTATAGTTTATGCATATATATGTTTTGGGATAATTCCAACATCACTGATTAAATAGTGTACATGAAAATAAACAACATAAAAATAAGCTTTCTGTATTTTATTTTAACATATGCCAGCTATCAATCCATTTTGATAAAGGAAACATTATAATACCAGCACCATAATAATAAACATGAAACTAAACTTTTTGGTATCTTACTTATAAAATATATTCAAACTATCAGTTAATTCTGATAAACCTATGACTCACAAACATAATACTATATTAAGATAACTAAGTATGAAATTAACTTGTTATCTTACTTCGACTACATGTACATTACCAGTCAATTCTGATAAACTCATGAAAAATAAAACTCTGTTAAACACTGGCACTGAAATTATAAAATGTGAAACTAAAATTCTTGGAATTTTTACTTCAAATTCACATCAAATAATATGAGAGGGGTTTAAATCTATGAGTAAGAGATTAAGCTATCCTTCACAAACCAAATAAGTAATTTTATTAATTAGCTACACCTTCTTTTCTTTTGCTTGATTATTCAAATGTGGATGAAACATTATGAGAGTTGATGTATAAAACCTAAATAATTAATATAAAATGAATTGAAACAATAATTAAAGAGTTACACATTAATGATGGATTTCTCCATAACTTCCAAATTAATACTATTTTATGCATGCATCTGAATTATGCTATCTGTTATAAAATAATTAATATAACTAAATCCAATTAATTTACTTATTAAATTGGGATATATGACATACTATGGATGATGACAATGTCCAACCAAGCTTCAACACTAATTCTACTTCAGCTGTTGTGTGAAAAAAATCAATTCTACCTTTATTTTTCTTTTTTATCAGCAAACTATCTTACACTTGGCTATGAATAAATGATGAGAAAACATTTCACAGAATACATGATGAATAAAAGACTTTCATATCTCTAATCATTTAAATAACAATACACAATGACTCCCAAGCCTAATTTCTGAGGTTTAAAACAAACTGGTGTGGACATGGTCTCATCACCAAAAAATAAAGGAAATACACTACTTGGCTTCACATACTATAACTCATAAAATACAACTACTTAATCTGGAAGATATAATCCATTTCTGACAAATATTTCTCTCAATACCTGAAAATATACTATATAATCCATTCATGGCAAATACTCAAATTAATTATGGGGGAGTTATCTCAATCCCTAACAATACAATATATAACATAAATAATTTCATTCTGCATAGCCACTAAATACATTTCAATCTAAGCATAATAAAGAAACAATAGATTCATACAAATAAATCTCTAAACTTTCCAATTTTTTTAGCACATTTCAACTTCCAAAACTGATGGGAATTATTTCTACTTTCAATTCAAACATTATTATAACTGGATTAAATAACAGACATATATATATATATATATATATATGTCTGTATATTTAATCCAGTTATAATAATGTATATATATATATATATATATATATATATATATATATATAGGCATAATAACACAAACAATTTCAAATCACATTTGATAAAGAAATACTGTAACAATGTTAATTAATAAATTGTAAAAGTAATAATAAATAAATCTTTCATTTCTGATAAGTATAATATTTTAACTTGGAAATATAATAATTATTATTAACTAAGCAAGACAAAATAACTTCTAGCAAAGCAAAGATGAAATAATTCTTTGGTGTATTTGGCATTATCACATAATTAAAATAAAAATTTTGGCTTGGGATAAACAACAAATCTTTAAATTTTGGGTAAAACAATTATTAAGAAATAATTATTTTATAATTTCTTAAAAATGCAAAGGTAAACAATAAATTTTATATAATGACTTTTTTTCAAAGACAAGCTGATAACTCATACATAGCAAACAAATATTTCTATTTCTACCACACTCGTGTATAAAAAGACAAGTACATAATAAAAATTATATTAAAATATTACTAATTACCCAGTATCTCCATATTATATCTTTGCAAGATGTTCTTGAAGAGAGAAATAATCAAATAATCAAAATTAAAAAAAATTCATAAGACACATTTTTAAATATACCTATCTATCAAATGCTAATAAAATAATAATAATCATTAAAGCTTTTTTCTTAGCTGGAATGATAAGTTCATTACAGTCTGTAGATGTCATATATTAATTATGTACTAAATGATGATGATCATTGGTATATGGATAAATATATAAAAATTTCCTGCAGGAAGATGAATAATATTAATTGGGTATAATTTAATAGCATTTCAAAGTTTTAGCAATAGCTAATAAAATCACTGGCAATATCACATATGGAAATTCTTCATGGTGGCAAACAAATATTTATTACAGCACAGGTAGAACAATAATTTATTATTTAATTCATTAGTCTTATTTAAACATTTGTTCCAAATTTTCAAAAGTCATTTATCAGGCAAATAATTACTCAGTTCATAAATCCATTTAAATTCGCAGTAAGTTTATTGATAATATACTTAAAAAAATCAAGTGCAAATAAGGAGAACAACAAAATAAAAGAAATTCACATTCAGTTTCATGCTGTTTAACCCGTTTATTTATCAGCATATTTAGAGATAAGTTAATAGTTTATTAAATCATGTATCACACTATTGTTTCTTATTTCCAGATACAAATAGTTAGGTATATATTTTGTCAATACTAATAAAGCAGAATATAATAAATTATCCACACACATCCATCCATTTAAACTTCATTCCTTTATAGCTAGCAAAAATTATCAATCAAGATTCTCTGAAGTGTTTAATGAAAAACTTTAGCATAAATTTTCCAGAATAATAGCAATAAAATCCACACATTCCAGTTATTTCTTTAGTGTTAGATATTAAATCTAAGTAAATCAAACTTATAATGTAGACATATATTTCAATTATTTTTTTAATATTAAAAACAAAATTTAGGTAAAATAGATTGGAAATATAAACACACATTTCCATTATTTCTTTAATATTAGAAATTAAGGTTAAATAAATTTATGATATAGGCACACATGTGCATCTCAAATGATGATTTTAAAATTTAAACTAGTTAGTTAAAAGCAGGGAAATGTACCTTATTTTACCATTATCTACATCTGCATATTACTTCCTTATTTTTCTTAGTAATTTTTCTGAGCTGTTTTCATCCAAAAAAATCAATAATATTTTTTACTTTCAAGCTTGGGCCATGGAAGAACTAACTTGTAAAAACGAAATTGTACTAATAAAAACTTTTTATGGAAAGAGAATTTCTGAAATCAGAAAGAGCAAAGTCAAAATCAACTTTTTGTAAAAGTATTCCCTTTATACCAGATTTTTACCCAAGTGTCTGTTCTCCCATCAATCCAATTTTACTCAAAAGTTCAATTCTGGAAAAAAAATGCTCCTTCCGTTGCACAGGCTTAATTAGTTACAGAATATGCAAGAATCTTTCTATATTGAAAAAAAAAAAGAAAGTAAAAAATATTTTGTCTTTAAAAAAAGTTAAATAGAGCCAAAAATAAATATTTTACATTTCTAAAGTAACAAAATAAAAATGAATGATAATTATTTTAGCAAATAAAATATTTAATGGTGTATTTGCTGTTTAATAATCCACTATTCCAGTTATCTATTAATTTATTTAAATGTAACTAAGCTGGTTATCCAAGCTATGGTTATGAAATTAAATATTTTGCTATGAAACATAATATTTGGTGGTTTAATGAAGTACATGAATGAAAAATGAAGCTGAATTATGACACAAGCATTTATGAACATCTTTAAATACTGACCTACAGATCCTAAACTGATCTGACTGAAATGACAGTTTCTGAAATGATGAGTTAAACATATTGCACTATTTACACTATGGATTGAAATATTATAAGCAAATAAACCAAAGAATTATCTAAACAAATATCAATACTTTTCTGCAGACAAATAAAACAAACTTGTATCAACTTAAACTAAACTGACAATTTCTGTGACAAGCTACCCCCCTTTCTATCATTAATTACTCACTAAAGAAAAATATTAAACATCCAAAAAACCTTCAGATTATATCCATAAGTGCTTTTAAACATAGTTTTATGTCATTAATTAAAAAAAAATTAAAATTTCAGGTTATTTCATTTTTTTTAATAAGATGCAATAAGCTCTTACTGAAACAGTGCCATATAATTACAAACAATATTTCTGGTGCCAATCCAGAAGGTAACAATATGTGTAAGCATTTTTAAGGAGCATCTGACAAAGGTTTCATACTTTCATGTCAGTATTATATAATCTGCTTGTGCTTAATAAATTGATATATTTATATTTGTTACTATCAATTCATTGGATTTAAAAATTACTTTGTAGTAAATCAAAAGATTTCACATTGTTTATTTATATATAATATTTAGTCAATTAAATGTGAAAATGTTTAAAACTTCATGCTCTTAGGTCAAAATGTTTGAGGCTGGCTTATTTATATATAAATTTAAGTAGAGAAAAAGGTGAAACCATCTTTTTCTTGTAAAATATCTGCCTTGTGTTTTGAAAGGTTTCAGCCTTTCACATTATTATTCTTGCATAATATTCAAAATGATAATAATATTTTAAGAAATTTTTACAATGTATATTTATTATGAATGTATAAATTAGTAACAAACATTACAAACCCACATACCTGCCTATATACTTTTATGTCACAAGACACATCCCAATTTGTTAGTGTTATGAGTTGTTTGCTTTCTAAAAATATATAATTTTACAATTATATTCAAATTAATTTAACATTCCTTTGATTGACTACTTTGATTATCGATGATGGATGTTTCCTGGGTTTTAAAAATATCAGGCTATTTTTTATTTAAAAGGAGAGTGCCCCTGAAACAATATAGCTATTGGGATTTTCAAATGTTTTATATAGATTTCAGCTAGCTTATGCATTGTTTCAATATATATATATATATATATATATATATATATATATATATATATATATAGTAACGGTCAGAAAATATGTGATTCATTAACATAGTGTAGAATTCGACCACACACAGAACTGCAGCACCATCTAGATAGCGAAGCCACCCATAGTACTAACTTCAAACATAATTTATTGGTTCCACAATACAATCTATGAAACAATGCATCTGATGTGACATTAGTAAATATTTCTTTAGGCACGGTGGTCAGGGATATGCAAAAGATTCATGATTTTATTTTTGAGTTAGCCAATCAGAAATTAATCTTGAACATTTATATTTAAAGAATCGAGGAAACATATTGAATGGATATTGAATAAATAAATAAAGAAGTAATGGCAGACATATAGTTTGACATTATTTATTGAAACATTTTAATAATAAATCGTTTACTAATAATATTTGATAATATTTAAGTTGAGCAATGGAATTTTCCAATACTGTTATATATTCAAGAAATACATTTATTTATTTAGAAACATTTATAGAAAATCATTTTACCAATAATACTTTATATTTAAGATCTCAGTAGCGGTATTTTCCGATACTGTTATGTTTACAAAGAGAAATACATTTTTTGATGATATAATCTAGCTACCTAAAATTCTCGAGCGAGTATTTCTAAGGCATGCCTTTAGGGATTTATACTTTTGGTATACAAGAGTCTAAAGTAAGATTTATAATAGTAGCGGTGGACATATTTTTATTTAATTAAAGATATTTACTAACAACTAGGGGAAAACATTTATTTGAGAGGGAATTATGTCACTAATGCAGGGACGGAGTTGTACATAGAATAATAAAGTTATAAAAAAACACATGGTACATTTAGAAAGGCAATAGGGAGTGGCAGTATATTGAAACTGCAAAGCCATGAATGAGTTTATAAGAATGATGGCTGTTATTTGCCATGGGCCCAAAGAAGTAAGGTGTCACATAAGCATAACCAGGGACAAGTGGTTCATGCCATGATTGCCTTCTGGCTTCATGATGGTCGTCAAGCCCTATGGGAGCATTTATTATGTCCACTTATGTAGAATGACTGGGTTAATTTCAACCCTATAGAATCCAGAATATTCAAGGCTTGTAATGGGTCATCGCATCTCTAAAATGTAACACATGTATAATGTACAGATGATTCTGTTAAGATTTAAATATATTTTATAACTCGGCAGTACATTATCAACATTTAATAATGAACATTTGCGACTCTCAAAGAAATGCAATTTTATAGAATGATTAATCAAAAATTAATAAAATATAAACAATATGTAAACTGGGTGATTATTACAACTAATACGTCAGCCATTTGCTAAGCAGTAGACCCTTGCATTACAATAAATGAAGCATTGAATGCGTATCGATTTATATGAAAATATTAAGTTATTTATGAGAGTAAATATTAATAAAAATTTGACACACATCCAATGTTTCAAGCGATCATAGATTTATACTTAAAAAATGATGAGCATGTGATAATTATATAATAAAATGTAGATTTTAGAAATACGTACCCAAGAAAGATAGAGTTAGGCAGGCTAGATTGTTAAAGGAATTTACATAATATTAATTATTAAATTTATAGTTTTACAAATGAGAATTTTACAGTTTATAGTTTATAAGTTATATAAAGAATGAATGAGCTATAGTAGGATATTAGTAGAGTACTCTAGAGAATTTGGATACAGATACCTGTTTTATGAGAGGTTGTCCGATTCAGTGATTAGCAGCAAATTGTTCATGATTTTAGCATTATCAGTTCTTTACAGTATTTAGGTGATTTAGTTACTTGAATAGCAGCAGCAGTTTTATAATTGTTCAAGGCAGCAGATTTTCTTGGGTTGATTTTATGGAGGGCATGGGTGTAGGTTCTCGGCAGGCAATTGACCATCTCCGGGGAGAAAAGTCTTTGGTGCTTTCTACTCATGCATACTGTGGCACATAAAACAATATATATTTTTGGAGACTCTCAACTGCTCGAGAGCAAAGCTAAAGTTCAACTGAAAGTGACTAGCAAGTCTAAAAATGGCCTCTTTTCTTAGATCTTATCTTTTACATTTTTGTTGTAGTTTATTTTTGGATTCCACTTAATCTGCCCTGAGGATAATCAATGTGTTTAATTATAGAGAAAGCTGCCTTTCTATTGTTTACATTTGCATTTTACATTTACATTTTATAATTACATTTTGGGGAATTTTTCTTTAATTAATCTATTATCTCTCACCGACTGTTGCTTTTAAAATTTCAAATACAAAAGGGAACATATGATTATTTTTACTTTTAATTAAATATTACAATCTATTTCTAAAATTATTACTAAATGAAATTTAAACAAAGCAATAAATAATGGATTTTACAATTCAAAATAAATAGTTAAAATTATGTATTTTTATATAACTAAAAGAAGAAATCTAAATTATATTATTTATCTTTATTTATTGCCTTAAATTTGATATCAAAATGTGTGTATGCTTATGGTGAATTCTACATATATCTATGCATTTTAATATTGCTACACACACAATTCAATACCAAAAAGTTTAAATTTGGGTAGGATAGAGCAGTGAGTGAAAGACGATAGAAAAAGGTGAAACTTAAGATTCGAATACGAATCTTACTGTTTCAATATTCAATATATATATATAAAGAGTCTGCTAATATCTCTAACCAAGCTTATTTATTTCATTTTTGTGATAAATGCTACAAGAGAAAATAACTGAAGCCTTTATCTATGATGGTCCCCATTTCATGACCAGTGAGCTATAGCTCTTATCAGTGAGAAGCTAGGACATTAGATTCAAAATACTAATTTAAGCCAAGCATTTATCTAATTCTTAAATATCAAGAAAAAGATCTAATTATTCAGACTCCTACATGTCTTCAAATTCAGCTCTTTAACTAAAGAAACTATATAGGCCTGACCTAAATTCAGTGATCTCATACATTAGTAGGCTTAGCAATTTAATGTAGCCAAACCATAATAGCAAAATTATATTAATAAAAATCAGTCATATGTCACATGACTTATATAGCTTGTATTACCAATATGTAATATATAAAGAGTCTGCTAATAGCTAGCTATAACCAAGCTTATTTAGTTTATTTTTTATGATAAATGCTACAAGAGAAAATACCTGAAGCCTTTATCTATGATGACCCTCAGCTGAATTTGAAGACATGTAGGTGTCTGAAAATTTAGATCTTTTTATTAATATTTAAGAATTAGACAAATGCTTCGCTTGAGTTAGTATTATGAATCTAATGTCCTGGCTCCTCACTGACAAGAGCCATAGCTCAAAACTAGTCTAGGGATGGGGACCATTATAGATAAAGGCTTCAGATATTTTTTCTTGTATAATTTATCATAAAATAAAGAAGCTTGGTTAGAGCTATTATCAGACTCTTTATATATTACATATTGGTAATGCAAGCTATATAAGTCATATGACTGATTATATATATATATATTATAATTTGATAATTTTAAAGGATGTTAATTGTTGAAAGTTTACAATTTTCTTTAGAAAAAAAAAAAAAAAAACATAGTCTGATTATGTGTTAATAAGACAATAACGAATCAATATTACATATATATGCAAAATCGTGCTGACAAACAAGTTTTTTAAAATGCCAAATTTACAAAAATAATAAAATGTTAAATTTATTTTAATAAAAATAAATAATTTTCATTTAATGATTTTTCTAAGAAAAATACGCAAATAAATTATTGTAAGAGTGAGTTCGTTAAACGCAACGATTAATAAAAGTAAATACACAATTTCCCAAGAGTATACTTCAAAAACTGCTTTTTCAGTATTAATCAGAGCAATTAGAATAGAAATGTTAGAATATATATGTATTGTTTAAATAACAAAATTAATATATTATATTTTTAGTCTTGCTTATATATATATATATTTGTGCGTGTAAGTTGTCGATATATAGAGATGAGTCACATTTGTAAAACAAAAAGTTTAGAGTTGAAGTGTATATTTATAGCAAAATATGCCCTAAATTTTAAGAGTTGTCCATGAAACTGTTGATGCTAATATAAAATTAAAAAAATCATTTTAAAATTAGGTAAACTATAAAAATATATGGGTATAGATTGGGGTGAAGTTTAGCATGGTGCCTGTATACGCTTATGATAAATATGATAGCAATTGTTTTACTTAGACAATTTTTTTCCCAGAAAGTGGTTTATCCTTTTATATATGCATTTGCTTTATATTTAGGTATTGAAAATGATTAAATTCATTTTGTTTATAATAATGAGAGTATTTTATAGTTTGAATTAAATTATTTTTTTCATTTATTTGAAAATATAAAGGAAATGTGGTTCTTCAATAAAAGCAAGTTTTAGTGCTGAATAAGAAGTTACTATCCAACAATATAAAGTTTTTTAAGGTAGAATATATCGTTTTTAGTTAAGGAAGAATATACATGAGACTTTTTTTATAGATTTTTTTTTATTTTCAATAATAAATATTATTTACATAAACATTATTGTTACTAATATATATAATCCAAAATAATTATGCTCGTCCATTTTTTTTTGTATTTTATTATTGATAGAACTTTTATATATATATATATATAATAGAGATTTTTTTAATCTTCCATATATAATAAATAACATTAACATTTCACAGAAATTATGTAATTGTTGAAAAGTCTAAATAAGTCCCACTTTGTATCCTCTTCATAAACTAACATGGAAAATAAGTTTAGACAATGATAATTCACATTGTCTATTTATCAGTAAGACAAAAAATTTTGTAAAACATTAATATTCTTTATATACATAACACATTATGTATTACAGTACAGCTAATAAAATAAATGTATCAAGTTATATTAGTAATAGATATATTTGCATTCTACAAGAATAATAGGGGAGGACATATTATTCTATACTATTGACATATAAAACTTAATTCTGAAGAATAATGATTGCAATCATATGATCAAACTAGAAAGGAAACATACAATGGACAAAGATGACAAATAAAATACAGATGAGGAAAAAAAAATTATATGACTGAAATTACTATAATGAAGCTTTGATAACATTATGTAGATTTTCGTTAATATAACTAGTGCTTATAATAAATATAATCTAGGAAAAATTATTTCATTTCTCTCTAGCATTAATAAGCAAGCTGTCTTTCTCAGTGAGGGATATTCTTCAAAGCTTGTTAAGAGATGATTTGTGAGCTCTTTATGTAACATTTATAGTAAAGCTTGTTTAAATTAGATCATGTCTCATCGGACTTGATTTTTTTTTTATAATTTTATTTTTTGCTATTAAGGCTTTGGCCATTTTATATTGCTAAAGCTATTAATATATGGTGAATCTGAAATTATTTCAATTCCATATGGCTATTTATGTTAGCTAGCTGGATTGGAATACATATGGATGTCTGAAAATTTCTGATTTTCTACTTAATATTTATCCATTAGATAAAGTGCTGGGCTTGTCCTTTTTATTTTTAATCTAATGCTTGAATATCCTAGCACCTCACTGAGGATGACAATAGAAGAAACCAGTCTGAAGTTAGGGATATTTTGCAAAGCTTGTTAAGAGCTTTTTTGTGAGATATTCATATAACATTTGTAATATAAGCTTGTTTAAATTAAGTCATGTGACATCTGACTTAATTTTTTTGTAATAAAATTAATATTTAAAATTTACATAATCACCTGTATATTCTAACATTTATTTGATCATTTGATCTTCCCTCTTTGTTGTTGTTATTGTAGTTGTTGTTGTTGTGTTGTTATTATTATTATTATTATTATTATTATTATTATTATTATTATTATTATTATTATTATTATTATTATTATTATTATTATTATATACATACTACTAGTTTATATATATATGCAATAATAATATATTTCCATGTCTGTATTTCTTCAAAGCAATATATGTAATTATATAATTGAATATTTATAAATACAGTAATCAGATGTATTTTTAAAATTTTATCCACTTTGGAGGGCTTTAGACTATACTCTTAGTCTTTGTCAACTAAAACATTAAAAGGCTAACCTTCCATAATTCTGTGATCTTAATGTTTTGCTGTCTGCCTGTTAAATAAGTCATCTTTGTATTTGTATATTAGCATATGTTCTTTTATTTTTCTTTTGTTGTTATTTTTTCAACTTGCAATATTTTTACATTATTGTAATTGAAATTAAAATCATAATATGTTGTGAAAAATGGATGCTGAAACATTATTATTTACTTTTCAATTTGATTCAATTTCTGAACTCTTTTTAATAACAGCAAGTGCTCATTAGTTTTTTTTTACAATGTACATCTTGATTCATCTATATATCCACTACTATACCTACATATCCATTTATAAATGATACAATTTTAATTTATAAATGAGGTTTTATCTTTAAAATTATATATTAATTTGTTTAATGTATGAGGTGTGTAAAATACAATATCACACATACCTTTATAAATCTTCCTTATAAAATTTACTTGATCATTTAAAATATACCTCATATATTAAACAAATTAATAAATAATTTTATACATAAACCACATTTACAAATGAATATGTAGGTGTGGCATTGTATATATAGGTGAAGCAAGATGTACATTGGAAAAAAAAAACTAAACAACACTTGCTGTTTTTAAAGAGAGTTCAGAAATTCAATAAAAATTGCAAAGTAGATAATAATGTTTCAGCATCCATTTTTCATGACCATAACAATTCATGTATTTATGGTTTTAACTTCAATTACAATAACATTAAAATATTGCAAATTGAAAAAAATAAAAAAAAATAAAAGAAACTATGCTAATATACAAATACAAACATGACTTAATTAACAGGCAGGCAGCAAACATTAAGATGACAGAATTAACAAAAGGTTAGCCTTTCAAAGTGTTAATTGATGAAGACTGTAAAGATAGTTTAAAGCACTCTGAAGTCGATGAAAATGTTAAAATATGTCTGATTACTATATTTATAAATATTCGTTTATATAATTACACACACACAACACACACACACATATATATAATATGATGGTATTAACTTAAAAAAGAGATCCTTTGATTCCTCTTGAAGGCCATAAAGGAACCAAGCAGGGCAAATTCCAAATGTTCTTGTTGTTGCAGCTGTTATTACTTTGTGATTATTCATATAGTATATGAACATAGATAGGATGCTCACCAATATGCATTATTCAGCATTGTGAGTTTACTAGCTTTTTAACTCTGAGTTTAAGATCAGGAAACATCATGGTCTTTCTTTTCAGTTGTCTGACAAGGCATAATGAATGTATATATAATGGACAAATATTTTTCCAATAGATATATACAATCATGAGAGACAAAAATACATCATGGCCCTTATTCCCCAGAAGGCTGTAAAGCCACCAACTAAGGCAGAAATTGGTGGCTGAAGGCAGATGGTGCTAAGTATCCCCTGATTGTGGACCCAGACTGTCATTTGATGATGACTTTTTATTTAGATAATTACAAATGCAGATCACTTTCAAGTAAAAGAAGATTGCAAGAATTAGAACTCTTTTATATTAAATGGGACATGATTGAACTTTGTGAAGTTAGAAAAAAAAAAGGTGAAGAGACAATTGATTTAAAAAGTGAAGATGTATTCTACTATAAAGGCACAAATATTGAAAACACAAGAAGTGGAATAGAATTCATTATAAATAAAAAGTGGAAGAACAACCTTGTGGAGATTGATGGTGTATCAGACAGAGTGACAAGATTAGTTATACAACTTAATAGCAGATACCCAATGCAGATACTTCAGGTTTGGTTTATGCCCCAACAAGTTCTCATAGTGACAAAGTAATAGAAGATTTTTATATGGATATATAAAGGATTTTGATAAGAGTAAATATTTTAAAATTGTTATGGAAGACTTTAATGCTAGAATTGGTAAACAAATGAAAGATGAAAATGCTGTAGGTGATTTTTATTATGGTAATAGAAATGAGAGAGGACATAGACTTGTGGTGTTTGCAGAAAAAGAAAAACGTTATATCATGAATTCTCTTTTCGAAAAAAATGTTAAAAAAAAATAGACATGAAAGCATTCAAATGAAGGTACAGCAGAATTGGATTATATTTTGACTAACAGAAAATATATATTTCAAGATTGTAGTAATCTTAATAAATTCAACATAGGAAGGGTTCATCGATTAGTAAGATAATGCAAAACTAGAAAGACAATAATTATTAAGAAAAACAATATTTATAGTTGATGCTCCTAATTTTCAGAAACATTCTAATGAATTTAAATAAGAACTTACAAATCGGTTTCAAGTATTAGTAGATTTTAAACGTGATTCAGATTTGAATGAAATAATAAGAAAATAACTGATACACTTTTAAAAACTACAACAAAAATAGCTGGTAAAAAGCAGCAATTGATCAATAAAATTTTTACGGACACTAATGAATTTATGAAGAAAAGAAGGAATATGAAGATATAAAAATTATACATTAAGAAGGATTAAATATCTTGAATTTTGTAAAATGGTGTAGAAAAGAGTGGAAAATGATATAAGAAAGTATAACTGTAATCTAACAAGAAAATCTGTAGAAGAGAATAAAAGTCTCTAGAGTGTAAATCAATATTTTAGCATTGGTAGAAAATTTATATCCACAATAAAAAAAGATGGAATTATTATTAAAAAAAGAGATGGTGTCGTGAAATGGGTTAAAGACTTCTATCAAGAATCATAAAGTAATAAAGAACAAATACCTTCTATATCTATTACATCTTTCAAATTGCCCATAATTTTAAATGAAGAAGTGAGACATGCAATTAAATTCATGAAGAAAGGAAAGGCTCCAGGTAATGATGGAATTAGAATTGATATATTAAAAGAAGCAGATGAAGAAATGTAATTTTTTTTAGCAAAATTATATATCAAATGTATAAATTATAAAGACATACCACATGATTGGAAGAATGCAGTGTTAATAATAATATTTTTAAATGATTATAAAAAAGATATTAGAAATTACAAACCTATCAGCTCTTTATCAGTTTTATACAAAATTTTTACTAAGATAATTATAACTCCTCTACAGAGAACATTGTATTTTCACCAAACAAGAGAACAAGCTGGATTTAAAAGTGGTTTTAGTACAATAGATCATATCCAGGTATTAAGAGAAGTTATGGAAAGGACAAATAAATATGAGTTGTCATTATGCTTCTGATTTAAAGATTATGAAAAGGCATTTGATTCTATAAATATTTCTTCAGTGATTAAAGCATTGGATCATCAAAGTATAGATCCAGAATATTGTTACATTTTAAAGAATATTTATAAAAATGCAACAGCAATAGTTAGATTCTATAATGATACTAGGAAAGTCAACATTGAGATAGGTGTAAGACAGGGTGACTCTATATCTCTAAAACTTTTTACAGCAGTGCTGAAAGAAGTATTTTATGGATTAAAATCAGAAGCTAAAGGAGTGAAATTAAATGGGGATTATTTAAGTCATTTAGATATTGCAAATGATGTAGTTGTTTTTTTCTTTCAAATATTACTTTAGAACTGTGGGAAATGCTGCAGGAGTTATCAGATTAAAGTAGAAAAGTAGGACTACAGTTAAATGTTGAAAGGACTAAAGTAATGTTTAATGGATTTTCTCAAAATATGAATATAAAGTATAATTATGATGAGTTAGAAGAAGCTGACAATTTGGTCAGATTATTAATGCAGATTGAAACATAATGAATAAAATTAATCATAGAATTAAATTTGTTTGACATGCTTTTGATAGAAATACCTTGATATTAAAGGGAAATATGCCTATGTATTTGAAAAGGAAGGTTTTTAATAAATGTGTTTTACCAGTTCGTACTTATGGATCTTAGGCTTGCACATTTAATGGAAGAGCAATAAAGAGTCTTCTGACCACTCAAAGAATTACAGAGAGATGCATGCTGGGAGTAACAAGAAGAGATCAAAAATGCAATTTATGGTTAAGAGTACAAACAGCTGTTACTAACCTCATAAAAAAAATTTAAAGACTGAAGTTGAGTTGGTCTGGAAATATTTCTAAGACAGATGATAATAGATGGACAATTAAAATCTTAAACAGAATTTCAAGAGATTGTAAAAGACCAAGAAAGAGACCAAATGAAAGTTGAATTGTTGAAATAAGATAGTGTGCAGAGATGTGGAGAAGAGAAGCTAAAGATCAGAAAAGGTGGATTGAACTTGGAGAGACCTTCATCCTACAATGGATTGATAATGGTTGCTTCTGGCTGATGATATACAATTCAAAAATTATCGATAATATTTTTTTCAGACCATTCTGTTATTATTTTGTATAACAATTATTAAATTTATATAATTTTACAAAATTGCTAAATGAAAATATTTAATTTTCTTTACTGTTTAAAAATACTTCTATAACTTTGATATATTTTTTTACAAGTTAAAATCTTTTTGAACATGTGTGGAAAATTCATTAAAATAAAATTATTTTTACACCTTTTAGTTTTGTAATTTTTAAATAGGAATATATTTTTTAAATATTTTACTGAGAAGATTCATAAAGTTTTATGTTTATTTAATCTTAGAGTTGTCCAATACTAGATGTCATAAAATATGACACAGTCTTTATTAAAACTGACACATAGCTAGTTTGAATATTTAATTTTAAATAAAAAAGACCAATATATTTATTTTCTATAGCAAATGAAATATTATTTGGTATTCCTCTTTATATCTAAATGGTTATAATGGAGTCTACTATGTAAATGTGCATTTTTTTAATGTTATGGAGCTTTTTTTGGGGGACATGGGCATATTATTTTGTGAACATAAATAATATCAGACTTTTCTCATCATGACTAGATCTCTTTTTGAACCTTATTTCTGAAGTAGCAGTGCATTTTCCATATTGCTAATATACTTAGTAAAACAAAATGGTTTAGAAAGTTTTAAAAATAAAAAAAATTAAAGAATTTGAACATTTGTATTAAATTTTTGACACTTTTCTTTTTTACAACTAATTATATATACAATATTTGAAACATCTTTTATTATATTTTTTAAAAAAATGTCAAAGCAATAATAAAATATTTTCATTAAATACCTAATTTACAAATCTATTATATTAATAAAAAATAAAATTAATATTATTTCTGTTTTAATATTGAAATGTAATTTGATATTTATAATACAATTATTCCAACATTTTATATATCATGCAAAATTATAAATTTCTACTTCTTCATACTTGGAAGAAAATTCATTCATAATACTAAATAACAAAAATTAAGAAATGTGAAGTTTAGGTTTGAAACATACTGCAAATGATCGACACTGTAATATGACAATAAATTTATTATTTATCCATGCTTATGTAATTTGAAATCATTTTCTTTAACTTTTAACAAAAAAATATACCATAAATTTTCCAGGGATGTATCTTGTTACACTATATATTATTATTGCTTAATATTTTAAATTCTTTATACTTTCCAATAAAAAATAAGTTCTATAAATAACTCTGCAAATAAACATTTCATTTAAAACAGGGGGAAACTTTGTAAATAAATATAATTATATTGGCTATTATTCTAAGATGTCATGTAACAGGTTTAACATGACTTCAATTTCTTTAATTAAATTGAGTTTTTTTATCATTCTCACCTAAGAATTGATATGAAAATACTTATCAACAAAAATATAAATTCTTAAAATATGAGTGTTCATATAATTCTATTTATACCATTTTACTTTTATTTATTATGCATTATTTGCTACTATGTTGTAAATGATATTCTTTAAAACAATGGTAACTTTTTCCATCCACTATTGCTATCTAATGGAAACCAAAATATATACATATTAAATTGGGTTTAGATCTGTTTGATTATATAAATGAAATAACTTGAAAACATTATTATGTTTTCTGTTTGGGCTAATAGAAAAAGGAAAAAGATGGCTGTTTAAAAGTGCATTAAATCCAAAGAGCTAGATGCATTACTCTCAGATCCAAGCCTCCTCACTGATGAATGCCACAAGCTAAAAAGTAGTCTGGAAATATGGAATTTGTATGGACAGAATAGAGATTTCATTTTACAAATCTTCCTGCATTCACTGATTACTATGGTTTATACTAGATGACATTATTATGTGCAAAATTCTGGCATTATTTTAACAAAATGTGTGAGCATAAGAAATGATAGTCAGTGTTGTTTTAATGTTATTCTATGTTAATTGATGAATAAAATTATAAATTTAATGGGCAACATAAAGGATTTTTTAAAAATAAATATTTAAAGAGAAAAAAATACATTTTGCAAATCAAATGGTGACAAAGTTTATATTAGTACATGCATTGAATTGATTAATTCTTTAATATATTTTAATGCACATCTATTGTTTGTCCTATAAGTATTAATAAATTATATCAGTCAGGAATGCATTTTAATTAATTAGTCATCTTAATTTTAAAAAATCATTAATAGTTACTAATGATAAGATCTTATTAGTAATAAAACTACCAAGATATTAGCACCCAGCAGGTTTCACAGTTAAGTCATTCTTTGCAATGTAGAATGCACACTTTTGTATTTGCATTACATAGGCTTTTATTTTGTATTATAAAACAGAGAAATAAGTTTACAGATTTGTTTACATGCTATATTTTATAAAAATATCCAATATTTTTTCTTAATAATTATGTGATGTTTACATTTAGATTTTATATAAATGTATTAGCATTTTAGTCAAAAATTAGTAATATAATAGTTTATTGATGTCAAATTAAAAATAACAATACAAATAACATTCTTATAAAAAAAAATTAAATAAATAAAATTTGAATTTAATATTTGAAAATAAGTTTTCGTTATTGATCTCGTGTTTTAACAGAATTTGTACTAGATAAACATATCTTTCAAATAATATTAAATTCACTTTTTTTGATGAAGGCTTTAACAAAGTTTTACTTTGATTACTTATTTATGCTTTTTTTTTACTCTTTTTTCTTTTTATTTGCAAGGTTGATATATTTTCTAATAATTTCAGTTTTGAAATTTATTATTTAATAACATTTAGAAAAATATAAATATAAAATACAGAATAAGTTTTATTTCATTAAATAACTCATTCAAAAGAAAATGATAAAAACAAAATATTACTAACATTCTGCATTATATTAAAAATATATTTAGAAAAATTAGTGGTTTGAAAGTTACTTTGTACATTGATTTTAACTCAATATCAGGTTCTTTATGAAATTCTAACAATATACATAAAACATTATTAAACATTAAGACAAGTGATACATTATTTATTGCCCAAGAGCAAAAATCACATATTAAACATAGCTTGTAATATTGTTGACTCAATAAACAAAATCTAATGTCAATTGTAATTTATATATGTATTGTACCATATATATATATATATATATATATATATACATATAGCGGGGGAAGGTTACAATATATATATATGATAAAAGAGTGTTGGTATTTGGTAATATTTAAAAGATAACAAAAAATAGTTGAATAAATACAATTTATTTTTCTTTTTTTTTTGTTAGTATAATTTATTATGTACAATGAGAGTTATTTGTGTGTTTCGTATTATCTATTTAATTAAAATAAAGTTAAAATTTGAAGAAATAGAAATACAAGCAGATTTTTAATCCAGATTAATAAAAGTAAGAAATTCCAAAATGTGATGAGTTAAATAGATTTGTATAATTGAATATTTGATTGTAACATCAGGCACACAATAGACTCAAGCCCTGATTTAAGCAAGGTCTCTAAGAATTGATGTATATAGAATGTACGCTCTAAACTTAAGTGATTAACTTAAGTTTTTTAAACTCTTACCAGGCAGGTGAGTGTGTGGAAGTTTATAACATTTAAGAAACATCATTATTGGAGATTGACTTCCATTTGAATAATTTCAAAATTTTCAGCAATTTATAATAATAGATTTACATTTATAAGTCATGTTTGTCTAATTGTAGGTGGTTAAATATGAGACACTATCTTTTTCCTGCAATGGGTTAAATAGATTTGTACAATTGAATATTCGATTATAACATCAGGCAACCAATAGACTCAATCCTTGATTAAAGCATAGTCTGTAAGAATTAAAACACTAAATATCACTTGAAGAGTCGGTGCATATAGAATGCACACTAGACTTAAGTGATTCACTTAGGTTTTTTAAACTCTTACCGGTGGGTGAGTGCGTGAAAATTTATAGTAATTAAAAAAATAGTGCATTATCAGAGATTGACTTCTCTTTGAATAATTACAATCAGCAATTTTATTTTACTAATAATTAATCATGCCACTGAAGGAATTTATAGAAAAATAACTTTGCAGCTAAAAAGCAAAAAGGAGTGCACAATATTAGCAACTTGTAATCTGATAAGAAAATAAAACAAAAATATAATATGTGCAGAGATGTCAAACTGCTCATAGTATAAAAGAAGTATATTAGTTTGTTACACAACACTTTCATATTCTAACTATGCATAGAATCATTGAGAGTCTTGTCTTTTTTGTTGTTGTTGTTAAGTGCAAATGATAAGTATTCAAAATTATACAAAATTTTGGGGTTGAACAAAAATAGCAATGGATACAACTTTAACAGATTAAATAATATAGTTATTATCTCATTTAATTCTGATAAATAAAAAAAATAAAAATCTTGGGAGTTTAGCTTTCTAAGAACTTAGTATCTGAAGTTAGACAAATTAAAAATAATAATAATAAAAAAATAAATAAAAAAAACAGAAACAAGTTTTATTTCATATGTATTATTTTTATAAACCAGCATCAACATTTCAGCTAAATATACAATTAGTACTGAATTGGTTATTCATTTAGTTAAAGAACTGAAAATGAAAACTGGAACTACAATAATCTTAAGCTTCAAACTCTGCTACTCCACCATTGCAATAAAATATACAGGGATTATTCTTAGTTGAAATCTGCTTATGGTTTATTTATAGTCAACTGCCTTATTTTAAAGATTAATCTACTTATAAAATATATATTATATTTCGATTTAGAAAAAAAAATAGAGACAATTAATTTAAAAAGTGGGCATGTACATAGAACACATATAGAGAGGATTCCATTATAAATAAAAGACAAACATTATGTCATTCATAATGTACACAGTATATGTCAGACAATACTGAGATTAAGTATTCATTTCATTGAATGCTAGTAAATAAAGAAAATTCAAATTATTCTATTCTCATTGTGATAAAACGTATAGGATTTTTATATAGATTTACAGAATGCAATTAATATATCAAAGAATATTTTTAAGTTGTCTTGCTTGCTTTTAGAGTCAAATATTGAAAAATGATTGAATGATAAAAATATTGTGATTTAATTTGGTATTGAAAGAGAATACAGACATTGTAAAATTTGCAAAAAAAAAAAAAAAAACCAAAACAACTATATATTATATATTTTTTCTTTAAGAAAATACTAACTAGAAATGGACTTGAAAACATTTAAATGAAGGTACAATGGAGCTCGTATAGCAGGATGATTTTAAATCTCCAACAATGTTTACAATAATATTATAAAAAATATTTATGCATTAAAATGAGAAGCTAACGGAAGATAAATACAAGGAGTTTAGTTGAATTATATATATATTTTACAATGTGATTATTTTTGCAAAAATTCTTCAGAACTTCAGGAATTGCTAAAAGAGTTATCAATATTTGGTAGTAAAAAATAGCTCTAAAAATAATTAAAAGAAGAAAGCAATATTAATGGATTTTCTCAGAAAATAATCAAATTTGCAATTACGTAATTTCTTGGTAACAATATTCATGAAAATGAAAACATAATGCATGAAATTAATCATATCATTATATTTTAAGTTTTTGTAGAAATAATATTAAAATAAATTATGCCTAGGTTTGAAAAAAAATGGCTTTTAATATATGTTCTCAGTGACATTATTTCTGGATATGAGACATGCACTATTAAAAGAACATCAGTACACAGACTCCAGGAAAATCACTGAGCAATAGTAAGTGCAATAGGATTTCCAACTCATATTCCAGTTAGATATTTATGTGATTTTATTAAACCAATAATTCTTTCTATTAAATCATATAGTAACAACTCTTTTCACTTTATTTTTGGTTTAAAATATTTAAAAATTAATGCTAATGATAATCTGATCAGATTTGATGTTGTGTCTTTGTTTACAAACATTACAATTGATGAAGCTTTAAATGTAATTTTGCAATGCTGCAATTTTCCAAATCATATTATTACTTTAATTAAACATTGTCTCTTAATTGTGTACAATGGAAAATATTACAGACAAATTTTGGTACTTCTATGGGCTCACCTATCTCATAATAATAGCTGATTTATTCATAGAAAATAGAGAAACTTGTGCTTTAGAATGATAATCTTTAAAACCTCTTATTGTCTCAGATGCATAGATGACACTATTATCATATGGCAACATGGAAAAAATAAATTAAATGATTTTTTTCACATTTAAATAATATACATCATATTAAATTTACAATGGAGACAGAGATTGATGGAAATTTTTCTTTTCTTGATGTACTAATCACCAGGACACCAAATAGTTTATCATTTTTCTTTTACAGAAAGAAAACAGACCCTGACAAATATTTACATTTTCGTTTGCATCACCACCCAACTCAGATTGTTTCTGTGGCCAAAACTCTTTTAAATAGAGCCATTAACCTTTCAGATAATCACATCTAAAAAAAGAAATAAATCATATTAATAGTGTTTTATTAACATGTAGTTATAATAATGAATTTATTTAGAAAGCCTTAATTCAAGCCCAAAATGATCAAAATAGAAAACAAAAGAAAGATATTATTGAATTTCAAAAATCTTACACTTTTCACTTTTCAGCAAAAAAACTTTTATTACTGATTACAGTTTCGATTGTACCATGCAGCCTTCATCAGATCTACAAAATTTGAACACACATAAAAAATACAACCATTAAAATACATTAATTATTTTATATAAAATTATTAAATAGTTAAGGCTTTATTTCATTAGCGTTTGAAATCAATTAATATATATATATGTGCTCTTCACACAGATAATGAAGCAATTATACGTAGGTAAAATTATCAAAAGTTACCATCAAGATGGGACTATAAACTGTCCTGAAAGCACTTGGTGGTAACTTTTGATAATTTTACTTACGTATAATAGCTTCATTATCTGTGCGAAGAGCACATATATATATATATATTAATTGATAAAATTATTAAATTTTTATCAAACTTTTAAATTTAAAAAAAAAAAAAAATTCCTAACCTTTTCAATTCATTGATATCTTTAACATATTTACCATCCTATTTTATATTCTTTTAAAATCTTTTCTATCATCTTTTTCTATAACATATACCTATAACTTTAATACATATAATATTTACATTATAAAGTAATTTTAATTACACTACTCCAAATTTTTTTTTAATCACTATCAATGTAATCTTTCTTTATCTTATATTCTAACTGAACATTTATTTCCATTCATTTTACCTTCTTAATTATTCCATACAAAATCTTCTTATCTTATTCTATTCTTTTAACCATCTCTATCCTCCATCTTAACCTCTCTTTTATATTCCTATCCTACACCTCACTATATTATTTATTTTTATAACTATTAATATTTATTTTCTGTTGTTTTTTTTTTTAAAAAAAAACTATTTCTATCACCCCCCCAAAAATCTTCGTTTTCTCTTATACTGTTATTTGTTTTATGCTATTATTGGCTATTAGGATTGGTATACCATATATAAAAGGAACTACAGACAGTATTGGATGTATATTAAACTGCTATAATATATATATATGTAAAATAAATAAAAATATCCGTTAATTAAAAAATAATATTGTAATTATAATTGAAATAATATTTTTAAACGGTTTATAAACAATTCAAACAATCTTTAAATCCGCAGAAGTACTTTCGGTTACTTTCAAACCTGCCTCAACTGCTATTAAATTCAAAAACTAAAAGCGGAAGCAAACGTCATCAATTCAAATTCCACGAATCTCGTATTTTAATGTTAGAAGCTTGTCGATTTATCAAATGTGTTTTATTCCTGTTTATAAAAATTGCCTCTTTAATTTTTCTTTTACTATGGTTTCTCTCTTCATGAAAATGTGAAAATTCTTCATGAAGAGAGAAACCATAGTAAAAGAAAAATTAAAGAGGCAATTTTTATAAACAGGAATAAAACACATTTGATAAATCGACAAGCTTCTAACATTAAAATACGAGATTCGTGGAATTTGAATTGATGACGTTTGCTTCCGCTTTTAGTTTTTGAATTTAATAGCAGTTGAGGCAGGTTTGAAAGTAACCGAAAGTACTTCTGCAGATTTAAAGATTGTTTGAATTGTTTATAAACCGTTTAAAAATATTATTTCAATTATAATTATATATATATATATATACAGCATTTTCTACTCATCATTAATCAGAAATATAATAACCAAACCTAAAGATTCAATCCCTCTTGAATCTCATGGTGTTTATCAAATCTCATGTGAAAATTGTAAAGCTTCTTACATAGGTATGAGTAATCATCACATCAGTGTTAGGAGAGATGATCATGCTAATGCAGTTAAACAACACTCATCAGCAGCATGACACTCACTCCATACTATAGATTCAGGCCATAAATTGATTTTTCTAGTACCACTATCATATCCAGATGTGATAATCTCTACCAGTTTTAAATCAGAGAAGCCATTGAGATATTAAAAAATCTAGATTGTATCAATAAGCAAGTTGATACATGTAAATTTCCTACAATTTGGATTGTTTTTTTTTTAAAAAACATATTTTGTTTAACACTGTTTGCTATTGGTGGAACTTTAAAGTTATTTTCAAATCAGTGATTGTAGCATCTCTACAGCCATCTTTCTATCATTTATCACCCAGTAGATGACTTGTGTGATCAAGTTGAAATGTTGGTATATTAATATTAAAAAATTTTTTAACATGGATGAACCTGCAAAACATGTCATATATATATATATATATATTCAAAACAATACAATAATTAATACAGTAAAAATATTTTAATAACAAATATATACCATAATTTAATAGAATTTAATAAAAAATGAAAAGCAAAATTTGATAAATAGACAGTCTGCCAATATAAAAATTAATGAATTGTGGAAAAATTGTTGTATGACGTAATGCTTTTTGTTTATATTTGTAATGGTTTTTTGTAATATAATTTGAATCTAGTTGATAATGACTACATAGATAGTTGAAAGTACTTCTATTAAATTATGGTATGTATTTGTTTTTAAAATATTTTTACTGTATTAATTATTGCATTGTTTTGAATAATTATATATATTTTATTATAATTGGAATACATACATTTATTAATATATATATATTATTATAGTCATTTTTAGTAAAAGAAAAATGTAGAGACTAAAGACCACTAACTAAATATGAAAATATATGTGATGGAAGTTACAAAAGGAATTGAAGCAAAAATATGTGAATGAAAAAAAAAAAAGATATTACATCATTAAAAAAAATAAAAAGAATAAAATAAAGCTAAGATAACTTATGGCCAGACAAGATGTTAGTAGACGAGATGAATGGATGAAGAAGAAAACTTTACAACTGTGATGTGAAGAGAAAATTCTTCTGATAAAAGAAATGATAAAACCTGGGAATATTATTATCATGCAGTCGATCTACAGCTGTCGGAAATGATGATAAATGATGTTTAAATAATATCTTGCTTTGGACTTAAAAAAAGTTAAACTTTCGTATAATCGACGATTTAATGAATTAAATTCTAATATTTATGTTTACTTTGTCGAATAATTTATCATTATTATCATTAAATAATTAATTACATATTTTTGTAATGGTTATATAATAGAATCCACGTTTACATATATATTATAGATGTGATCTCACAAAGATGTGTATGTATTCTGAAAAGCTTTATGTATATATATATTCTACGATCTTTTATGAATAATAATTATCTGTCATAACCTATTTTAAACGGATTTATCAATATAAATGAACCTGTCAAATCAAATAGATCAACAAAACATTTGGTAAAGATTTGACTACATTAGTCAAGAAGATTTATCATATGATGAAAGAATTACAAAGGTTTATCATTTACGGTCAATTATGTAAAACAAATAGCAATTGTCAGATCAGCATTTTAAGAAGATTATACCAATTTTTATTTTTAATAGAACTTGGGTTTGCATAGTAGAAAACTAAACGACATGCAAATCTTTTGGGATTAGCATCATTGAATTCGATTCATTGACAAATAATAGTAGCTTTCATTTAAAGTAAATTAAATATAGAAGAAAAAAAATTATAAATATATGTGTTTAAATATAGATAGGTACATGAGTAAAAATAGACGGATGGATAAAAAAATAAATGATTACGTTTTTCTATTTCAATTATCTATTTTGAATTTTAGATTTTGTAAAAGTTGCGCTTTTGTTTTTTATTAAACATTTTTTTCATTTATTTTCCGTGGTGCACACACACATGTATACACAGGTTTATTTTCAACTTTATATGTAATCTTCGAACTTGACCAACAAACCAAACGCTATTGATAAACATTTCAACACCTGCACACTACTATTAGTTGTGTGATTTAATTATGTGGAGAAGCCGAAATATTTACCAACAGGGATTGGATTAGTGGTCAAGATGCATTGGCTAAGAAATTTAATAATGTGAACATGCTGAAACTTTGTTAATAGCGCTAGGTTTATTAGTCAAAACTAAAGGTGACGTACATATTAAATCATAAATTGTATAGCTAATTGCCTTTCATATATAAACCACATTATGACGTATCTTATGCTTAAATAACCCAATAGAACAACAGAAATCTGTTGTCAAGGCAACACTTTAATTAAATTGCAAAATTCATTTATTACCTAAGTGTAGTATCCCTGAGATAATATATTATTAATATTATATTGGTTCATTTATGCATTATTTATAAATAAAATTTTTAAAGTTATACTTTACATATATAAATTAAAATAATTTTTTTTTTTTTTACTGTAAAAGCTGTAAGATTTTCAGTCCTCATGTAAGTGATTATTAGAGGAATATCATTATGCAAAACTCTTACCTGCAAACTATTGCTAGGATGAGTGTCATTCCTTTAATTACCCATATTATAGAGATAATTACAAGGCCTATAATTTTGGTGGTATAATAAACAACCCAAAGAATATAAAAAAAACTGAGTGAAACAAATTTTAATCATTAAACAACATGCTAATGAGAGAATTTGGAATGAGGGCTCAATATATAAGATGGCTCTGGAAAAAAATGACATACGTTTTATTTGGTTGAAGTAGAAAAGGTTAATTTTGACAAAAAAAAAAAAATAATTGTAAAATTATTTGATCTAGAAGTAAATCAAAGAGAAAGCTGTTGAAGAATGATAGCAAAAAAAAAATGAAATAAAATTATGTTAACCTCATAGTAATTCGTTATCTGGTCTGAAATCAAATAAAAAAAAATGTTAAAATAGAACAATTTTATAGGAATCAGAAAATAAGTATAATGGATTATCTCATAAAGATACTATTATTATATCACAAAAATGGAATACTAAGATTAAAACTTATAATGTGTTCTTGGTAAAAAAAAGATGATGGATGACTTAAAGTTTGCATTAGAATATGGTAATTTGTTAAACACTATTTTATAAAAAAAAAAACTGCATAATAATGGATGTTAATTTTGATTCATGGAAAAACAAAAAAGCTTAAAGACATAATGTATGCAAGTAAGATTTTCTCAGTAGCAATAGAACAGTGACCATTTTAAGAAAAAAAGATTTATTTTCAGATCGTAGATAAATCATTGTTTATAACTTACAAGCTTAAGAGATAGGGTCATGTGATATATGACTCTTATTTTGACTAAGCAATATATCAGTTTGATATATTTTTTATATTTAAAAAAAAAAAAATGTGTGATGGTTTCAAGTGATAAATAGTTTCATCAGATATCTAAGTAAAAAAAAAATATGCATATGCATTGCGTCAATATTATTTAATGATATTTTTAGGTTAAAATCTATAATTATATGTTATAATATTCTCATGGATAAATGATGAATTCATATTATTTCTGGGAGCTTTTAAGAAATAAAAATATAATATCTAAATAGCTGACTTTTCAGTACAATAACACACACATACACACACACACATATATATATATATATATATATATATTGTAACCCCTCACACCTATCACCAACACTAACAATTACCCAGGGGCGCCAATTCTATGAATCATAGAATAAAATATTTATTTAACTTTACCTAAATCTATTCATGAGGCTCTTAATTAAAGCTTTCACCTAAAACTAACTCAGTTGAGGGATACAGAGGTGTATGAGGTGTACAATGTACATTAGATGTGAGAGAAAATATTATTACTAATAGGAATAAACATCTATTAAGTTCTATACTAGACAAAATTAAATTGGTAAAATTGTACCAACTAAAATTAACTAATAATACTCTCTATTTCACCTCATCCCATCATCCATATGCATTGAACAACCTCTACCATATTGTACAATTAAACTAATAACTAAAATAAAATAAAAAAATAATATTTTAGAAATTGTAATGTATAATTGACTAGATCTAAACTCAAATTAAACTTATCATTACTAAATTTTAACTACTCACTAATCAAATCAGGCTAAATGAATTTATTATCTAATCTAAATAATATATTGAAGATCTCAGGGAATTAACTTATGGTATGGCTTGATCTAACATTTCTAGACCTCAAATTATTATTTAACACTATGAAAATAATATTATAAACCAAACAATACCCTAATTAGATACTTGCAGTTAGATAATGAAAGAAATCGGGCACATTTTGATTTCAATTCATCATCTAAACAAAAATTAAATAACAAAACCCTTTTAAAAATGATCAGTAGGTAATTGGCATCTCATATAGTGTTTGAATCAAGGAAATCAATATCATCATATCTAGAGATTTGTTATAATTAAATAAAATACAATTATGTTACATTAAATAAAATAAATGTATAAGCATGTGTTGAAGTGTGAAACACGAATGAATGTTACAGAAGAAACTCCAAATACAAATTTAGATAACAAAATATTTATTAATCAAATAAAAAAATAGTTAAATCAACATCTACTTTATTTTATTGTTATTAACACAAATTCAAAAGGGATTTAATATTATTCAGTACAGATTATACAAGAAGATATAATACAATATGATTCATTAACTTTTACATCTACTATATTTCATTCATCAGAACATTTTGGTAGATTGGTAAACATTTTATTATTTGAAACATTAAATGAACTAAGTAAGTCCTTATTATTTGCTATAAAGAAATGGCTCTTTAGCTATCAGTGATTTCTGATAGACTTATACAAAAATAAAACAAATAAATATGACCTTACACTTTTAGTAGCTGTTTACTAAAATATCTTTTATTCAGCCTTTTGCTGAATATCACTCATTTACTAACTAAAAGTTTATAACAACAACATAGATTAATATTCTAATTATGGAACAAATTAGGATTTTGCATTGTTACTTTAAAATATCTTAAATAAAATTAAAATAAGGGAATTTAAACTAAGAATAATATTAGACCATCTTACCAAAGAAAATAAATACTTCTATTAATTAAATGTATTTTCCTTTGTAGTTTTGAAGTAAAGTATTCTATTGGATAATTAGGTTCTGCTTTGCCAAAATAAAGTTAATCTTTGTATTCATTAACTAATGTCCTATCTTTGCTTAATTATTTATGCAAATTATGATTAAATGATAAAAATTCATGAGATGAAGCTTAAATGATTACTACAAAATGTTTTAACATGATAAGTAAAGTTCTACATTAGTAATGAATTTTTTTATATCAAAGTTAACAATCTGTGCATGAATCTGTATTATGCTGTGTGTCAAAGACAATAAATTCATAATGTTAATCAATCTAATTGGTTTGCTTATGATATTTCAATATAATCATAATACGGTTGGAAGTGAAGATCAATCAATGTTTATTTATCAACTATAATACAGCTGTTTTATAAGACACTATAATTTCCTTTTATTCTTCTTTTTTATCATAAACCATCAAACACTAGGCTATAGCATAAGCTGGAAAACATCCAGTACATGTGGGATAAAAGATTTCTATATTTCAAATCAGGTAAATACCACAATAACTTCCGAGTCTATCTTTAAGACTAAATAATTGGTAGAATAACTCATCACCAAATGAAAATCAGGGAGAAAACATCTCTAGCTTCATACACATCTAAATCAATATATTAAATATAAAAGGAGGATTCAATCCACTCCTACCAAAATACTCCAATACATGGAAAATAAAGGATTACTCAATCCTATACACTACAATACACTGGGCAACTACCCATATTAAATATTCAACCAACAAACACACTAACTCAATCCCATAATATATTATAAACATTGTAAACTTTATAGCATATAGCCACAAAATACTTTTCATTCAGTCATAACAAAGAAATAATAATTCTCTCTTAAACAACTTTCTAATTATTCAAATGATTGATCCTCTTTTCCTTCTGAATCCGATTGATTTAAAATCATTTTCACTGGCAATTACATATAATTATAAATAAGTTTAATAATAGACACACACACGTATAAGCATATGATATACAGACCATTTAAAATTGCAGTAAGCAAAGAATTAATGTTAAAATATTAATTATTACTGCTAGAATTAATAAAGAATAAATATCTCATATCTGACAACGTTTAGGACCTGGTAATGTCCAAAGAACAATTGGAGAATAAAATACTAATTACTATGGACAAAGCAAGATGAATAATTTTTTTATAATATAATGCATTAATATTGGAACAAATCTGTAGTTAAATTGAACATAAATAAATAATAAAATTGTATGTTATAGCTGAAATAATTCTTGAAAATAATAGTTTTCTCATTTATAAAAGAAATATATTCTGTAAGATTTAATATAATAATTATTTTTTTAAAATAATTATTCACTCTTTTGAATTATTATGTGTGTGGATTATTAACACACACACAACCAAACTTATCTTATTAAAATAATAACAATAATAAAAATAAAATTACCAGCATAATGTATTTTTATATTATGCTATTTAAGACATTCTTGAAGGGAAATATAATAATAATAATACATATAATAAACATATTTAAAATAATAAAACATTCCTTAACTAATACTATCTAATATGCTATTAAATAAAATAAAGTTCTCTTCTTTTTTTTTTTCCAAATGATAAGAAACGAAAAGTTTATAAAAGTTTTTGCATGACTTTCCTTGTCATGTCTCCAAATAGATAAGGAAAATAATTATACTGCACAAGACAAATATTAACCCAGAATGGTACAATTCCTGCAGGAGAAAACAAAACACTATTATTTTTGTTGAATCCATATGAGCATATTCAATGTTTTTTAGTTACCCACTAATGAATTGCTATTAACGTTATAAATAATGAATTTCCTTAATTAAACAATATATTTCATAACGCAAATAAAATAGAAGTTTGTACTTTATTCCTAGGATATATTTAACATTTGATTTCACAATCATAAAGCCATTCAGAAATATATGTAGTTATTCAATTAATAATATTTATTTAGATAAACTCATTGGTAATATTAATACAGCAATGTCACATAACTTTATCCATTTATAATTTCATTCTTCCTACTAGTCTAGAAGAACAAGTAATTATTAAAGTACATTTGATGACATATTTAATCTTATATTTCTCTTTTCCAACAGTAAAAATAGAAATAATTACGCCACTGCTATTCTAATATATATGTCAATAAAATTACATATTCCTTGTGTATATTTTAAATTTTGAGTTTTCTTTTATATTTAACATGAAATTTGTACATTAAAGTTCTGAGAATGTTCAATGACAGTTCACATCTTTCCTCCACATAAATGAAGCACGTTACAGTTGTTCCCTTTTTATTATGATTAAAGCTTAAAAACTTAATTGTTATAAAATAAATAAATATTCTTTTATCCTTCCTTGTTAATTTTAAATTTAAATAAAACAATTTTACAGTCCTATTAAGCATTCCCATTTCTGAAATAATAATTTATCTTAAATAATAGAATATAACACTTATGTATACTTTAGCATAACATTGGGACAATTTGAACAATCAGCTGGGAACAAATTGTTGTATCTTTAAGTGGTTTTTAAGTACACATGTCGCAAACAAATAATATATTTAAATTTTTAACTTGCACTCTGGAAGAGGAAAATAATTTCACTATTAAACTTTGCTAAATAAACTAGTTATAGCTGTCTTTGGTTAGCTATAACTGCCCTGTAAAAGTTTTAATAATTGACTCTGACTGACTGAAGTAATAAAAATAGACTGATCACATAAAAGTAATAAGTATTCCTTTTATAACTTTTTTAATAATCTTTACATCATATTGTTCTCTTCCAATTGTTTACAATAATGTTAACATCATCAGAAAAAGATTGTCAATTGCTCCTCCCCCTTGCAAACCTACTTAAATATGCAAAACTTGAGACAGTAAAAAAAAAAAAGAGATGAAAAAAAAATCATTTCCTCTTTTAAATAAATGAAAAAAAAATATTGAACTAATAATTAAATGTTTTTAAAGCAGTAGAATAAAATTAATGACAATTGTTTTAATAAATAAAATATTTTACAGTATTTGTCATTATATAATCCACCAGTCCATAATTTATTGATTTATTTAAATGTAATTAAGTTAGTTTTTTAATACTATTATTGATATAATTAAATATTTGAATGTAATGTGGGATATTTAATGGTTTAATGAAACATCTGAATGAAAATGAAGTTGGATAATGCATGAATATTTAGTAGTAATATGCTATAGGTATTACACTATACTGACTGAAATGACAAGGTGAATGATGATGACTGAAACATATTTTACTATTTATTCTATAATTTTAAATGTATGAAACAAATGGGCTAGAAAATCATTCTAACAAAACTGAGTACTGCTTTATGAGCAAATAAAACAAGTAACAACCTAAAGTGCACTGACTATACATATAACAAGCCACCCCCCCTATTCTATTACTGATTATACCCCAAAACAAGATACTAAACATTTGAGCAATCCTTTAATTATACCTACACTTACTTTTGACTACTGTTTTAAGTCAAAATAATTTTTTTTTTAAAATTTCAAGTTATTTCATTTTTTTTTTAAAAAAGATTATATCAGATATTACTGATATACTAACACACTACTACAATGACTATTTCTGGTGCCAAACCAGAAGGTCACAATATATATATATATATATATGAGTAATTAAAGTGAGGAGAAAAGCAAATCCTAGTTTTGATAATCTGTATTTTTTTTCAATGTATTAAGTTCTAAAACAGCAATCTTCATATTGATTCATTAAAATTTAAATACCAATATGTAATTTTACATGCAATCATATATATATATATATTGAAACAGTAAGATTTGTATTCGAATCTTAAGTTTCACCTTTTTCTGTCGTCTCTCACTGACCGGTCTATCCCGCCCAAATTTAAAATTTTTGGTATCGAATTGTGTGTGTAGCAATATTAAAAATGTATAAATATATGTAGAATTTAGCATAAACATGCACACATTTCAATCTCAAATTAACGGGAATAAATAGGGATAAAATAATATAATTTAGATTTCTTTTAGTTATATAATTTTGTATAATTTTAATCATTTATTTTGGATTATAAAGTTCGTATTTATTGCTTTGTTTAAATTTCGTTTAATAATAATTCTAAAAAAATCTGATGTAATATTTAATTAAAAATTAAAATAATCTTATGTTTTCTTTTTGTCTTTGAAATTTAAAAGCATCGGTCAGTGATAGATAATAGATTAATTAAAGAAAAATTCCCCAAATGTAATTAGTAAATGTAAAATGTAAACAATAGAATGGCAGTTTTTTTTAATTAAAACCAACAAAATGCATTGATTATCCTCAGGGCAGATTAAGTAGAACCTAAAAATACCTTAACAAAAATGTGAAAGATCAAGATAAAAAAGAGGCCATCTTAGACTTGCTGGAGACATTCACTTAAACTTTAGCTTTGCACTCGATCACTGAGAGTCTCCAAAATATAAAAATAATTTGTTCCTGCCAAGGTATTACTGAGTAAAAGCACCTAGATTATTCTCCATCGGGAGATGGCCTATCGGATGCCAAACTTTCCATTGCCTGTCATAAATTCACCATGAAGATCTGCTGCCTGAAATAAATGAGAAAGCTGCTGCTGCTGTGAAAGTAAATGAAATATCTAAATACAAGAAAGAATTGCCACTCGTGAACTTTTTGCTACTAAACCAATGGATTCAGAAAACTTCTTATAAAACAGGTACCTGTCTGTGTTCAAACTCTAGAGTACTCTAATAATATGCTATAGCACTTCTTCATATTACTTATCTAAATTATAAAATGTAAAAACTATCATTTGTATAACTAAAATTAAATAATTAATTTAATGTGTAAATTTCTCTAATAATCTAGCTTACCTCACTCTATCTTTCTTGGGTGCGTATTTCTCAAATGTACATTTTATATATCGTTATTATTTAATTAATGGATGCTCATAATTATCTCAATTTTCAAAGTTTAAATCTATGATCGCTTGGAACAATGAATGCATGTCAAATTTTCATTAATATTTGCTTTCATAACTAACTTAACTTTCATATAAATTGACACACATTCAATGCATCATTTATTGTAATGCAGGGGTCTACTACTTCACAAATGGCTGACGTATTAGTTATAATAATTCCCAATTTATATATGTTTTGTATTTATTAAATCATCATGAATAATTCCAGAAAATTACATTTCTTTGAGAGTCACCAACATTCTTTAGTAAATGTTGATAATGTAGGGTCAAATTAAAAATCTATTTAAATCCTATCATAATCATTTATACTTATACATGTGTTACATTTTAAAGACATGATGATTTATTCCGCCGTAAATATTCCGGATTCTTTAGGGTTGAAATTAACCCCAGTCATCCTACACAAGTGGACATAATAAATGCTCTCGTAGGATTTGACCCGTCATGCAGCCAGCCAGCAAATTGCAACATGGACCGCTTGTCCCTGGTTATGCTTATGTGACACCTTACTTCATTGGGCTGAGGCAGAGACCAGCCCGACAGTCTTATAAACTCATTCGCGGCATTGCAGTTTCAATATACTGCCATTCCATATCACCTTTCTAAAGCATACCACGTGTTCCTTTACTTAGTTTTATTATTCTATATATCACTCCGCCTCTGCATTATCTTCGTAATTCACTCTCAAATAAATATTTGCCCTTAGTCATAAAATAAATATTTTAACTAAATAAATATATGTCTGCCGCTACTCTTAAATCTTACTTTAGACTCTTGCATTGCAAAGGTATAAATTCCCCAAGGCATGCATTAGAAATACTTACTCGAGAATTTTAGGTAGCTAGATTACACCTTCAAATAAATGAATTCCTTTTGTAAACATTACAGTATCGGAAATACTGTTACTGAGGTCCTCAAGATAAAATAAGGTCGAAACAAATAAATGTATTCCTTTTGTAAACATTACAGTATCAGAAATACCGCTACTGAAGTCCTCAATAAAAAATAATGTATAAATAAATAAATGTATTCTTTAAAATATAATAGTATTGCCAATCCCACTAATGAAGCTTTGAATCCATAAAATATTATTAGTAAATGATTTTCTTATTAAAATGTGTGAATAAATAATTTTAAACTATACGTCTGCAGTTACGTTTCATTTATTCAATACCCATTCTATATAATATTTCCTCGATTATGTAAATATGAATGTTTAATTAATATTAGTTTGATTATTGGCTAACTCGAGAATAAAATCATGAATCTCTTGCATATCCCTGACCACCATGCCCAAGGAAATATTTACTAATGTCGCATCAGATACGTTGTTTCGTGGATTGTATTGTGGAACCGATAAACTATGTTCGAACTCAGTAACATGGGTGGCTTCGCTACCACCATGGTGCTGCTGTTCTGTGTGGTGGTCGAATTCTGCACTATGTTTACGAGTCACATGTTTTCTGACTGTTACAATATATATATATATGTTAATTCTAATATTTTCACAGATAAAAGATGTCATATTATTATTACTATTTGCAGAATATTCTGTGTAGTAAAAAAGCTAAATGAAATGTCAGCATTTAGCTTTTTCACTACACGGAATATCGTGCAAATAATAATAATAATAATAATTATATATATATAAACAATCATTCAGATATAAATGTATATATGTATAAATAATTGATTAATGCATTTAAATATCTGTAATAAAAGAAATCTAAAATTTTCTGCACTTCTTTAAGGTTTGTTATAAATACAAAAAAAATTAACATGTGAAAAATATTTCAGACCAATAGTTTTACATTGTATTAAAAGGGTTGACATCTGATCCTCCATGTCAGCTGCTAGAGGTGCTATTTCTATCTAAATTTCTAGAAATATGCTGTTTCTGCGGCCGCACCCAAGCCTTTAAGCATTCTTTCTAAAATAAATCCTAGAAAGATTGTTAACTCAGAGTTAAGTCTACTTTCTACGCTAAAAGGTAGAGTGTTAACTCGGAGTTAAGTCTTCTTTCTATGATAAAATCTAAAAATGAGTGTTAACTTGGCTTAGCGGCTAACAGTGTGGCTTTTTCCGATGCTAAAAGCAGGGGAAAATGCCGTAGTTGTTTGTGTCATGCACTATATCATAATGCTGTGTTATGTATTTTATGTAACAATATCATACGAGGGTGTGTTAATGTGATCGTGTCAAAATTATTTAAATTTTCATTGGTGCCTTTTTTTAAGACAAATTGATGTACTGTTACATTTGATCAATTTTTAACAGTAGTGACTGTTTCTCATAAATTTGTATTCCTCCTAAATTTTCGATTAGGGTGGGATAGCGTAAAATTTTAAAAATCACGCTTTGAGTCACGTTTTAGCAAGAAATTTTCCGGGACAAAAAGTGTGGTTAATTCCCACAACAGAAAACTTGAAAAGATGGGAATTGCCAGGCATGGAAGCTGGCGCTGGAATATTTCTACAGCAGAAAAAAAGAAAAAAAATCCTGCTGCTGAAAGAAAAGATTGGATTGTGCGGCAAATATATACAGATTTGAGGTCCAAAAACATCTGCTGAGACGGAAATGTTCACTTTGTAAAGGCAAGCTTGTTTAAGGGATTCTAAATGGCCTTCATCAAATGTCAAAAATAAAAGAAGTAACTTCAATTTTTATTTAAACGTACATCTCTTCTTCTCCCGATAATTGTTGTCGTCGGCAATCAAATGTAAAATAAAAGAAGTAACTAAAATTTTTATTTAAACATAGCCCCCCAAAACCCTCTTCTCCCAATAATTGTTGTCATCAGCAATCAAATGGTCAAATAAAAGGAATGTCAATTATTCTTTAATCGTATAGAAAAAAAAACAAAAAACCCTCCCTTGTCGGCAATCAAATGTAAACCAATCAAAGTAAGACAGTAAATTATTAGTTAAACATAACCCAAATTACTATTTGAACGTATACCAAAAAAGACCCATTCTTGTCAATCAAAATTAAAGAAACTATTATTGTCCCATTGTCAAATCGAATATTATTTGGGAAAACCTAAAAAATTTTTAAGTGAAAAAAAAAAGAAAGTCAAATCGGTTTTCAATTAAATGGTAACCGATAAAAGTCACTTAAATTTTGATTTAAACATACACACAAACAAAAAAAAATGCAAAACCCTTTCTCCCAATAATTGTTGTCGGTAATCAAATGTAAAAAATAAAAGGACCATACAATTATTCTTTAATCGTAAACAAAAACACCCCTCCCACTAATTGTTGTTGTCAATCAAATGTAAAGCACTAAAAATAAGGTAAACTGATTATTTTTTAAACATAACCCAAATTACTATTTGAACATACTGTACACCAAAAAAAGACCCGCTCTTGTCAATAAAAATGAAAGAAAACCACAACTATTATTATCCCATTGTTAAAAATATTAAGTTTTGGGCAAACCAAAACCATAATTTACAAACGAAAAAAAAAAAGAAAGTCAAAACTGTTGTCAATCAAATATAACCGATAAAAGTAACTTCAATTTTGTTTTAAACATACACAAAAAAAACAACCTCATTAGCTCCCAATAATTGTTGTCGGCAATCAAATGTAAAATAAAAGGAAGGTAAATAAGTATTTAATCATCACCCAAAAATACCCACCCCTCTCACTAATTATTGTCAGCAATCAAATGTACACCACTACTAAAAGTAAAGTAAACTACTATTCTTTAAACGGTTACACCCCTTTTCCCAATAATTGTTATCTACAATCGTACACACAAAAAACACCCCTCCCAATAACTAGTGTCGGCAATCAAATGTAAACCAATCAAAGTAAGACCTCAACTTATTATTTAAACATAACCCAAATTACTATTTGAATCTACACCAAAAAAACACCCGCTCTTTTCAATAAAAATTAAACAACAACAACTATTATTGTCCCATTGTCAAAAATATTTATTTGTAGAACCAAAACCATAATTTATAAATGAAAGGAAGTCAAATCGGTCGTCAATCAAATGTAAACCGATGAAAGTAAAGGTTTTAATTTTTATTTAAACATACACACATGCACGCGCATGAAAAAAAAAACTTCTCCCAATAATTGTTGTCAGCAATCAAATGTAAACCTATCAAAGTAATGTAAATTATTATTTAAAGATCCATCAAAAAAACCCGTTCTTACTTGAATTTTGTCAACCAAATTTTACAAAAACAGTAATACTATTTAAAAAAAAACACAAATTACTATTTGAACACATATCAAAAAAGACCCTTTGGTTAAAAAAATTAATAAAAAACAACAACTATTATTATCCCATCATCAAAAATATTATTTGGGAAAAATAATTCAGAAACGAAAAAAAAGTAAACTTTGTAAACAAACAAAAAAACTCAATATTAATAGAGAATCACTAGCCCAGGAACATTATATTAACATGTTTTTTGGTTAGAAATCATGTCTCTAGGAGCTGACACGAAGGATTAGATGACAACCCATTATACATATCAAGCCTATCTTCTTCAAGTGAACTTCAGATTGTAAACAACTGAATATTTAATGAGAAACAATAGTCCAAATTTTCTATTCATACACTTTAACCATCTAAATATTCTTTCTTGAATGCTAATCCATGTTTAACTAATCTTTCCTTAATGTGTTTTTTCTTTAGTTTTACTTTAACTTTAACTTGTTTTTTTTTTTTTTTTTTACAAATTTCATTAAAAACATAATTGAAAAAACAAATCTAGAAAATATACCAATATTACAAATAAATATAATAATAACAAACAGAAATAAAAAGAATAATCAAAATGAATGTTCACTTAAAACCTTCACGCCAAATCAATAAATTTAACAAAAAAATTATCTAAAATTTGTATAAATTTAAGGCAAATTTCATCAGTGCATCAGTTCAAATAAAAAAAAATATTACTTTAAGTATTAAAATACAATTTTTAATTACAAAAAAAATGACAAAAGATAATAAGAAGGTTATTTATTATAGTTTTCTTATTTTGATCTAAAAATATATATTCCAATAAAAGCTAAATAAAAATATCACTTAACTATTACAAATAAATATTTAATAAATGTATATAAAAATAATAAGCACACAAACATATATATATATATATTGTGCCAGTCAAAATCGTGTATTCATTCAACAAGACCAATAATCCGAGCAAATGTATCTTGAATCCAACCATGCATGATATACATATGTCAGGACAAGGATGAATCATAACCTATTTGCCTAAACTATTGCCTCTCAGACTAATGGATAATGTTTGTGATGACACTAGCAGTGCTTGGTGTTATTCCGTCCCAGCTGGAGGTCATGGTTCACATAGAAACTCAAAATTATAAAAGGGTTTATATGAAAAATCAATAATTTAATGGATTCTGACGATTGCAGAACGGTACAGATATGATTTGATCGATTACTAATGGTTTGAACCGTAATAATGATAATTCTTTATAGCAACATTATAAAGAGGTGAATTTAAATCAAGGAAATATTTAAATAAATAGATTAATTAACCTTAGAGATTGAGAGTGATGACAAACTAAGCTTATTTAAAATAACAACATTATAGGAATTAATTAAGGAATTTAGTACAAAATAAGTTAAGTCTTTGTTTATACAACTTGGTGATTTTATTTAATTCATTTTGATGCGGCTTTGACAAACAATGTAAAAGTTTGTTAATTGGTCAGCCAAAACCAATCAGCAATAAAATATTATTAGCCCTTTTAAAAAATTATAAATTAATCTATTTTATATATATTACAAGATATGAAAGATGTGCATTTAAAATACTATTACATTTAAAATCATTTGTATATAATGAGTGTGGGAAGCAAAATAATTATTAAATAAATAATTGACAATTATACATTCAGCTTTAATTAATTAATGAAATTGGTTTGTGAAGGACGTGCCATCACAGCAGAGAGCCTTTCAGGTTTTCTAAATAAAGATATAAAATGATGAAGAAAGCAGTATGCTATTATAGATTACAACAAAAATAAATGAGGTCTGTTATGAACCTCTGGGTGGCTTTGCTAAAGAAAATTCCTAGTAAATGCAACTAGATGATGAGAAATGCTGGCCCTCCTGCCAAAACATATCTCTAAATAATCATAATAATATTTTGATGTGCTGGACTTTCCATACACATCTTAAATGGCAATGCCCGAAAATGGATTCCTTGGTATGAACTATGTTTACTTGAGGGATTGTGAAAGATTGGATTGTTCATAGTTAAATTTCTGAAGGTCCTGATGAGTAAGTAGCAAAGCAAAATAATAAATGAATGGTTGTAGCTATAAAAAACATTAATGCCTTAGACATATATATAGATAGTGTATCACTAACAAAATTAATCAATGAATTCCTGATTAAAATAATAAGTTCCCTGATGTTGATAGAAAGTCCCCACAAACCTTAGTCCACTAATGAATGAATCATAAATAATAATATATATATATATATATATATATATATATATATATATATATATATTATATATATATATATATATATATATATATATATATATATATATATATATATAATTAACTAAAATATAAATTGTTTTCCACACTTCACAAATATTTCATTGATTAATAAGTTCTTAAATAGTTTATCAAAGATTACAAAATAAGACTGTTTTTAATTAACATAGACTGGCATTGAATATCAAACTAATAAGTTGTAAATCATAATTTTAATATTTTTCTGACAAATAAAATATATGTATGAAATATATACTGATAAAATTATATGATAAATTTTACTTAATTGATTCACTAAAATTATTTATTCTTTCAGAAATAATTACAGGGCTATTTTAAATTGGAGGTAATAGTAAGATCCTTTTAAAATAATTTCAATCATTCAAATAAATTTATATATGATGTACAAAACTAAATGAGCTTTCTATTAGTTAATTTATGGGAAGTAAGTCTCCCGTAATATTTTTTAACTGGAGAAAATAAGAGGAAGGGATTTTAAAGTTAGTTTTTCATCGAGTTTTGTACTTGGCAATGTCAGTAAGTCAAATATTATAAATAAACCAACAAAATTTAATTTAAGTTTGCCACATCAAAATAATGTAAGATTTTATAAGAATTGATATTTTAAATTTAATAAATTTAAACTATGCATTTTAAAACTAAGTTATATAAACAAATATAGATAATATAAATTAACATTGATTTGGAAAACAAGTAAAATGGAATCAATGGCTTGTGGCGAATTGGACGTTACCTCAGAATCAATCAGTAGGCATTCCATGGCTTGAAACAGGAATTTACAGTCAGATCATTAACAGGCTTTCTTGACACAGTACAGTTTCAGGCTAGATGTTGAAAGAACTGGAAAAGCGTTGATGAGCTGGTGGGACAGAGCTCCGGAAAGCAATGGTCGATCTTTTAGCCAGTCATTCTGTAGGCATGATGTACTATATCTCTAAACTACTCTCTTCAGATAAAACTCAACAAATAATTAATCCTTATCAAATTTTCCACTATTTATGTGTTCTGATCTTTATCTATAGGATTGAATCTACAGTAACAACTGCCAATTGTAATTGCTCTAAGCAGTTCTGTGAGGTTGGTGCCTGCTTTGGAGGGAAAATCTATAACTCTGCATGAACATGCCCCAAGGGTTGATTTGCTAATTAAAAAAAAACAACAAGCATATTAAGTTTATCAGTCATTGTACTAACAAAATATATTTAATTAAGGTTTAGATTAACAAAACTTTAGATTTTATTCAAAAAAATTTTAGGAATTTGGTACAATGACTTTCAAACATATTTGACATAAACTTAAACAGAAATTTACAAAATATTTCTTAAAAATATTACATTGTTTAAATAATTGATTCTCAAGTGTACATTGATTAAAAGATAAATATAAAATGTTACCCACTAATTAATTGAAGAAAATGAACTTTAATAAATAATTTTAAATATTTGTAACATTTTATAGATATCTAGGATTCAATTCAATTTAATAAAATAAACACAATATACATTTTTACAAATATAAAATAAATAAACTAATATAAAAGGTTAGTTTTAATTATAAAATAAGATTAATGAAATATAAAAGATTATAATATTGATTAAAATATACTACCACCTATTATGAGATGGGTGTCAGTTAATAAAGATTGGGTTGAAATCCAGACTAGTACTGATGGCATTGGCACTAGGTGAAGCAGGAATATGTACTATATTTCCAGCTTCAATATATATATATATATATATATATATATATATATATATATATATATATATATATATATATATATATATATATATATATATATATATATATATATATTGTTTTTAGTAAATATACTTGTGCAAAAATGTCATATCCAATGAATTTGTATATTCTGACTATTGCCATTTTTAACCTACAACACTTACAATCAATATGTGATACTGTTATCAAATTTTAAATGCCTTAATTTCATATTACTCTTTAAAATTAAAAAGATATCTCCATCAGCGTTTTCTAAGTAAGTCTCTAATTTTCAAAAATCAAATTTTTTGAATTTTGCTCATGTAGTTTGAATTGTATACTACCTTTCTGTTTTAATGGTATTTCATACTAATTGTAGTCTAGAATTGGTTGTAATTTTTTTTTCTTTTTTTTTTCAAATATCAGCTTTATTTGATACGTTTTAAAATAAATATAATAACAAATGTTAATTATTAAAACAATAATAAGTATTAAATTCATTTCATTAAAAGCACTGATTGTAAAAAAAAACAATCGAAATGCTGTTCTACAAACATAATTTCATTTCATTTTTTACCTATGTTTAAAATTTTAAACATATATTTATTGGAAATAAGATTTACATAAAGTCGAATTTAAAGTAATAATTACATAAATACATATTTAAATAGGAGTATGAAATACTGCTTGAAATCTGAAAGCTTTGCTATTAATTTTCAATTTAAAAATTAAAAAATTAATTCTTCTAATTCCTATTTACTATTGAGCAACTATTTTTTTCAATATAACTGTTTTTTATATACATTGTTAAATCAAACAATTTTTATATAACAAAATATAGGACACAACTTCAGCATGTTATTCCTCTACATACTGTAATGGTTAAGCAAAGAATGTTAATGACTACACTTGTTAAGTGTAAGACAATGAAGATTTTTCTGCTTTATTCATTCATATTTTGCTTTATAGTTAAAAGTAAATAAATTTTCATTTCCTAGTCAGTTTTGAATTAATAGCTGAAGTGATAGAATAAAAAAAAACTAAAGCATGTCCCAGGTCTTTTTGTAATCGAAAAAAAAATTCCTACTTTTCTTTAACCAAGATTTGAATGTGAATATTGTAATCAATGTGATAACAATTAAATTATCCTTTGACTTTGTAAATATTATCAAAAATGCTAATACTCACAATAATTATTAAATGGTTTCATTTGACATCACTAAGCTGTATAAGTCAGTCAACAGAGTCTCGTTCATCAATATTATCCTAGAAATGCTAAAGATGATCACACATAGTTCCAAAAACTCAATACATTACAGATATATTATGATAGATTAATGATGAATAACATGCCATATTTTGAAATTAAATATTCTTTTTGATCACAAACTGGCATATGGGTCTGTCTGTCAACAGATTCATGTATAGTGTGTCCATAACCTTTATAGAAAAGTATGCTATGCAAAAACAGTTAACTTCTCATAGAGCCATCATTTATACCAGATACATTGACAAGGTTTCTGTCTGAGTTTCCTTTCCACCACTTGATCCTCAAAATGTTTGAGAATGTCAAATTATTCCCTAAAATCAAATGGATATGTGAAGATGAAGATCACCACCAGTGTATTAAATATCTTGATCTGAAATTCACCATGAAATGATGGTTAATCCTGTCAGTATTAGAGACTATTGACATCCACAATCAAGTATTTTATTACAATACAAAGTACCTAGCTTTAAAGCTTTCTTATTTTTAAATAAATCTTCAGAGTTTCAGGAAATATTGCAAGAGTCATTAGTGATAACTCCAGTAAAATATTTAAAACAATATAAAATAATCAAATATTAAAAACGTTAATTTTCTTAATATCAAAATTGAAAAAGAATAAAAATCTGTATGCTGCTCTTCCATAAAATAATAATCAGAAAATAATAATAGATTCTTTACTACAGCTATACAATCAATAATATTTGTATATATAGAAAGCTTTTTCAGCACCTGCTTTGGTGCCCTTTTCAAATGTTACTAATCTATTCAACATTAACATATTATTTCTGATATACAACCATCCACTGGTCAATAGTGAAATTAAAATAAACAATAATAGTATAAATAATTAAAACAAATCAATACCCTCATATATAAGTTCAATAATTGTAAAATAATTGACTATATCATAACAATATGCTAAATAAATATTACATACATTTTGTATACAATTATATATTGAAACAATCAATCTTAGCTTAAGATTGAGCTTCATAGTTCCATCTACTAACCTGTGTTTAAACCCTATATCCCATCCTACTCCTTTTGTCGTGTATATATATTTTATGTATACATTTGAGATGCACACCTAAATTATAAAATTTTAACTTTTAAATTAACATTTTTATTATTATTAACTTTTAGGATTGTTGAATCTTTTTATTAAAATACATAGGTGTGGCTCAAATATATATATATATATATATATAATATATAAGGAGAAAAATTACTAACAAAAGATTGATGTTTTAAATATTTTATTATACGTCATTTTTTTTAAAACTTTTTCTTTTTAAATTGCTTGTTTTTTTTTCTTTTAAACTGTATATTTTGTAAAATCCAATATGGAAGATGCTACAGTAATTGTCTAAAAATAATTAAAGGGTTGGAAGCACTATTGTTTTTAATCTGGGGAAGGTATTTATAATTAAAGTTTTTACTTAAAATGGGATTAAGATTAGAGATACTTTTGTTATAAACATTTTGTCAAATCTATTTCTAATCTGGAAATAGATCTGAATTTATTTTTGGATATTATCTTACTGTTGCATCTTCAAAAACAACCGATAAAGGAAAGGTATAAAATGGCTGAATTTTGAGGGACAGAATAGATTAGTTACTATCGAGAGAAGTGATTGCCACTAGACACAATGCTGTTTTGAAATCTAAAAATGATCTAGTAATAGCTTTTCCCGACCCTTGTGGGTCATCTTCCACTGCCATAATATTCTGCTACCCTAAAGTAAAGTAAAGGCCTGATGGAGAACTTTAAAAATGCTAAGAGACTTGCTGCCACTGAAGAACTTGCATTTCAATTGCCGTGCACATGCCGTACTAAATTGGACTCTTAAAATTGCAAGGTAACTTCCAAACCACCACCATTGAAACTAAAACTAGCTTGCTTAATTAATCTCGAATTCTACTACCAAGATTTCTCATGTATTATTTAACTTTGTTTTTTTTTATATATAAAACTGTGAATGTAATTTTGCTCTCAAATGATTTCTTTATATCTAATCCTATCTCATATGCTTCAAACATTCTTTAATTTTGGTGTGGTCAATTCTTTATAGTTATTTCTTACTTGATTTTATATATATGCTTTTATTATTATTATTATGCCAATCTCTAACAATCTGACAAGTTGAATTTTGTAAAAAATTTTCTTTCTTTTAAGTAAACCTTCATGAATCAAGGTTATTTAACGTCCCCTTAAAACAACGCATTATTAATTAATACGCTCACCAGATTGTTTTTACGAGTCAACATTTTATTTATGTTTTAGTATAAAAAATATATATTTGTTTAACTCTGGATTGTCTACCCAGGGTGAATCCAGAACTTTGGCTAATTAACGCTTTGAATTTTTAAAATATTATTTATTCATTTCTGACAAGGTGACCGATTATTTGTTTTCCATATAACTGCTAGTTATTTTTTTTCTATACACCTAAAATAGTATATGCTTAAAATATCAAATACAGTATTTATATATTCCAGTTATTGTAAAATCAATGAAGGTGGGATTGATTTATTTAAAAATAGCAGAAAAGGGATGGGGGTAAATCTTAATGGTTTTTTTACTAAGTAAAATCTTAACGTATATTTTATTTAGGGAAATCTCTCTTTATATATATATATATATATGTGACTGCATAGTGTATTATTTATCTAAATTATGGCATTCAAACAGGGTCATTTATTTTAAAGCAATAAAACTTATTCAATGTCATTAGTGACATTTATCATTACTGCGATACTGACATTCGGCCTATTTTCGTGAATTATATATATGTCTTACGTGCTTCTAATCTAATCTGGGGGTTGCAACAAGATCAAACCCATAGATTTCTTGTTATTTATTCCATATAAAATGCCTCTGGTGGTAATCCCTAAGTCTGGCACATGCTATGCATATTCTTTCTTCGTATAAAAAGGCCACTGGTGGTGATCCCTAAGTCTGGCACATGCTATGCCCATCCATTTCTTCATATAAAAAGCCTCTGGTGGTGATCCCTAAGTCTGGCATACTCTATGCCCATCCACTTTGTCTTTCGTCCAGAAGCACAACTTTTCCTGTTATTTCTTGGTTATAATGTCAGCTCTGCAAACTTTTTCATATATTTATTTCTTTTGCTTCATGACCCAGTTTTAATGCTCTAATATTAAAATTGCGCTCTGCTTAAAATATATATAAATGCCAACTATTTCTAGTTTTATTAATTAAATTTATTTCAGTCTTATACAATCCCACCATCGTAACTTATTTCTGTATTTAAAAGTATCTATTTGCCTTGGGGAAAATAAAGCATTCTTCTTACCAGCGCTAATTAACAGAAGTTTCATTAAATATTTTGTCATATAATCAAATGTCATTTTCAAATATGTTTTCAAATGTATTTTATTTATTTTTACGACCTCAGTGGTGTGAAAATAGTTTGTATTATATCTGTAATGAATCTCAGAATGGTCCTCGAACTAATAATGTTAGTCACCATGTTTCAGAACCGTAAATCACAGCGTTAATGGCAATATTATGTAACTTCTTTCTAATAATTGATTGGCATCTTAATATTGGACCCACCAAAGATGTGTGCTTATTTATAATATATCATTTAGCTAATAAAGAGCATATGAGAAATAATAGCATGAATGACACTATGTAATCATCTACCGCTTGCTCATTCATGCACACACTAATGTATATAATTAAGTCATAATGTATAATATTTTGTCATTATATTAAACTATATTTTTATTGTCTAACTTATTTGAGTAGTTCAAATTCCTCTTTTCTCCACTTCCAAAAGTACAACCATGCTTATATATATTTTAGTTTAGTCATAGTTAATAGATGTCTCATTGTCTTCTCACGCTTTGCTAGTGGGCCAGATTAAAATTAATTCTCATATGCCATCACTATTATGTTATTCATTAGGTGTTAGATCTGGGGCTTAGAGAGTGGGTTCGAATCCAGGCTGGTCCCTGACCTAAATCTCGTGGGGACGGGTTTGAAGTACATTTTGTGAGTTCCAGCTCATGTTAGATGGATAAACATGTTTTGACCGGTACAATATATCATCTTATTTAATTTTCCATTCATTTTTAATCAAACAATTATTAATCAAATTTATGCAAGTCTTGTAAATATTCATACAATTATCTAAATTATTTTGAATGAAGTATGTTTTATATATGTGTCTTCTTTTTGGATTTTTGATGAAATTTAAATATTTAATACTTTTTGTAGCATCCATTCCATGGCCATATTTCAAGTAATGAAAATATATAATGCAGATTTATCATCTCTTTTTTTAATGACATTGTTATGTTCTTTGGCTCTTACATCTAATTCTATTCCAGTATGCCCAAAGTAAATCATTTTACAATTTTGCATGTAATTTTAAATACAATTCATTTTTGTAGTGTAAATCATCCCTAATCTATAATTACCTATTAATTGATCAAGATATTTACTATATGACAAGCCGATATTTATATTTTCATCAATATAGTTTTTGTTATACCTTAAATTATTATAAATTCTAGGATAATATTAAAGTTTAATCCATTTCTTACTTGATTCATTACTACCATTATCAATACCATTATTATTCTCAAATATTTTATCATCTACTATACATTTTTTAGAATTAAAAATATATTGTTAATTGTTTTAGGATTATATCAATAATCTTTATATAATTTAATAAATTGATTATTTTGCAATTAAATTACACTTTTATCTGTATTATATTTATCATTCCTGTATTTAAAATTTTTAATAACTGCAAATTTTTGTACACATGCTTGTTGTGAATATACATGAATAATTTTCCTAATTTATGTTCTTTATTAAAATATTTTAAAGTAATTTATTATTGTTATCTATATTAATTTCTATATCTAAATATTTAATCTTATCTTCAAATTCTACTTTAGTAAATTTAATTTTTATTATAAACTCATTATAAAAATTATTCATTACTCTTTTATTACCAATAATTAAAATATCATCAACAAATCTAAAATAATGTATTGTTTCTTGACCCATTACCCTTAATTTAATTACAATATTTTCTAATTCATTTATAAATATTGATGATATTAAGCCACTAATTGCACAACCCATAACCAATCTCTCATTTATTAAAATATAAACTATTGTGTATTAATTTTATTAAATAACAATAAATTAACAATAAATTTTATTAATTAACAATAAATTAATACAAATTTCTTAATTTAAGTAAATATATATAAATGATATAAATATAATAAATATTATTGAAGAGGGTTTAAAATTAATATACAATAGTTTATATTTTAAATTTAATAATGAATTTTGGAATATAAATGAGAGATGGGTTATGGGTTGTGCAATTAATGGCTTAATATCATCAAGGTAGTAATTAAAAAAATGGTAATTAGTCAAGAAATACTACATTATTCTAGATATGTTGATGATATTTTAATTATTGATAATAAAAATGTAATGAATAATATTTGTAATGAGTTTAATAATAAAAATTAAATTTACTAAAGTAGAATTTGAAGATAAGATTACAAAGTTAGATATAGAAATTAATATAGATAATAATAAATTACTTTAAAATATTTTATTAAAGAACATCAATTTAAAAAAATATTCATGTAGATTTACAATAAGCACCGGTACAAAAATTAGCAGTTAATAAAAATTTTAAATATAGGAATGATAAATATAATATAGATAAAAGTGTAGCTCAATTGAAAAATTATCAATTTATTAAATTATATAAAGATTATGGCTATAATCCTAAAACTATTAGCAATATATTTTTTTAATTCTAAAAAAAATATAGTTGCTGATAAAATTTTTGAGAATAATAATGGTATTGATAATGGTAATAATGAATCAAGTAAGAAATGGATGAAACATTCATATTATACAAAGATTAATAATACTTTAAGATATAACAAAAACTATATTGAAGACAGTATAAATATTGGCTTGTCATATAATAAAAATCTTCATCAATTTATAGGTAATTATACATTAATGGATGATTTACACTACAAAAATGTAATTGTATATGAAATTACTTACAAAATTTGTAAAACAATTTACTCTGGGCATACTGGAAAACAATTAGAAGTAAGAGCCAAAAAACATAACAATGTCATTAAAAGAAAAGATGATAAATCTGCATTATATATTCATTTTTTGAAATATGGCCATGGAATTGATCCTACAAAAAATATTAGCTTTCATCTAATATCCAAAAAGAAGACAAATATATGAAACATATTACATTAAAAAATATTTAGACAATTGTATGAATATTTACAAGACTTCTATAAATTTGATTAATGATTGATTGATTAATAATGAATGAAAAATTATATGATTTATATAATTGTATACAAAATGCATGTAATATTTATTTAACATATTGTTATGATATGATAAATTATTTTGTAATTTATTGAATTTATATATGAGGGTTTTGATTTGTTTTAATTATTTATATTATTGTTGTTTATTTTAATTCCATTATTGGACATGGTCTTTTGACAGAAATAATTCATTAATAAGTGTAACAAAGCTAAGTATTTTTTTATTTATGATAAAATAATATTTTAGTAATATTTTTTTTTTTATGCATATACATTGATCATCTGAGAACATCAATATAAAGAGTGATTATTGTGCATGAATGTGTAAATTGTGATCAAGAGAATGAGTTAATTGAAATTTGAAAGATTGAAAATTGTTTTTTAATTGTTTAAAAGTTTTTCGTTCACCATTTTATATATAGAAGTTTTTTTTTGTTTTTTTTAAAAAAGTTATTTTGTTGAAGGTGTGTTAGTGTAAGTCTATTTATAACAAAGTTGTGTGTTGGTTTTTAGTCAGTTTTCTAATAAAGATTTTTTTTTAAAAATTTAAGTATAGTCATTTATTTTGAGGAAAAAAGATAATGTTTTGGAGGCCTAAGTTTCAAAAACATGTGTTTATAGTTTGATCAGTTTTGAAAGAATGTAAAATTGTTATCCTTCCATAAAAGGGGGTTTGAAGAATAGGAGAGACAGTATAAAGTTAAATATAGAATGGGTGATTTGGGAAATAAAGAATATGGATTGCATTTGTATTCTACAATGTGTATATAATCATAAGAAAGGAACTAGGCATGCTCTGGAAGAGTGTACTGTGCATGATGAGGTTTATCACTTGAAATGTTTGAATGAGACTAGGAAGGATATAACAGGTTTATGGTTATGTAGTCAGTGTGAAAATGTGATAAAAGAGGTGAGAAAGTGGTTAGTTTAAAAAGAAAGTCAGATGAAAGGGAGCAAAATGTAGTTAAGGAAGATAGGAAAGAGTATAATTTTAGTGGAGTGTTAGGGGATATGGATGGAAAAAGTAGTCATGCAATGAAGAAGCTTAGTCAAAGAATAGGTAAGATAGAGGAAGAATTGAAGGATGTAGCTGCAAAATTAAAATCATTGGAGTTGAAGTGTGAGGTGATAAAGAAATTATTGAGTAGGAATGATAAGGAAGAAATAGAAAAGAAGGGACAGAATGTGGTAGAAAATGTTATGGATGGAGTAAAAAAATAGACTATGAGACAATAATGATAGGAGATTCACTAGTAGAAAATGTGGGGATATAATTGCAAGGGAAAATAAAAGCAGGTATGTAAGAGTATGTTTGCCTGGAGCTACAATTAGGGATGTAACAGATAAAGTAAAAACTCAAGGTAGTAGAGATGTGTATTTTATGGTAGGGACTAATAAAATGTCAGAACCATCAGCGAGAGTAATGGATGAGTATGTAGAATTGATTAGGAATTTGAGTAAGATTAAAGGAAGAGATTAGAGGTAGTTGGATTAATACCAAGATTTGACAAGAGGCATTTGTTAGGTAGGGCGTGTTCTATAAATGAGAGATTGAAAAAATTGTGTGAGAAAAATAATGTTAAGTTTGTGGATGTGTAGGATTGTTTTATTGGAAAGATGTAGTAAAGATGGATTGCATTTAGGAAAACAAGAAAGTGAAGTTTTAGGGAGTTTAATTTATAAAGAATATATTTCAAAAAACTTATAAAGGGGGTGGGGTTTTAAATTGCAGTATTATTACAAAGAAGAAGAATGGATAGGATGTAAGAAATAAGCCAAAGGTAGTTGATTTTTATATATAAGTGTATATATGGAGAGAGAATTGGTCTTTAAAAGTAAGAAAGTTATTTATAAAAGTAATGTAAAAAAGAATCAAAAGAATTTATAAAAGAGTAGTTAGAAAAGGAGAAATTATGAAAATTTCGTATTTGAATGTGTAAGGTGGTAGGAGACTAGAAGAGTGGGTAGAATTGAATAAAGCAATTGAAAATAAAGAGCTTGAGGTATTAGCAGTAGTGAAAGCACATCTAAGAGATGATGGAGAACCTATTCTGGAACACATTATATGGAAAAATATAAATAGAAAAGAAAATGAAGAAAGGGATGGTGTATAGGTGTTGTATCAAAAAATATTTAAATATTGTTAAATGTCAAGAATGTTTGTGGTTTGAAATAAGATTGGGTAGACAAGAATGGATGGTGGCTATAGTTTATATAACTACTGGAGATAGTCAAACTATAATGGAGTGGAACAGTAGCATATATGAATGCCTGGTTAAGGATACACAGAGGCTTAAATAAAAGGGGAAGAGAATAATGATTATAGTGGATATGAATGGACATATTGAAGAAATTGATGATGTAGTTAATAAGAATGGACAGATTTTGAAGAAATTTTGTCAGAGAGTGAATTTGCCCATTGGAAAGTTATCAAATATTTATGAGGGACAATACACATAGTACAGAAATTATATATTTCACACAATAGATTATATATTGGTAGAGAAAGAGGGAGTGAATAAAGTACGGAAAATTAAGGTGTTTAATAATGAAGAGAGAGTATATACTAGTGTTCATAACTTCATTGTAATACTAGTGTTCATAACTTCATTGCAATAGAAATGGTTAGTAATGTGATGGAGAATAAAAATAAAAGTAGAAACAATAGTGGAATATGTGTATGGAGAGTGAATGATAAGAATAAATTGGATGTGTATAAAATACAAGTTGAAGAAACGATAGAAGAGTTGGTTGGAGATAAGTATAAGGACTGGTGTTATGAAATAGAAAAAGTGGTAAATAGGGTTTTAGGTGAGAATATTTATAAAA
>JAQFVV010000764.1:0-230772 GCA_028023455.1 Epiperipatus broadwayi | reverse complement strand
CTCCTACATTTTCCAACTTGTCATTTGAGGACTTCATATTATTTGAAGATTAAATACAAAACAACTATGAATCAAAATTCACGGTTGTTATGTTATTGAGATATATATATATATATATATATATATATATATATATATATATATATATATATATATATATATATATATATATATTGTACCCTTACTTCTCGATGTATAATATAAGTTTGGAAATACACTAGCCTCAATTAAATTATAATGTCTAATTAAAATTTGCATATCTATCTTTAATTATACTTTTATATTATCATATTCTAATTAAATTCCATTATCAATTATCAAAATCAATATATTTCTATAGTATGTACTAATTAAATAAGTATTTATCTAGAATCATGAGACTGTGAAGTAAAGTTACAAAGTATTAAGTAGATTTACATTGAGTCAATATCTTCCAACACTCATTGTCCTCAATGGCATAAGAATACTGTCAACTCCTTACTAATCTACTACTACCTCTACAGCATTCTTGGCTTTTAAATAAAATAAACTATCTCTTAATAATAATAAAATAAATAAATCTTAACTTTTTAATTTTTAAAATATAATTAAATAATCTCAGGTTCTTCTAATTATCTTAAAGTAATGATAACTCATGTAAATAAGTAGATATGGGATTTTATATCAAACCTAAATACACTTAACTTATCTTTAATAATAATAATTAATACATAATCCTTAGGGTATAACTTAATCTTATCTATTCCTATTATATCATCAATCATTAAATAATCAATAATACATGTCTATCTTTTATTTCATATAGTATCTTAATTTTAGAATAGATCAAAATCTTACAACTTAATAATCTGTGGCAATAAATAATATTGTACTCTTATATTATGCATTATAATTACTCTATGACCATTGTAATATAATGTAATAATGTCAATCAATTCTCATAAATGATAATCAGGAAAATATTGTATTTATTTCTAAAATAATATTAATAAATTCACATTGTGCAAATATTATGTTTCTTCAAATTATCCTCCGTGTCAAGATGCTGTTAGTGTAAAATAATGAACTCGACACACTTTTAAAACAAATTAAACAAATTTATTTACATTAACTTTGGATTAAGAATTTATTTACAATATTTACAGTTCAAATTAGGAAAACAAAAGAAAATAAAAATAAGAAAATGATAATACAATATGTTTACACTGTTATTATCTCATACTCCTAATAAGTAATTATACATTCTTTAAAATGCTGTACTAATAACATTGAAGTATGCTTTCAAAACTTAGACTTTAAATAAATATCAGTGAACTTCAATTATTACACAGAAAAATTTATGTAAACAATATTTATGTAGCATATGTAAACAATTAAACTTTACTAATTAAATTGCTACATCACTTAAGTATTACTGTTATTCATTTCATCATGTACTAGTATGTGTTCACTTTACTATCAGCATTACTCTAATAGCATAATATAAAACTAATGTATCCTTATAATGTAATAACAAATAATTGATTATAATTTTATATTTCACTTATGCAATTCATGCTACATGTTTTATCAAATATGCATTACATATATGTACTGTTAAAATAATAATATTTAAATTATTCATTAATTTCAAATTCATAAAGTATTATATTAGATAAATTCTATGATTCTTTTCTATGTAAAATTATTACTTTACTTTATGTGTTATTCTACTCCTTCTTAATAAATTTCTATCTACAAAACATCCTCTAAAACTTATTTAAAATTTCCGGAAAACAATCTTCAACTTTAAATAAAATACTAATTACCCAAACTATTTATACTTCATCATCTATATTTAGTAAATCTTCAATCCAAATATAAACTTCTACATAAAACTTAACTTAATTTATCCAATAAAATAAAAATAAAATATAGACTTTTGAAATCTCTTCCTAACTCTGCAATAAAATAATTACTTGTATGAATAATAAATATAATTCTAATACTAAACATAATATAAAATAAATCAAAATTTATTTACTGAAAGAATCATATAATTATTTCTAAGTTTATGTAATGTTGCATCATATTTATATCATAAATTCAAATTATGCATATTTAAATAAAACTGTTACTGCCAATATAATGTGTGTGTATTTTTAAAATATTCATACATCCATTCAACAATAACATATCATTTGGTTGATCTAAAGAAAACATATTAAATACTATTAAAATTATTATAATTATACAATTTTTACCATAAATAATGATCTGATGTACAGTCCATCTTCTAATATTCTTCGGAATTACAGCTTCATAAAATAAATCACATTTATACTCACGATCATTCTTTAAAATATTCTGTGTTATATTAATTATAAAATAAACTCATGCAATTAATCATTATATTATTTTTTAGTTATTATTTTAAGAAATGTACCTATCTTATTTTTAATAGATTAATACTATTTAACTTTTATATTAGATAAATAAAACAAAATTCATATTACATAATTCCAGCGATGTCTCCTTTTCACCATAAAGTTCTTTAATCCTAGGCACATATTCACTAGAACACCATTTCCTGCTTCGCTCCATCACGTATTTTTTTTAAAAGTTTATGAAAAACTGAAAACGTTCTTTTATAAAAATAATTAAATTCTCCATAAAAAATAAAAAAAATTAAAATAGTTTATATGATCCTGATTCAGTTCTTTAAAGAATATTATTCAAAAGTTATTATTTTAAATTAGTCTATAGTTTATGAAAAATTATCATTTAATTATTTTAAAATCCTGACTTGACGTCCCATATCTCTTAACAAAAATATCCAGGTAAGAATAAGCTTCTTCATCTAAGCGACCAGCGTTTAAATTATTTCAATATAATAATCCTATTATATTAAGATTTTTAGCTAATTATATTTCAATTGACTTGCCTTTAAAATTATCAACATTCAGTCTTTTAAACATAAAGACCTAACAAGGCAAGTATTCAAAACTACTTTTATTTCTAATATCTTTACTTAAGATATATATTTAAATTTATAGCTTGCAAAAATACTTTCTATACAAGTATTTTATTCTTTAAAATATCTATTTTCTAATAGTCAATAGTAATTAGCTTTTAAAATTATATACTGTCCAAAATACTACTTTTCTCCATTGCTAACTTTCCGAACTTAATCAGTCATTTGTCATATCTTCTTGTGTAACAGTTTCCGATATATAGTGATAATATATCGGAAACTTTACCCTAGGAATATGACAAACGCTGGATTAGTTCGGAAATTACGAGATGGAGAAAAGTAGTATTTTGGACAGTATATAATTTTAAAAGCTAATTGCTATTGATTATTAAAAATAGATATTTTAAAGAATAAAATACTTCTTTATGAAGAAAGTATTTTTACAAGTTACAAATTTAAATATATATCTTAAGTAAAGATATTAGAAATGAAAGTAGCTTTGAATACTTGCCTTGTTAAGTCTTTATGATTAAAAGACTGAATGTGGACAATTTTAAAAAGGCAAATAGATTGAAAATATATTTAGCTAGAAATCTTAATATAATAAAAATTATTATATTGAAATAATTTAAACGCTGGTCGTTTGGATGAAGAAACTTATTCTTACCTGGATATTTTGTTACGGAATGCGCAAGTAATACATGGACGTCCAAGTCAATTTAAAATAATTAAATATAAATTTTTATAAACTATAGACTAAATTAAAATAATAACTTTTGAATAATATTTTAAAAAAACTAAATCAGGATTCTATAAACTATTTTAATTTTATTTTATTTTCTTGTGGGGAACTTATTTTTTAAAAAAAAAAAATGTTTTCGTTTTTTCATAAACTTTTAAAAAAACACGTGATGGACCGGAAACAGGAAATGGTGTTCTAGTGAATGTGTGCCTAGGATTAAAGAACTTTATGGTGAAAAGGAGACATCGCTGGAGTTATGTAATATGAATTCTGTTTTATTTATCTAACATAAAATTTAAATATTATTAATCTATTAAAATAAGATAGGTACATTTCTTTAAATAATAACTAAAAATAATATAATGATTAATTGCATAAGTTTATTTTATATTTAATACAACACATAATATTTTAAAGAATGATCGTGAGTATAAATGTGAATTATTTTATGAAGCTGTAATTCCAAGAATATTGGAAGATGGACTGTACATTAAATCATTATTTATGGTAAAAATTGTATAATAATAATAATTTTGATGTATTTAATATGTTTTCTTTAGATCAACCAAATGATATGTTATTGTTGAATGGATGTATGAATATTTTAAAAATACACACATTATATTGGCAGTAACAGTTTTATTTAAATATGCATAATTTGAATTTATGATATAAATATGATACAACATTACATAAGAAGCTTAGAAATAATTATATGATTCTTTCGTAAATAAATTTTGATATTTTATGTTATAGTATTAGAATTATATTTATTATTCATAGGTAATTATTTTTATTGCAAGTTAGGAAGAGATTTTAAAAGTCTGTATTTTATTTTGTTTATTGGATAAATTACGTTAAGTTTTATGTAGAAATTTATACTTGGATTGAAGGTTTACCAAATATGATGATGAAGTATAAATAGTTTGGATAATTAGTATTTTATTTAAAATTGAAGATTGTTTTTTTTCCCGGAAATTTTTAAATAAGTTTTAGAGGATGTTTTGTAGATAGAAATTTATTAAGAAGGAGTAGAATAACACATAAAGTAAAGTAATAATTTTACATAGAAAAGAATCATAGAATTTATCTAATATAATACTTTATGAATTTGAAATTAATGAATAATTTTAATATTATTATTTAACAGTACATATATGTAATGCATATTTGATAAAACATGTAGCATGAATTGCATTAAATGAAATATAAAATTATAATCAGTTATTTGTTATTACATTATAAAGATACATTAGTTTTATATTATGCTATTAGAGTAATGCTGATATTAAAGTGAACACATACTAGTACATGATGAAATGAATAACAGTAATACTTAAGTGATGTAGCAATTTAATTAGTAAAGTTTAATTGTTTACATATGCTACATAAATATTGTTTACATAAATTTTTCTGTGTAATAATTGAAGTTCACTGATATTTATTTAAAGTCTAAGTTTTAAAAGCATACTTCAATGTTATTAGTACAGCATTAAAAGAATGTATAATTACTTATTGGGAGTATGAGCTAATAACAGTGTAAACATCTTGTATTATTATTTTCTTATTTTTATTTTCTTTTGTTTTCCTAATTTGAACTGTAAATATTGTAAATAAATTCTTAATCAAAGTTAATGTAAATAAATTTGTTTAATTTGTTTTAAAAGTGTGTCGAGTTCATTATTTTGCACCATAGCATTTGACAGCAGATAATTTGAAGAAACATAATATTTGCACAATGTGAATTTATTAATATTATTTTAGAAGTAAATACAATATTTTCCTGATTATCATTTATGAGAATTGATTGACATTATTACATCATATTACAATGGTCATAGAGTAATTATAATGCATAATATAAGAGTACAATATTATTTATTGCCACAGATTATTAAGTTGTAAGATTTTGATCTATTCTAAAATTAAGATACTATATGAAAATAAAAGATAGACATGTTATTATTATTTAATGATTGATGATATAATAGGAATAGATAAGGTTAAGTTATACCCTAAGAGTATTATTATTATTATTATTAAAATAAGTTAGGTGTATTTAAGTTTGATATAAAATCCCATATCATACTTATTTACATGAGTTATCATTACTTTAAGATAATTAGAAGAACCTGAGATTATTTAATTATATTTTAAAAATTAAAAGTTAAGATTTATTTATTTTATTATTATTAAAGATAATTTATTTTATTTAAAAGCCATAAGAATGCTGCAGAGGTAGTAGTAAGTTAATAAGGAGGTGACAGTATTCTTATGCCATTGAGACAATGTCTTGGAAGATATTGACTCAATGTAAATCTACTTATTACTTTGTAACTTTACTTCACAGTCTCATGATTTTAATAAATACTTATTTAATTAGTACATACTATAGAATTATATTGATTTTGATAATTAATAATAAATTTAAGTAGAATATGATAGTATAAAAGTAAATTAAAGATAGATATGCAAATTTTAATTAAGCATTATAATTTAATTGAGCTAGTCGTATTTCAAACTATATTATACATCGAGAAGTAAGGGTACAATATATATATATATATATATATATATATATATATATTGATATATATATATATATATATATATATATATATATCCTCAATAACATAACAAGCAGTGAATTTTGATTCATAGTTGTTTTGTATTTAATCTTCAAATAATATGAAGTCCTCAAATGACAAGTTGGAAAATGTAGGAGATATTCAAGAATATATATATATATATATATATATATATATATATATATATAATTTAGATAATATAATTTAAATTTTCTTTTACAATTATTTTGTTTAATGCCAAATTCCTTTGATTATTTGAATACTTTCTCAAATAAAACATTAATTTTTTTAAAAAAATGTTTATTTTGCATCACTAGTAACTCATAAACATTAGTATTTGCAAGTTAACAATATGCAAAAAAGTAAAATTAAAACATATAATATAATTACTATTTCTATTGTTTATTCCAAATGCTAATTGGTGTGACACTTCTTATTCCAATTTGTTTTCTGTCCCACTGTTATCAAATAATGTTTAATTTTAGTAACAATCACTTGTTCAGTTTTTCTTTTAGTCAATTATCAATTTAGTCTCAAAGAAAATAAACATTTTTTTTAGTTTTTATTTTTATACACAGATGACAAATTTACATCAGTATAATTTTAAATCAATTAGACCTAATATGGTTTAATAAGAATATTATACATGACATTGGCAAAAGAAAAATAAGTTGTAATTTAATTTGAAAACTTATTTTTACAGTTTCATAAATATTTTTATTTATTTCAATGATATTTTTATTAATAAAAATACAATTAATTTAATTTATACATAAACTAATATTTTTTAAATGCATAAAACAGTCAATATGATAAACTATCAAAAATTAGAAACATAGAGCTTTTTTTTTTTACATTTTTCAACATAAATTAAACATATGATACATATCAAAAATCATTTTCTTTTTTAAAAGTACATTTATTCACTTTTAAATATATATTTTTTGAAAATTAAATATAAACTGAAGGCTACATTTATTCAAAATTAAAATTAACATTTTATCTTTGTCTTTTTTATCTTTAATTATCTGTAAAAAAGAGAATAAAAACTAACCTTTATCCCATTTAAAACAGACAAAACTGTCCCTCAGTGGTGCCACTCAGTGAAAGCCAGAGAAATCATTGGATGTCAGAAGGCTTGCGCATAAAATCCCTATCCAGGTCCTACTCATCCGATATCCCCAGATTTTTTGGCTTATGGATTTTGTCAGTGAGGAGCCTTGGATCTAAGAGCACTGCACTTAGATCTTAGGATCTAATGCAACCCTCCAGCAGCCACCTTTTGTATCTACTTAACTATAAAACTCTGAGAACAAAAAGAAAATACAATATTTTCAATCTAAGCTCATTAGTGCATATAGTCATATAGGTCTGATCTCAGTTCAGTACCCACACATTTTGGTGTCTTTGGTTCTTTAATAACCATAGCCATCATTATCCTATTAGGCAGGATTGGTATTAAACTACCAAACATCACATGATCACCATTTCTTATGCTTTCTCACAACTGTTATTAAAACAGGCAAAACACTCCACTGGCATCCATTGATTACTCTCATTTGCACTTAGTGGCACTACTGTGTGAGAGTTTTGCCTGTTTTAATAATAGTTGTGAGCATGCATAAGAAATAGTGGTGATGTGATCTTTGTCCCATTTATTAACAAAATTATTTACTTTTGTAGTATTTATATCATCATAATAATTAAGCCTTTTTTAAAAAAAAAAAACCATGGATCACACATAACATCTGAAAAAGTATATCATTTATGATAATATGAATCAGATAGAATATAATAGTAACTTATAATTTCAAATTTGAAGAAGATATAATCATCATTTTTATTCAAGTGAATGTATATTAAATGTAACTCATCAAGCTGTTACTATTTTAAAAATCTTGTAAATAAAACTATTGTTTAAATTAACATTTGTATGACTTCATGTTAAACACACTTAGATTCAATTAGTGTTTATTAGGTCAGAAGTTTTAAAAATCTATTGAAACCATGATTTATTCTAAGATAAATAAATTGGGTGTGTCATTGTTTTTTTAAATACAATGAAAGGATGCAAAGGAAGGCTAAATAAGAACATATGGTAGAAGCATACAAATATGAATGCTGTTTATGGATTATAAGTATAGTTAGTTCATTCAACTATAGTTACAATGTAAGAGTTATAATAGAAAGATAAATAGGAGACTGGAAGAAACATCCTATTGCAGAAGTTTCAATTTACATTTAAGCAAACAAGGATTGATGATAAAAAGATGATGGGTTGTATAAGGCAAACTATGTGAAGTAACCATTCAAACCTTGTATTAAGATATAATTGCCTAAAATATATTATTATCCATGCATGAAATTTGTATATGTCCCTTTGCTGAAAAATAGTTGAAGTGTAAATATTGATTTTTGGAATTTATATCATGTAATAGTCCATTGCAAATCTATATAGAATTTTTATATTGATAGAATAAATTACTTACCAAGCTTGTAAACTGCCAATGAGCGAACCATTTTTTTGAAAATTTAAAATTATCAACCCGTAATAAATATTTAAATCAGTTGGCTATATGATGCACATTTGAAAAATATTCTGTTTTTTTTTTTTTTAATTTTCAGCTATATACAATTCTTTAGCTCTACTAAATATATAAATTCCAGCCACTGGAAAAGAAAATGTTAAACAATATCTATAACACCACGAGGATTCGCGTTTCTCTATACCGGAAATATTGTGAGATAAAGTATATAAGCCTATATGTGTATTTAACAATTTGAAAAATATTCTACTATATATATTTTGTTAAATCAAGGTGATTGTTTTTTTTTTCTTTTTTTTTAGCTTATGAAAAAAAATTCCTATTAGTATTATTTAAATGTTTATTGAAATTGTTTTCTATTTCTTTTTTTATTTTTCGTTTTGGTATTCCGCTTAATGACCTTTATCAAAATATAGGATTACTACTCACTATTTTTAAACCTTCAGTGTAGCTGCAAACAAGATATTGATTACAGCAAGCTTTAGATGAAGGTTAGTTACAGTTCTTGCTAGTTTCCCATGGGCACTTTTTATAATAATTCAGAAAATATTTTCCAGTAGATGAAATCACTCTCTTTTTTTTTCATCTTAAAAAATAGTAAAATAAAAATGGCAAATTGAATAATTTTATGGTATTGAAGTTAAAAAGTAATTTTAGAATTTTATATAAACCTCGGATTAAATAATATTTTATTTAAATATTGTTCTTGTTTGTTTTTGTTTTTTTAAATATAAAATTATATTATTGATATTTTAAATAAAAACACTTTAAATGTATTTTGAACATTTTTTTTTAACTTGACTTTTTTTGAATATTTATATAAACATATAAAATGGATCGCATAGTGAAGTAAAATTGCTTTCAATATTCGTGATTTTAATAGGGGATCGAATCTGGGTCAAATTAATTTGATTTTTTTGAAACCTTATCTAATACTGATTTTATCTCTGTTCTTTTTTTAACTATCTCCCTCACAATAGTGAATAGCAATTTTGTTAAATTATAAAGTTTGTTAAACATTCCGCTCATAAACTGTTTAATTCTACGTATTTGATTTATTGGCAGATTGTATATGCATTTGTTTCAAAAAATATATACGAAATATATAAATAAAAGTTATTTATTAAAGTGACTACTTTAAAAATACTCATAATAAATAATAAATACATTGATGTATGTATAAGACCAATTATAAAAAAAAACCTGTTTTCAATAGTTAATTGCTAACAAGTCTGCAAACATGAACAATTTTTATTAATAGTATGTTCGATAGTATAAGACTACAATAATATAAAAACACAAATGAATTATAAGTTCAAATGTCTATGTAATTGTGCAATTAATAAAATGTCTGATTCCTATGTGAAATGTACACTGAAACATTGCAATTACATGTCATATTTAAAAACTATGGTACAAAAAATGTAGACACTGCATATTTTTTTTCGATTTACAGAAAATAAATAAGGAATGGTTTGAATTGTAAAATCTCAATTATAATTAAAAAATAATAGTTAAGTTTACTCTGCATAAATTTTATTGAATAATAATCGTTAAATTGTTTTAACTATAGTTTTTGATTTATATATTATATAAAAATAACACATTCTTCTACGAATTGAAATGTTTAAAATATAATTCCTTTTTATCATAAACTTTCAAAAATAGCTGACAGTTTTGACTATACAACAGTTTTCTTCAGTAACTGTAGTCATCATCATCATCATCAACCATTATCAATCCACTGCAGGATGAAGGTCTCTCCAAGTTTAATCCATCTTCTCCGATCTTTAGCTTCTCTTCTCCACAACACCCCTGCACATTTTCTTATTTCATCCATCCATCTCACATGTGGTCTCTTTCTGGGTTTTTTACAATCTCTTGGAATCCAGTTTAAAATTTCAATTGTCCATTTATTATCATCTCTTCTAGCAATATGTCCAGCCCAACTCCATTTCAATCTTTTAATTTTTTCAATAAGGTCAGTAACACCTGTTTGTTGTCTCACCCATACATTGCATTTTCGATCTCTTCTTGTTACTCCCAACATACATCTCTCCATACTCCTTTGAGTGGTCTGAAGTCTCTGTATTGCTCTTCTATTAAGTGTCCAAGTCTCAGATCCATAAGAAAGAACTGGTAAAACACATTTGTTAAAAACCATCCTTTTCAAACACATAGGCATATTTCCTTTTAGTATCAAGTTATTTCTACCAAAAGCACTCCAACCAAGTTTAATTCTATGATTAATTTTCTCCATTATGTTTCCATCTGTATTAATAATCTGACCAAGGTATTTGTAACTGTTAACTTCTTCTAATTCTTCATAATCAATCTTTATTTTCATATTTTGAGCAAATCGATTAAACATAACTTTAGTCTTTTTAACATTTATCTTTAGTCCTACTTTTCTACTTTCATCTGCTAACTCCTGCAACATTTCCTGCAGCTCTGAAGCATTATTTGCAAAAACAACTACATCATCTGTGAAATCTAAATGACTTAAATACTCTCCATTTACTTTCACTCCTTTAGTTTCCCATTTTAATCCACAAAATACTTCTTGCAGCACTGCTGTAAAGAGTTTTGGAGATATGGAGTCACCTTGTCTTACACCTTTCTCAATGTTGATTTTTCCAGTATCATTATGTAATCTAATTGTTGTTGTTACATTTTTATAAATATTCTTTAAAATATGACAATATCCTAGATCTATACCTTGATGATTCTTTAACTGTAGTATTTATCAAAATATTATAAATTTTCTGTGCATATTGTTCTTGTTCTTTTTCCATATACAAATGATATATTGTATATATGACAACAACTATATATCAGTGTAGAATAGAAATATTATTATTTTTATTTAAAATCTCATGCAGAAAAAAAAAACTTGCTAATTAATACGTATATATACACATTATATCAGAAATCCTGTATCTCTCAACATCGAATGCCATCAGGCCTCTCTAGTCTAGAATATATATTTTTGGTTGACCTCGACCTATATATAAATTTATTATTGCCATTAGAGCAAGGAGAATAGAGATTCTTAATAAAATGGTAGTCACACAATAGTAAATAAATACCAGACATCTAACAATTTATGATTTTGTTCACTAATGAAATAACAATAATAAAACAAGAAATATCCCACCTTATTGAAAGCTTTGAGTTATAGTTATCTCATTCATATTAAGTTAATATAAACCTTTTTAAATAGGTAGTTATGTGTTTGTCAGTTGATTGTTTAGATTCTTCCCTTTGAATTAAATTTTATTCATTAAATAATTGAATGAGACTATAATTGAACTGACCATATGCTTGGCAATTGCAGATGTGTACATATATCTATAAAACTTTTAATTATTAATTAAACATAGATATATTTTCATAAACAATCTCACACTTGTTGAATTTTTATATCACAACTCATATGTGATGCAAGATCCAAGTCATGAGAAGATAAAAGGTACTAAACAATAATAAATAAGTCTTAAGATAAACTATGTTAAATAATAATTAAAAATGTTTAAATATGCCATGGGAAGCTTTACTACACTTGACCCAATGCAAAAGCAATAATGAGTGCTATTCACATGGTAAATCAACACAAGTTATGGCAAAAATATAAATTAGCATAGCCCATAACTTAGCTGAACCCAATGCTAAACAGAAATAATTTACAGTCCAAATAGATAAATAAATCTCTCCATGATGTATATATAGAGAAAAATATATACACACACAAGCCAAAAATCTCAGTTTTTTTTCAGATACATATGATATAAACACATATAGAAACCTATTATTTTAATAGCTTAATGTATATATAAAATGGCTATGAACTTATCCATATACATAAAGTAAACATCAACATGTCAAGTTGATACACATTATAAACTAAAATAGGTATTAAAAAAGATAGTAATCAAGAGTTCCTTTCTAAAATTAAATTAAAAGAACACTTTTACTTTTGTACAGACAACAATAATGAGTGGGAGGGGAAAATCTTTATAAGATTTTGTAACTTTGTTAAATTTGAAAAGAATAAAAAATAACTGATTCTATAAAACTATATCATTTTGCCTTAAATTCTTTTCTTGCTTTTATAAATAATTGGCATCAAATATTAAATTTACTATGGATGTAAAAAATATCAGATCACTTTTTTTTCTAGATGTTTTAATTGAAAGAAAATTTGATGAAACATTATCAATATCAGTTTACAGAAAATACACCCATACAAACATATATCTTGATTTTAATTCTCATCATCATCCTGCACAATTTTTTTTCTGTAGCAAAAAATATTTTAAGTAGAGCTTATAATTTATTGGATTAAGAACATGTTACTCAATAAATAGAACTTACAAAAAATATTCTACTTTCTAATAATTACAATAAAAACATTATATGTAAGGCTTTACATAACATTAATACTAAAAAAAAAAGAGGATAGAATTGACAATTCCTCTTTTAATAGAGTAATTTTACCTTACATTAAAGGAGTTACTGATAAAATCAGTAGAAGACTATCTTGTTTTAATATAAATACTACTTTTTCTACTGGCAAAATATTGGTGATTTTTTTTATATAAACCTAAAGACAGAATATTTTTGGAACACCAAGGAGTTTATGAAAGTCCATGTTTGCAGTGCTCAAGAATCTATGTGGGCCATTCTAATAGATGAATAAATGTCAGAATTAAGGAACATAGAAATGCTTTTAATCAAAAAAATAGCACATCAGTTTTTAATTCCCACTTTTTAGAAATTGCTTACAAAACTGATTTTGACAATACAAAAATACTTGCTAATTTGGAAAGATATGATTTAAAAACCAAGAAAGAGTCAATTAAAATATTAAAGAGACCTACTGGTTTAAATAGAACTGACAAAGTACAATGTATTCCAGCTATGTAGAAACCTATCATTTTATCTAATATTAACTTGAAATTAATAGGTGAAAAAACTGAGGAAAATAAACATTTTGATAAGCCTCATATTGTTAAAGCGGAACTACTTCAAGTTGAATCTCACTTTTTTTCTCACACTGAGTCATGTTATTCTTTGAGATCTAACAATTCTTCTTTCAAAAGTTAATCTTGATAATGGCAGTTGCTAGTCCATCAAAATATCAGATTGTAATGAAAAATAATACACTGTTCATACCCAAAAATATTGTTATGTATATATATATATATATATATATATATATATATATATATATATATATATATTGATATGAAGGTTTTCGTGGGTTGCATATATAAAAGACATGTTTGGCCGGTTCATCACATGTTAAAAATTTAAATATTGATATACCAATATTTTGACTTGATTACACAAGTCATCCACTGGGTGATAAAAGGTAGAAAGATGGTTGTAGAGGCGCTACAATCACTGATTTGAATAAAATGTTAAAATTCCACCAATCACAAAAATGTTAAATTAAGAATGTTTTTAAAAAAATCTTTCCAAATTGGATGAAGTTTGACATCTCACTTATAGATACAATCTGGCCTTTTAAGTATCTCAATGGCTTCTCTAATTTTGCACTGATAGAGAGGATCACATCTGGATATGAACCTTGTACTAGAAAAATCAATTTTATGACCTGAATCTATAGTATGTTGTGAGAGTACGGATGCTGATGATTGTTATTTAACTGCATTAGCATGCTCATCTCTCCTGACACTAATGTGATGATTACTCATACCTATAAAAAAGTTTTACAATTTTCACATAAGATTTGATAAACACCATGAGATTCAAGAGGGATTGAATCATTAGGCTTGGTTATTATATTGCTGATCTTTTGATGAGTAGAAAATGTATCTATATTATAGCATTTTAATATACATCCAATATTGTCTACAGTTCCTTTTACATATGGAACACAAATATAATAGCTGATTTATCATTCTTTTGTTTCATATTTTGTCCATTTTGGGCTTGAAATAAGGCTTTTTTTATAAATTTATAATTATAACTATTTGCTAATAAATCACAATAAATATGATTTATTTCTCCTTTCAGGTGTGACTCATCTAAAAGGTTAATTGCTCTATTAAAAGAGTTTTGTCTACATAAACTATCTGAGTTGGGAGTTGATGAGAATGTAAATGTAAATATCTATCTGTGTGTATATTCTTTCTGTAAATCGAAAAAGATAAACTATTTTATGTTTTTGGCAATTAGAACATCAAGAAAAGAGAGTTTTCCACCAGACTTTGTCTCCATTGTAAATTTAATGAGCATGCATATTATTTAATTGAAAAAAATCATCTAATTTATTTTTTCCATGTTGCCATATGACAAAAGTGACATCTATGTATCTGAGCCAAATGAGAGATTTTAAAGATGATGATTCTCAAGCACAAGTTTCGATATTTTCCATGAATAAATCAGCTATTACTCCTAAGATAGGTGAACCCATAGAGCACCAAAACTTGTCTGTAATGCTGTTCATTGTATACAAAATATGTGTTCAAGACACAATGTTTAATCAAAGCAATAATATGGTCTGGTTGATTGTAACATTGTGAAATTGTATTTAAAGCTTCGTAATTTGGAATGTTTGTAAACAAAGACACGACATTAAAACTGACCAGAATGTCATTAGCATTAAGTTTTAAATTTCTTAAATCATAAATAAAATGAAAAACGTTTTTTTTTTAATGTATGCTTTGAAATCCGATAAATATCTAGCTAAAATATGAGTTGGAAATCCTATTGGACAAAGGAGGGTATCTGGTTTGTGAATTTTTGGAAGTCCATAAAATTTTGGACAGACACATGATTTTTCATGAGGCATTATTTTATTTTGTACCTCTGTTTCAATATGCGATTTATTAATAATGGCTTTGGTTGTTTTTTTTCCAAATACATAGTATGATCTTTTTTTGATGGTTTATAAGTTTTATCATCAAGCAAATCTAAAATTTTATTATGGTAACAATTCATAACAACAGTGTTATTAACTTTATCAGCTGGAAGTATAACAATTGATTTGTCCAATTTTATATTATTTAATGCTTGTCTCTCTTTCTTTGAAATATTATTCTTAGGAAGCTTAGCTTTTTTTAAAATATTGCAAATTTCAGCTCTAGCCAAATCAGCCGATAAATAATCTATTTTATCGAGAGCTGATTCAACATTACAAACAATTTTCTTAAACGATATCTGGGAAGGTGTTAAAGCAAAATTAAAACATTTTTCTAAAACCAAAACTTCATCAGTAGAGAGGGCTTTCTTAGATAAATTATAAATGTTTTTTGATTTGGATACTTAATGTTTGGTGTTTGTGTTCTAATTAGCATTTGTAATTTTTTTCAAAAGCTTTAATTAAAATTCAATTTATATATATATATATATATATATATATATATATATATATATATATATATATATATATATATGTATATTAAGCAATATATATATATATATATATATTAAGCATTAAATCACTTCACATAGTTAAGAAATCCAGTAACACTCTCTGTGAACTAATATATAAATACATTAGGGTTCGTATTTCAAAATAGCCAGCACAAAACGATGCTGCTTTGAACTATCTGCTACAAGATTATATATATGTATATTAATTAGACAGTATTATTTAAAAATTGTTGTGATAAGTGAAATAAAAACATAAAAAAGTGTGCTTCCGTTCCTTAAAAAGTCATGCTTCATCACTGATATATATATATATATATGAATGGGGGTTGTAAAGAACTTCGTATTCTAGTGTAACATGCCCTTAATTAAATTTGAATTCATATTGTGCAGAATTTTGAAAAGGTTTTCAGAATTTAATTAGGCTTAGAATAATTTATTTAGTTATCTGGCTGATAGATATCTCTTCTAATCATTTGATAATAATTAATATATTAGAATTTATCTATCTTTAACTATAAAATAAAAAGAATAAAAAAAAGTTGAAAACTATTTAAACCCATGATATCTGGTATATGGCAAACTTAATGCGTAAAAGATTTATTTATCTTCAGTACATCCTCTGTGAGTGGATATTTGAGAGTCATCTATCCTCTAATAAATTTATTCTGCATTTTTGAAATTACTTTTGTTTATTTTTTTAATCGAATGTAAACATGCACATACACATATATGTAGATAGCTTTATGTAATTATATCAGACTTTTACATACACCAACACTTTTTATTATAAATATATAATTAAATGATTATTCAGTTAATTTCATGTTTGTTATATAGGCATATACATATATACACTCACCGACACACACAAGAAAATATATAAATGATCTTTGCAAACAACAATATCAATCACTGCAAATTAAGGTAGTTTTATTATATATAGTTAAATGGTTATTCAATAGATTTACGTATGTGTTATTTAAGCACACAGAAAATTATACATATTTATTGAAAAATGCTTATTTTACTGTATCAGACTTTTACATTTTTAATTGGATGTTAGCTGTGCATGGAATTAAAAATCAGAACAGTTTATTAAAGCTTTAAAGGCTAACTTTGCAACTGTATGCCTGTTGGGGAATTCAGTCTGAGAAAAAGAAAACCCACAACTGTCATTTCTGTAACTATTAAGTTAATGGTAACAATACCGAACCATTTCTAACCTGAATGGCTGATGAAGCAATAGTTTTTACTCTTTCATTTATTAATGAACTATTAAATTTTAATGCCATTATTTATAAATTTAAAAGTATAAATAAAAGCAGCATAAAATCTGTAAGTAATTTTTTTTTAATCTAAATAGTAATACTTGTAGTACCTCCGATTTTATTTTTTTTTAAATGGCTGACTTAATATTCAGTAAATGGAAATTAATTAAATATAATCCACGACTTATTGCAGTAATAAAGTGACAGATTCTGAAGTTCAAATGTCAGCCCAGCTCTGCCATTTCCAGTGCTCGAACTCCTTGTGAACTCCCGAGAAATAAACCATGCCATTTTTTTTTTATTTAAAGGCCTTCGAGCATTCCATCATCAGATTTTCAATTGGATGGACGGTTGAAGAGTTGGAGTGTGTAGTAGATTGGAGCCTGTCCATTAAAGTATGAACATTGTCTATCTTAATGTATATCTGAGCACTTGTAGTATATATGTGTGGTAGATGATAATCTAGACCAACTGATGATTGCTGGTTTAGCATGAGATACATATATTGGTGATTATTTATCTTTTCGGCATATATGTGCTTGAGTGCATCAGTGTTATTAGATTGACTGGAGAGTGCTGGGTTGTGTGAAAATCTGTGCTCATATACCCTATATATTAAACATTTAGAATGAATCTTATATAACACACTCTCTAATGAAGTCATAATTATGAATACATCATTTTAAAAAAACGAGTATCTACTTGCAAGTAATATTCATAATTATTTTTAAAATAAAAAATAAAGCATAATATGTAAAACAAGAAGTTTTATATAGTTTTCTTTTTTAAAAAATGGGAATATATATAAACAATGATAAAAGCATTGAAATATGTAATAGTAAGATAGAATGTCTACTTCGTATATCAATATGGTCAATTTGAATCTGGAAGAGTAAAAAGTTTTCGGGTTTTATTTTGCTTTTACGTTTTTATTTTGAGTAATCATCCACCCTATGATCAATCTGTAAATATTTATGTATTTTATTTAGAGTTTTAAATAACAATGAAAAACACTTAAATCTTCTCATCCAGCAATTGGAAAGCCTATTGACATAATGTTTTCTTATATCCAGTTGGAAAAAAAAAAATTGTGTGGGTCATTAATTTTTATTAAAAAAAAAAAAACTTTTATTATTATTTTTATCTATGTACATTATGTATATATTTCTCATCTTGAAAATTTATATTGCCAGCTATAGTTTTACGTTTTACATTATTGAAAACATTTTGTATATTTACAGATGCCTTTACCTGCATTCACATATTATCAGTCACTTTTTCATATGTTCAAGAAGCAATTAAATAAAAAAAGTTTTATATAAATTTCATTCAAACACTTATTTGTATATGTGCTGTAATGAATTATCTCTCAATTATTTTCTCATTGTATGCCTCAAACATTCATGTCGTAGCTCTTTCACTCTAATGCTAGATTTATTGCTATGTAGCTTTTTAATTTAATTATTCTATTCTTTTGTTAGTAATTTTATTGCTATCTAAAATGTGCATTTTATAAATTAATTTGTCCAATAGGTAAGCACAAGTTTATATGTTAAGTATAGAGATTACACAAAGCTTATTATTACTCACAGTATCATGTATCAACAGAAAACATTGGAACCAAATACCACTTCATATAGGAAGACTGTATATACATGTCTGGGTCTTTTTCTTTATGCATTTTTATTGTTTCTATGTTGTTGTACATTCTTTGAAATGTATTTTCTTTTTTTTGCCATCAAAGCCAAAATTTTTAAAACTGAAATTACAACATATTCTAGTGACCACTAACAATATATATATATAATAATACAACAATAATTATACAAGTCTAGTGACCACTATACAATATATATATATAATAATACAACAATAATTATACAAGTAGGAATGCAGTAAGTAAAAAAAATATGATCTTCACTGGTATGCACTTCATCTTATATAACCAATAGACATGACTTGTATATCAATTATATGAAATGGAGTGCATAGTTGCAGAGAGCTTGAAAGTATATATATATATATATACCCTGCCAAATGGATGGTTAATTCTACAAATATTTAATGTATAATATTTATACTCCTATTACTACAAACTATTTTTGCTTCATACTATAAATCATTAGACTTACTATTCTATTTGGCAAGACCACAAATCTTTTAACTTTAAATAAATACCAACGTATTTATCAATACATAAAAATACCAAGATGCTTCTACTTGTTAAGCCTCCAGATATTCCTGTGACTAAAACTAATATGTAATAAACCAAAAGAGAATATCTATAATGAAATTTACTTCACTCCAAATTGATTAATAATATTCTAACATAATTTTACTGATTTTTGCTTTTCTAATAATTATTTTCATAATATCATTGTTAGTAATAATAACAATAATATAATAAAAATAATTCAGGTTATTATTGTTTCTTAATTAAACATTTAGTCAATATGCTAGATGCAAAGAGAGATTTTACTTACATCTATAAGAAATGCATGAATCAAGAAAACTCTTAACTATCATATTTATAAATGTTACTTTACTATTTTATAATTATATGATCTTCAATGACTCAGACCAAATAAGCAATTTTACTTTGAATAAAATAACAATAATAATAATAATAATAATAATAATAATAATAATAATAATAATAATAATAATAATAATAATAATAATAATAATAATAATAATAATAATAATAATAATAATAATAATAATAATAATAATAATACATTATATATTCAATAAAAGTAATTAATCATCTAACTATTTAAAAATGATATTCATTTCTACATATAAAATAAAATATTTACTTATGACCCATGTGATCATAGCAACTTGATACTAATCAATTTATCTTTTAAAATATTTTACTTTTAAGTAATAATTATATATTATTTTTTTATTACGTTTATTGTTAAGCAAGATTTAAAAATTTTATAATTCAAAGTAATTTGTGTTTATAATTATATACCATTAACAATCTAGAAATATGATGTACAGATGATCCCCAGAATAAGAAAACACGACTATATGTACTTAAACAAATTATTAAACATTAAAATTTATTACTATATTGCTTATAAATTCTATATAAATGATTTTTAATTAATAAATGATTTTTTAAACAACAAAATTAAAAAATAGAACAATATAACATAAAATTATTTACAAAATAAAATATTTCTATTGTACAGTACTAATCATTGTTAGTCATTTACCTATGAAACACCATTCTTTAATAATATGATGTTATATATATATATATATATATATATATATATATAACATCATATTATTAAAGAATGCTTTAACAGCTTGATATATATATATATATATATATCAAGCTGTTAAAGCAGGCAAAACTCTCCATACAGTAGTGCCACTGAGTGCAAACCACAGTAATCAATGGATATAAAAAGGCTTGTGCATAAAGTCCCTATATTGTGTCTACTCAGCCAATATTCTCAGACTAGTTTCTAGCTTGTGGCTTTCATCAGTAAGTCTGAGGATATTGGATGAGTATGCTCAAGATAAGGATTTTGTGCACAAATCTTCTTGCATCCATTGATTACTCTGGCTGGCACTGAGTGGCACTACTGTATAGAGAATTTTGCCTAATTGCTGAGATATTCTTGACTTCATTTAAGGAAAAGCCACAGTAGATCACATCACAACACATCACATAAATGTAATGAATTTAGTAAAAAAAATGTTGAATAATAAGCTTGTATTATACAGAGTTAGATTAATGATAGTTGAATGATAGCAAAATGATTTTAAGAAGAAAACACCAAGTTATGTTTGTTGTATATTATGGAAAAATATTGATTATAATATAAATATTTAACATTTATCATCAATGAATATACTTATTGTTAACTATATTTATTAATAAGAATTAAAACAAGAGTTTACCAGATATTTATTTCTATTTGTTTTCATAAATAGTTCTTTACTTTATTTACATATATTAATTAAATAAGTAATAATTTTGTATTAGTGGTAATATGTTTTATATTTTGATATATGTCATTTATGTTAACCTACTAAACATCACCATAAAGATGTTTGACTTGTTATTTACACAGTTTACATCTTGAATTATATATATATATATATATATATATATATATATTTACATCTTTAATTATATATATATATATATATATATATATATATATATATATATTGTAATTATAATTGAAATAATATTTTTAACGGTTTAAAAACAATTACAAACAATCTTTAAATCCGCAGAAGTACTTTCGGTTATGGCAGTTGATGCAGGTTAGAAAGTAACCAAAAGTACTTCTGCGGATTTAAAGATTGTTTGTAATTGTTTGTAAACCGTTAAAAATATTATTTCAATTATAATTACAATATTATTTTTAATTAACGGATATTATATATATATATATATGCGTGTGTGTGTGTATGATACAAAGATTTTCACAGGTTGCATATATAAAATACATACTTTGTGGGTTCATCCATGTTAAAAATTTAAATATTTATAGATTCAGATCATAAAATTGATTTTTCTACTACCAGAATCATATCCAGATGTGATAATCTCTACCAATTCAAAATTAGTGAAGCCATTGAGATACTTAATAGGCAAGATTACATCAATAAGCAAGATGATACATGCACACTTCCTTCTATTTGGAAAGATTTAAAAAAAAAAACTATTCTTAATTTAACATTTTTGCTATTGGTGGAAATTTAATGTTTGTTTGTTTTTTTTTCTTCGAATCAGTGCTTGTAGTGCCTCTACAACCATCTTTCTACTTTTATCACCCAGTGGATGACTTGTGTGATCAAGTGAAAATGTCAGTATATAAATATTTAAATTTTTAACAAAGATGAACCTGCAAAATTTGTCTTATATATATATATATATATATATATATGACTACAGATGGCGTTATACCAAAAACACCTTCAAGCATTTGTTTACATAAACATCAGAGCGTATTTCACTATCTCTAACTTAATTTCCACCTTCATATCATGATTTCAAGCTATTTGCTATCGTCAGTGAAGGACAGGATTAAGAAACTAGATCTAAAACACAAACTCTGAGCGTTTAAGAAACAGTTTCTATTCAGCTTGCGAGCGTGAATCTTTTAGACACGTAATGTCTTCAAACTCAGCATCGCATGCCAGATAGCTACATGGGTCTGATATCAGTTCAGCATCACTACATAGTAGAAGTCTCTGCAATATATATCATTGCAAGAAAGACCTCAAAGGTACATTTATGAAAAACAAAAAACACAAGTTAAAAACTTGCATACGCTTGTATTTATGACTACAGATGGCGTTATACCAAAAACACTTTCAAGCATTTGTTTACATAAACATCAGAGCGTATTTCACTATCTCTAACTTAATTTCCACCTTCATATCATGATTTCAAGCTATTTGCTATCGTCAGTGAAGGACAGGATTAAGAAACTAGATCTAAAACACAAACTCTGAGCGTTTAAGAAACAGTTTCTATTCAGCTTGCGAGCGTGAATCTTTTAGACACGTAATGTCTTCAAACTCAGCATCGCATGCCAGATAGCTACATGGGTCTGATATCAGTTCAGCATCACCACATAGTAGAAGTCTCTGCAATATATATCATTGCAAGAAAAGACCTCAAAGGTACATTTATGAAAAACAAAAAACACAAGTTAAAAACTTGCATACGCTTGTATTTATGACTACAGATGGCGTTATACCAAAAACACCTTCAAGCGTTTGTTTACATAAACATCAGAGCGTATTTCACTATCTCTAACTTAATTTCCACCTTCATATCATGATTTCAAGCTATTTGCTATCGTCAGTGAAGGACAGGATTAAGAAACTAGATCTAAAACACAAACTCTGAGCATTTAAGAAACAGTTTCTATTCAGCTTGCGAGCGTGAATCTTTTAGACACGTAATGTCTTCAAACTCAGCATCGCATGCCAGATAGCTACATGGGTCTGATATCAGTTCAGCATCACCACATAGTAGAAGTCTCTGCAATATATATCATTGCAAGAAAAGACCTCAAAGGTACATTTATGAAAAACAAAAACACAAGTTAAAAACTTGCATACGCTTGTATTTATGACTACAGATGGTAACACCATGAGCGTTTAAGAAACAGTTTCTATTCAGCTTGCGAGCGTGAATCTTTTAGACACGTAATGTCTTCAAACTCAGCATCGCATGCCAGATAGCTACATGGGTCTGATATCAGTTCAGCATCACCACATAGTAGAAGTCTCTGCAATATATATCATTGCAAGAAAAGACCTCAAAGGTAGAACTGTTTCTTAAACGCTCAGAGTTTGTGTTTTAGATCTAGTTTCTTAATCCTGTCCTTCACTGATGATAGCAAATAGCTTGAAATCATGATATGAAGGTGGAAATTAAGTTAGAGATAGTGAAATACGCTCTGACGTTTATGTAAACAAACGCTTGAAGGTGTTTTTGGTATAACGCCATCTGTAGTCCTAAATACAAGCGTATGCAAGTTTTTAACTTGTGTTTTTTGTTTTTCATATATATATATTTATATTAAAAAATATAATATTTCATTTTGTGTTCTCTGAATGTTAATTGGTTGATTAATAATTCTAAGAGTATAATTCCTAAAATGCAAAGAAGTAATATAATTTATCAGATTCCATGTGGATGTAATAAATTATACATCAGTGAATCGAGATGATCTGTAGAAAAAAAGATTAAAGGACATCAGTTATTATATAATCAGATTAAAAATCATGTAAATAGGCAATTTAATACAACTTCAGTATTCCTTGACCATGAAAAGATTTGTAATTATAAGTTTACATTTAATATTAATGAAATAAAAATATTAATGGTAGAAAGAAATCATAAAAGAGGAAAATTAAAGAGACAATTTTAATAGATAAATATAAAGATAATGTTATTAATAAGCAAGTTGCGAATACAGCCTTACACAGCTTATAGAAATTTACATAACATTAAAATTTGAAAATCATTTAAAGCTGATGAGGATTACTATGTAATTGAAAGCGCTACTAAAGAATTTATATATAATATTTTTTACCGTTAAATTATTTATTTATATTATATTATATATATATAAAATATTCAACTCAATATATATATATATATATATATATTCAACTCAGTATATATATATATATATATATATATATTTGCCTTGAATATTACATATATTGTAGAAATAATACAGACATCAAACTTAATTTATATATATATAACCAGTGGATGACTTGTGTGATCAAGTCAAAACGTCAGTATATTAATATTTAAATTTTTTAATATAGATGAATCCACAAAATATGTATTTTATATATATTTTTGGTCAAAGTTGATGAATATTCTTTGATGATGTGAACACACTTACTTCTTAATGTTTTTATTAATTGAATATATCTATGAAGTATTTCTGATATTTTCAATTGTGTTATATAATATGGTCAATATATTTAACTTGTTATATAAAATAATTCATGATGAGTATTAAGAAAATTCGAAAAGATAAACAAAAATTAGTTCAATAATCAAATAATTTATAAAAGCTTATTAAAAAAATATTCCCAAAACAGTTCACTATAAAGTCATGAGCATACATAAGACAAAAGTTAAATTTACAATAGTCAGTATAAAGTGCTCAAGACATTATTAGAGTTATATTAGAATCTAGCATATAATTAATATTAGATTAAATTAATGATGATATTTAAATCTGAAAGTAAATTATTTAAATAAATTATTTAATGAAAGGAAATCATTTAATCAATATAAAATAAAAATCAAGCTCTTTTACAATCTAGTGTTAGAACAAAATATTATAATTTTTAAACTGCTAAAAAGAAAATAATCCCTATAGAATGTTAATATAAATATATTAAATCAAGTTAAAATGGAAGATATTGAAGCATCAATTGATGGTGGCATTGTTCATATTTTTGTATGTTTGTTGAAATAATATTGTCTCAAGCATATTTACTATAAAATGATGTCATTGAAGAAGTAGATCAGAAAATGATCACCTCCTGGGCTATGCTGAAAATAATTAGATTATATGATGATTGTAAAATGAAATTTAGAAAATTGTGAAATGCTTTTGAAGATAACTGCTCCAATTTTCTTTTATTGCTATTTTATTTATATTGGCTATAGCATCATTTAATACATTGCAAAAATTCAAGGTGTAAGATCCCTCTTATAAGAGAATCTTCCATATTCTGGAATAAAATCATGGTCCAACTGAAATATCAAATATTCACGAAACTTTAAATAAACCTTAAATCTGTAACATCTCTACAGAATTGTAGGCACATTGTGCTGATCAATCAACTACATAGATAAATATAAATAATTCTGATGAGATTTACTGTGCATTTTTATATAAAATTTACCAATGATATGACTAAGCAAATAAACAATTAAAAAAGGTAATCAATTAGGAACATTCAACTTTTTGGTTTAGAAGTCAACAATAAAAATACTAACACCTAAATAGTGTGATTTTATTCTACAATATCAATTTTGATGCTTTGCATTGTTACATCATAACTAAAACTTATCTAAAATACAGAGAAATACCATTCAATTTATTAACACTTACAAGTTAAGCTCACCCACATATTCTAATGCATATATACAGTGCTAAGACTAGGATGGTTTCTCCCAAGCAAAATACCTTGATGTAATTTTTTGTCATAATAATGTGAAAAGAATTTATTAAAAAAATGTGAACTTTTAATTATTTGTCAAAATTATGTAGTATCCTATCATGTTTTTGTTTTTTTTTGATGAATTGTTTCGTTGCAGCATTACATTTGTGATTTTATGAACTGGATTTTTTTTTTTTACTTTTTCCATGTTTTATGATTAGAACTAAAAATATTTAATTTGTATTAAAATTTATTACTTTTTTAATAAAAAATTTACTGTGAAAACTTTCTAATTAATGAATTTAATATATTAAAATTCTATCAAATACAGAACTGGATAGTATCAGTTATTTGAATGTAATTAAAAAGTAATTTCCAATTTTTTGTTTAATGAATAATAAAATAATTTACATATCACATTTTTTCTATTTTATTTAATTTGTTGCAAAATTGTTTTTAATGTATGCATAGATCTGTATACAAATTCATAATATTTTTTTGTCCAGGGTAGAGTAGTGTGTTGACAATATAACAACACAAACTTATCATCATTCTAATAAAACATATACATTTTTTATTCATTTAACTTATTAATGTTATCTTTACTAATGTCTCTCTGTCTGTAGCTGAACATAGTTATCATTTTATATCCAACTTTGCTTTCTCATACAGTTTTCTATAAAACCACAGTCAATAAATTCTACACTTATGGAGATCTGTATAAATGAAATCTAGTCATCAATGGATATTTGTAATATTTATATGTATTTGGTGACCAAATATTGCCAAAAACCCTCTTTTAATGATGTCTACCTGCAGTGCAATTCTTGCAGACACATTTATGCTGGTGATGTATATATGTTGAACAAAAACAGGAATAAGCCAAGTTTGGATTATTATTTATAGTTTATTTATTAAATGTTATGTCACTAGCTTATGTAAGATACAATGATTGTTTATAAAACACATGTATGGTGAAAGAAGATTGTCTGGAATTTTTGCATATTAATAAATAATTGAGGCATAGACAATTACAATATAAGAAAAGCAGTAAAAAGTTAGAAGAATTTGGTATGTGTTGCAGTTATTTTCATCACAGCATATAAGACTAAGATGACCTGATTAAATTATTTTATCTTTGCATCTTTCATTCTAGAGCGTTATATATATATATATATATATATATATATATATATATATATAATCCTTGTCATAACCTACTGCCTAAAATTAAGTGTAATATACAGAAATTCATCTATAATACATTTTTAACATATAGTTTATAGTACGTATGGTTTATAATGTATCATAAATATAGTTCATTACTTCACTAGTAATTAAAATTGTACATAGAACATATACAATTACAGAAAATATTCTGATTTTAGATTTATCTTATCCTTTTTTCCTCAGTATTATGAGAAAGTAAATAAAATTTTATGAAATTTTTTATAACGTCTAAGAATTTTATATTATTATTAAAGCAAACATTTTATTCATATAGAAACGACTTCGTAATTCAGATTCATTGCTCTTTCGTAGAAAAGATTTTTTTTTCATTTTTCTTTTTTATCAATGGATTTTTGTTTGAATAAAAAAAAATCATATCAAAAATTTATAACAATCACTACAACTTTGATTGGCATTTGCTTTGATGATTTTTTTAAAATATTATTATTAGAGATTAATATATAAAGAATAAGAATGGCAATATTATCAAGAGTCATTTGTCAATAATATGAAATCTAATCTTGAGTGAAATAAACTCTTGATTTATAGAAATTCTAACAAAACTTTGAAGAATTTTATTCTCACTGTTAATAAGTGCTGGTTGATGGTATTTCAGCAATTACTTAAATAATATGTCAAGTGTTGTTTTATTTTATTATGTAATTACTTTCACTTGGTTTATTCAGATTAATCTGGTGTATTTTTAATATCTAAAAATAATTACTTTTATTATATATTTCTAATATATTTCTTTTCAAGTTTGTGTGGTAATTTGTGACAACTACTATATATTACTATTTCATTAAAACATGTTTTTATAAAGCGTAAATACAATGTTATATAATGTCTTTGAGTATTATTGGTAGTAAATATTTTGTTGTTATTTTGCAATAACATATAAGGTGTTTAAATGCTACAATAGTATATTACATGCATTTTCCCCACCTTGGTGCACGATATTTATTTTATTATTTTTTGTATAGGAATTGAACCAAAGATCTTTTACTTTATTCTTTTAAAACAAAAAAAAAATAACTTTACTAGTTTGGTAATCAGGTTTTGTAATTTTCAAGTGTGTTTAACTTTTATTGCTAATATCTCCTTTTTTCAAAAAGAAATTAAAATTATGCTCTTTTTGTCTTTATTTACGTTATTATTTGATTTTTAATTTGCACATTTATTTTCTAAAAGTTTTAAATTTCAATGGCACTTTTATCAAGATATGCATTTAAGATTTGATGTTTCATTTTTTTTAATTTTTAGCATAAATTATATTTTATCTTTATTAAGACTTATTTTATTGATATTGTTGTGGTTTGTTTAAACTTCTTTGTGTAAGGAATTTTCATCTCTGTGGACAAGTTGCAATCTCTAGTGTTAGAATATAAATATATTGGACCATAAATAAAAATGAAATTCTATTGAATGGAGCTTGCCTTGACATATTAATTGGGATTGTTGATTGATTTTGAAATTGGGGTTGTCTAAGTGGTGACTGGTTTTTAATGATATTATTTTCCATTACAATCCGATATTTCGACAGACTAGCAACTGTCATTATCAAGGTTAACATTTGAAAAAAAAATCATTAGATCTGAAACAATAATGTGACTCTGTTAGATGAGAAATAAGATTCAACTTGAAGTAGTTCAGACCTCACAATATGAGGTTTATCAAAATGTTTACTTCCCTCAGTTTTTTCACCTATTAATTTTAAGTTAATATTAGATAAAACGAGAGGTTTCCACATAACTAGAATGTATTGTGCCAAATCAGTCCTATTTAAATGAGTATGTCTCTCATGATTCTTAAATCATGTCTTTCCAAATTAGAAAGTATTTTTTATTGTCAAAATCAGGTTTGTGGCCAATTTCTAAAAAAATGGGAAGTAAAAACTGATGTGCTAATTTTTTGATTAAAAGCATTTTTCTGTTCCTTAATTCTGACATTTATTCATCTATTAGACTGACCCACATAGCTTCTTGAGCACTGCAAATATTGAATTTCATAAACTCCTAGGTATTTGAAAAATATTCTGTCTTTAGGCTTGTATAAAAAAAACTTTTTTTTGCCAATAGAAAAAGTAGTCTATATTAAAACAAGATAGTCTTCTATTGATGTTATCAGTAACCCCTTTAATATAAGGTGAAATTATTATATTGAAAGAGGAATTGTCAATTTTATCCTCTTTTTTTTTTTTAGTATTAATGTTATGTAAAGCCTTACATATGAGGCTTTTATTATAATTATTAGAAAGTAGAATATTTTTTGTAAGTTCTATTTCTTGATTAAGATGTTCTTTATCAGATAAATTATAAGCTCTAGTCAAAAGATTTTTTTGCTATAGAAAAAAATTGTGGAGGATGATGATGAGAATTAAAATTAAGTTATTTGTTTGTATGGGTGGATTTTCTGTAAACTGATATTGATAACATTTCATCACATTTTCTTGCAATTAAAACATCCAGAAAAGAAAGTGATCTGATATTTTGCATTTCCATAGTAAATTTAATATTTGGATGCCAATTATTTATAAAAGCAAGAAAAGAATTTAAAGCATCAATGCCATTAGGCCATATGACAAATGTTTCATCCACATATCTAAGGCAAATAGAAGGTTTTTTTAGTAGCTGCACATAATATTTAACTCTCAAAATTATCCATGAAAAGATTAGCAAATACAGGTGACAGTGGACATCCCATAGAAAGTTCTTTAATTTGTTTAAACTTTTGAGAATTATAAATGAAAAATGTATTTTCAAGGCAATGTTTCACTAATGAAATAATAAAATCAGGTAAATCATTGTATTGTGCTATTATACTTAATGCTTCTTCAACAGGAATATTAGTATACATAGAAGAAACATAAAACTAACCAATAAATGCTGCAATTTAACTTAAATGATATATGGAGATGTCTGGTAATGTCAGATTTTCTACTTGATAGTTAACCATGAGATTACAGTGCTAAGCTTGACATGGTATTTTAAATCTAATTCAGAAGCTAGAAACTGCTTTGAGGATAGGTATATTCTGAAAAGCTTGTTAACAGCAATTGTCATTCTCATTAGATAACATTTGTAATACAAGCTTAATATATTAGGTCATATGACATATGACTTGACTTCTTTGCAACTATATTTTTTAAGGCTTTGGCAATTTTATATTGCTAAAGAGATTAATATATGGTGTATCTAAACTTGGTTCAGCCCCCATATGACTATTTAAGATAGATAGCTGGATTTGAAGACAAATGGAGTCTGATCATTTAAAATATTCTACTTAATAGTTAACCATTAAATAAAGTATTGGGTTTGACCTGATATTTTAAATCTAATGCTTGAATATCCCCGTGCTTCACTGAAGAAAGCCAGAAGCTAGAAACCAATCTGAGAATAGTGATATACTATACTGAAAAGCTTGTTAAGAGCTATCAACATGCTCATTACATTATATATATATATATATATATATATATTATGTATAGAGTTCGCAAAAACAAACTCTTACCAAGCTTTAAGAATACCCTCAATTTATATATATATATATATACATATTTTGCGGGTTCATCCATGTTAAAAACTTTTAATATTAATATACTGACGTTTCGACTTGGTCACACAAGCCATCCACAGTATATTAATATTAAAAGTTTATAACATGGATGAACCCGCAAAATATGTATTTTATATATTTAACCTGTGCAAATCTTCATTTTAACATATATATATATATATATATATATATATGATAACAGATGGCATTCTACCAAAAACACCGTCAAGTGTAGTTTTCTGTTTACATAAACGTCAGAGCGAGCATTCACTATCTCTAACTTTAATTCCACTTTTAGATCATGGTTTCAAGCTATTTGCTATCGTCAGTGAAAGACAGGAATAAGAAACTAGAGCTAAACACAAACCCTGAGCATTTATGAAACAGTTTCTATTCAGTTTGCAAGCGTGAATCTTTTAGACACGTTAATGTCTTCACACTCAGCATAGCAAGACAGATAGCTACATGGGTCTGATCTCAGTTCAGCATCACCACATAGTAGAAGCCTCTGCAATATACATCATTGCAAGAAAGACCTCAAAGGTATATTTATGAAAAACAAAAAAACACAAGTTAAAAAACTTGCTAACGCTTGTATTTATGATAACAGATGGTGTTCTACCAAAAACACCATCAAACGTAGTTTTCTGTTTACATAAATGTCAGAGCGAGCATTCACTATCTCTAACTTTAATTCCACTTTCAGATCATGATTTCAAGCTATTTGCTATCGTCAGTGAAAGAAAGGAATAAGAAACTAGATATAAACACAAACTCTGAGCATTTATGAAACAGTTTCTATTCAGCTTGTCTTCAAACTCAGCATAGCAAGCCAGATAGCAAATAGCTTGAAATCATGATCTGAAAGTGGAATTAAAGTTAGAAATAGTGAATGCTTGCTCTGATGTTTATGTAAACAGAAAACTACGCTTGACGGTGTTTTTGATAGAACGCCATCTGTTATCATAAATACAAGCGTTAGCTAGTTTTTTAACTTGTGTTTTTTTGTTTTTCATAAATGTACCTTTGAGGTCTTTCTTCCAATGATATATATATATATATTGCAGAGGCTTCTACTATGTGGTGATGCTGAACTGAGATCAGACCCATGTAGCTATCTGGCTTGCTATGCTGAGTTTGAAGACATTAACGTGTCTAAAAGATTCAAGCTTGCAAGCTGAATAGAAACTGTTTCATAAATGCTCAGAATTTGTGTTTAGATCTAGTTTCTTATTCCTATCTTTCACTGACGATAGCAAATAGCTTGAAATCATGATCTGAAACTAGAATTAAAGTTAGAGATATTGAATGTTCGCTCTGACGTTTATGTAAACAGAAAACTACGCTTGACGGTGTTTTTGGTAGAACGCCATCTGTTATCATAAATACAAGCGTTAGCAAGTTTTTTAACTTGTGTTTTTTTGTTTTTCATATATATAGTGTAGTGTAACAAAATATACTTAAACATTTTTAAAAAATTAAAACAATACTTATTTTATTTTTATTTTTTAACATTTATAACATAAACATCTATTACATTAGTGATTAAAAAAAAAAACAAATGTGTAAAATTTATTTTTATAAAATTACTTAAAAATATAATTTTTGAAATGCATTAAATAAATATGTATTTATACAAATACTCTAAAGAATTACAAACTCAGAAAGTTCTTTTTTTCAAGACAATCTTTCTTTAGTTGATTCACTTGTTTAAAAGATTAAAACTGCTTTGGATAACAATAAAATAGCTAAAATACATTGAAATGTCATAATATTATGTTCTATGTTTCCGAAGTAAAGTGCTAAAAATCTAATTGATGATCACATGTGAAAACTTTAAATACAATTAGTACGATGAAATTATCAAATTATAAATAAGATATCTATTGCCAAAATTATACTATCAAGATATACACAGATGCGAAAAGACTTTTTAATAAATAATTCAAATGATAAAAAAATCAAATGTCCTATTTAACGATAATCTTTTCATACAATTATTTATATGGTTTTATCAAAGAATTTCCCAAATTTTGACATGTTTAGAATATATATATATTATTATTATTATTAAAGCCAGTCAGCACTTAGATATTCACAATATCAGTAACAATCAACAATTTCAAACTGTTGTCAAGGCAGTCTCATTTCAACAATAAAAACTTGTTTTCTATTATCAAGTAATTTTTTAAAACCTTTCAAATCAATTATTAAGCAAGTATGAGTAGTCATTGTATATAAGTGAGATAAATGAATTATATAGTGAAAAATAAGCAGAAAATTTAATTTATTGTTCAAAAATAAAAACTATATATATATATATGCATATACAAATAAAATCCCTGTTAATTAAAAATATCATAACAATAAAAAATAATAAATATTGTGCTGCTAAATACAGTCTTTCAATCACCAGGAAGTACTTTCAGATTAAGAAATTGCATATATATATCATACCAGACTGCCTGCACCAAGTATCCTTCAGCAGAGGGTGACACTAGATCTCTGATCTAAAATATTTATAATTAGTTGATACAGCCATTTATTACAAGTGCCAACTACAGCTGTCTCATCTACATAGATCAATTATTGCCACTTGATCATGGACAACATAAATTATTTCAAACTATACAATTGACAGAGCATGTAACTGTAAACAATCATCAGATAAATCTGACTATTAACAATAATGTTTATTAATAATTAAATAACAGTAGTAAAACAAAAAATAAATAGCTTACATTAATGGATGATTTTAAACTATAGTTAGCTCAACTACACATTAAAATATAATATAACTTTTTTCAAAGAAGTACGTAATATATTTGACAGTTTATTGATTCTAGTATCCTTTTTATTTACTTTTAGTTCATTAAAATAATTGAGTGCTACTATAACAAAATCTACACATACTCAACTATTTCAGATGTGTGTACATATCTTTGCAATAACATTAATTATTAATTGAACATTGGCATACTTTATTATTAGACAAGCTCACACATTTGGATTTGAATAACAAAGCTCATATGTGGTGAGGCAAGTCCCAGGCTATACAAAGAAACATATAATAAACAATGTTAAAGAGGCTCATATGTAAACTGTGTTAATTAATGAAATAAAGTCTTGGAAAAAAATACTTGACCCAAGGTAAACATCAAAATGTTTATTAATTTCATGTAGTAAATAAACATCAGTTAGAATAGATAAAAATATATAAAAATAAGTATAGACAGAAGATTTTCTGAACTCAATGCTAAATCGAAATTTACCTATATCTAGTGGTAATCATAAAAATAATGAACATGGTCAAATATAAAAATAAACTGCTGCATGGTATCTATAAAGTGATGATATACATGTATGCATGCACACAAGCCAATAGTCTCTTTTTCTTTCAGCCATACATGATCTCACAAAAAATAAAACTGCCAATAATTTAAATGAATAATGTTTATATCAAGGGTTTTCAAACTTTTAGATATTGGGGGAGATATTTTTGATGAAAGAGTATGTGAGGGCAACTTTTTTTTCAGGGATTTGAACCAGAAACTAACAAAAAAAAATTGCTAGAATAAAAATGGAAATGAAAAAAAAATAATGGATTGAAGTCTTGCTTTTTGTAGAATGTACTTCTGAATTGGTATTTTTTTTATTTTATTTTTTTATAAGGGCTTTTTAGGTAAGATACTTACAAACTTACAAACTGTTCAAGAAATTTTATTATGACTACTATTAAATTACCTCAGTTCCCTCTAGTATTACAATTTGTCCACATCACATCACAAAATATTTATTAAATTACAGTCATTAAATTACCTATAAATAATTATTTTTTAGAGCTGGTCCTAAATTTAAAAAAGAAACAACAGAAAAGTATTAAAAAAAAAAAGAAAAGTATTGGTTTAGAATTGCATTAAAATAAATTAAATGTAAATTTTACAAAAAAAATCATAAAGTGATAAAAGTACCATATATATTTTTTATTTTCATGATACTTGGCATTGCATAGTTTCAGCAACTTTGTCAAAATATGGCTCATATGAACTTAAACTAATTCTTAAACATGATTTCAATTGTAGAACTGATGATTGTGACCTATGTTTTGTTTTTATCATATTCATGCAGAAAAATGTTGATTCACACAAATATGTTGAACCCAAAAAATGCATTGAAATATCCAACAACTCTTCAAATATTTGGATATTTGTCACTGTTTATTAATTTCAGAAGCTCTCATTTAAATCCATTGATTTTAAATGTATATCACATTTAATATTTAATATTTCTTCTTCAAGCTTTGCTGAATCTGTATGGTCAAATTTATTTTTTTCACTGCAATATCTTTGATATTATTGTTAACATTAAATGGATAAGACAAAAAAACTAGCCATATATTCACATTTTTCAAATTCCATGAATCTTCCTTCGGATGAGGAATATTATATTTTCAACATATTTGTTGTAGATTAAATTCTTTCTAACTTAAGCCTCACAGCTACATTTTTGCAATGTTTTAATTTACAATGCTTCATTTGTATTACAAGCATACTTATTTTTTCTTGAATGACTTCAAAGTTCTTATAACTATTATTGTTTCTATAATATTACAAAAATAATCAAGGTCATGAAGCCATTCAAATGTGAATATGAATCACTTTCAATTTTCAAAAATATTCTTATTTATGGTAGAACTTCTGTGAATCTCATTAATTTTTTTGCTCAACTTAACTACAATATGTCAGTATATAATAACAATTCATTATGTACACTCTCACATTCCTTTAGAAAATTCTGGAATTAATGGCATAACAAGCTTTTTGAGCTTATTTTATTAACAAGTTTGAAGGCAACTCCTATATCATGATTAAATTTCAATATTTTTGAACACAAGGCATGCTGATGTGTAATAAAATAATAGTTCATATATATCGTTATCATTTTTATAGAATAACAAAACTAATTTTACCATCTATCATTGCAGGATTTTTGTTGGTAGTTATTGATACCAATTTGTGAATTGGAAAATTTGTTTGTACAATGTAATTCTTGAATAAATCATAGATATATTGATCTCTTGTACTTTCATGAATTGGAATAATTGCTAATAATTCTTCTTTGGCAGACATATTATCAAAACATGCAAATAAAGATACATAATTGTGTAGTACCTGTATAATCAGTGCAGTCATCAAGCTGTGGTAATAAAAAGTTACAATTGTTAATATTTTTATGTAAAATTTCTTCAAGAGTTTGACTAGTCTTTTTCTGTCCTATGGATAATTGTATTTTGTGATAATGACATACTGTTGATAAAAGTGATTATTTCAGATTTATTCTTACAGTTTTCAGTTAATACTTCACCAGCTTTGATTATGGCTTCTTTCCATATTTGTCCATTTTGAAAGAACTTATTGTGTTTAATTGAAGTTTTAGCAACTTTGAATGATGCAGTTGTAACAGTTTTTGAGCTTGTATTGTACTTGACAAAATTTTTTTGTTATGTAATGGTTTGTGTCTTTAGTTGTTATATTTAAAGCTTTTCTTAATTCAGTGCCTCATGGATAATCACCTTCATAATTTTTTTGAACAGTGCAAAAATGTCTTCCAACATTGGCTTTCTTCGGTAAAGCCACATGCATGCTGCAAATAATACACATTTTTGTTTTTCATTATAATAAAAAAAATAATGTTCCCATTTTTATGATAATAATAAGTTTTATTTTTTAACACTTTACATGGTTTCTTTATTGTAATCCTGATGTATATTTACTTGCCAACAAATAACAAAAAATATATAAGATTAAAAAAATATCACTAGTAAGTATGAAAAAATATTTGTTAACTTTTTAAAGATATAAAACACAGATGCCCTGTAAAATTTCAGCATTTTCAAATGAGATCAATAAGTATTTGATTCTAATTACTATTTTCCATAAATACAAATATTCACTGCTGATAATAGACTAACATCGGTCATCACTATTCTTGTGTCTGAGTTAAATTAATTATAAGTTATTAGTTCTCACTCTTTCTCTGCACAATCCTACTGGATACCTTCAGGCTTATACAAATGGAAAGATATGTGATTTGTTTTTGTCTTATCTGGATATTCATACTTACATAGGCATGGTTACTGGGAACAATTCCCTCATGGGAAAAATCACTATAATTTTCCAAACAGCTTTCACTCTGGATCCTTTTTCAAAAGTTCAATATATACAAAAGCTATATTCATGAATAGTAAAAAAAAAACACACTATTCTTTTCTGTTTATATCTATAAGTGTTTTATATCTAATACTAATATTATAATTGATGATTGCTATTTTTCTTTAGGCTGTCCCATGATAGAATTAATACTTTTGCCAAAATTATTCATTAAGCTTTAATTGCATACATGCAATTGTACCAACAATTCTTTATTCTTTTGTTTAATTGGTTTTAAAATTAGTTTATTGCTCTAATTAAACAAAGTTATCTTTTTGCTACAATTAATCTAACAGACATTTACTGAATTATCATTCCACTTTTATTTTATTCTTCAGCAATCTTTTTTCATTGCTCTTTACATAAAATGCATTTCTATGTTTAACTTTGTTTCTGTTCTCTTTTTTCTGAAGTATTTAAAGACAGCTTTATAACATATACAAAAGTAAAGTTAACCAATTAATATTATTACCAAAATATAACACATTCTAAATTTAATTTTTGATTTTTATAAAAAAAATTATTTTTTATTTTTTGAATTCACTTGTATAACTAATAAGTAAATACGACTAAGTAAATTTAAAACATATCCACCTCTCCTCCTAGCATGACGTCAAAAATTTGGTAGAGAAAAAAATACAAAACAACAATAAAAATAATATTTTACAAATGTTCTCTATTTCTGTGCCTTGGAAAATCCCCACATTTTTTTTTGCTAACAGTCTTTACAATAATTAGATGTAAAGTTTGTTTGTGGCTGTGATACATATTTTCTTTCACAGATAGGAAAAATCTCTGTTTCTTTTCAAACCTTATTGGTGGTTATTTTTTTAGCTAGATGAAGTGTTTTAAAAAATTCCTAACTTCGTTGTTTTAAAATCAGTTCATTAAAATTATTGTTTCTCCAGGAAAAGTTACTTTCATTTTTCCTCAGGAAAATGGCAATTAAATATTTGTAAAAAAATTTTAGCTCTAGCATCACACAAAAATAATTTGATTTATTTTAGATATCATAATAACAACAGGTGTTATTTTAAATTTTATTATTTTTAAATGAGAATTATTTTGAATTTTTACTTTTTATAATTTTATATTCAAATAAACTCTGAATTTACTACTATAATTTGTCAATGTTTACATCAGGTTCACCATTGACTTTCAGTGACCTTGTAAATGATGTCTTGGCCACTTCTGGTTATATAAATGTATTATACACACATTTACATACAGTAAGTAAGAATAATTGGGTCAAATTCTAAGCCATTATTAATTAAAACATGTACTTTTAAAAAATATTAATGTAGATTTTATTTTTTATAACTTATAAAAATTCCTTTTTTTACTACAAACTACTAAAGAGAATCTAAATGGATTAAAACAGTCACAAAATTGAAAGAGGAGAAATATCTGGCTCTGAGATTCTTTTAAATAACTGTCTGTTGAAGATAAATAAATAATTCCTGAAAAAACTATTACATTTTATTAAACTTAATTGTCAATTGTCAAAGAAATTAAAGGTTTTAACTAAATATACTTAAACAATTATAGTACATCTATAAAAAATAAAATGAATAAAACAAATATGAAAATACATGTCAATAAAATTGAAATGTAAAAAGCTACCCATTAACAGAGATAGGAATATCAAACTATAAATTGATAAAACAAAATCACATACACCCATATGCATCACTGATTTAACTTGTATATCTAAAGAATAAATAGTTTGTATAAAGATATTATCTTCTGTCCATAGTGATATGGGTATAGATACACTAATTTCTATACAAGTTATACATAAATGTGTCTATACCCCTGACATATAGATATACTTTATGTAGACTTTTATTTTATGGTTGATAAGTGATTTGCTATGATGGGCTCAAGGTAGTGTGCTGCAGTCTGATTTAGGAGATTAATTCATAGGTGAATTTAGCATATATTGGCTATAGCTTCATGATGAATAGTGAATTTCATTTTAGTGCCTTAGCAGCACATAACTTCAATTATGGTAACTGAAGTGAATTCTGCAATCATTTTCAAAATGAGCATATATAATATGGAAGGATCAGAATAAAAGTAGGGATATGATAAAGTAAGTAGAGTTTTAAGCAGAATAAACAGAATCTAGTAGAATAATTGGAAAGAGAATAATTAAATGATTTTAGTTGGTCTTATATAGACATCTCATTCATTGTTTGACCCAATCAGAAAATTAAGAAATCTTTCAAATAAGCTAACAAGTGATTAAAATATTTTAAACTGATAAGCCAAATATTTTTAATTAATTAAAAAATTGTAAATTGATTGCATTAATTAATTTTTTCTCCAAATAACAATAGTATAAATAAAATTATTTTTGTTAAACTCTTAATTAAAATAAACTGATTAGAATTTATAAACTTCTTCACATTAAGTATTATTTCTGGACTATACAAATATTTTATTAAGAGATCATAAAATTGAGTTATAAAGTTCTTTTTTTAAAAAAAAAAAATAGTTACATTTTTTCCTATCAGTGTGTGCATGAAATGCATAATTTTACACTCACCACAACTTGAATAAAAATGCATACCTTAAATTAAAATTATATTTGCTTAGCTAATTGATATATAAATTAATATTGAGATAGGTAAAGCTTCTCATATACTACTAAAGATGTGAGTGAATGTACATAGAAATTTTGTATAGCCATAAATGAAAAATATAAAAAGATACACTTTTACTATAATTAATTTATAAAATATATTCCGTTGTAGTTTTAAATTTGACAAATTTTATTAAATTAAATTTTAAAATATAATCCATAGTGTGTAAATATATAAACTGATTTGAAAAATGTAAATATTAAAATATGTTGTTTTAAAGGTAAATAATGACTGAAAGAAAATTTATTTTAATAAAAACCATTTTTAGTTAAATTCATGCACATGAGTTTTATGCCCTTTGTAAAGTTTTTAATATGTATTAATCCAAAGACAAATCTAAACATATAATTTGAGATAAATGTTAAACTAATTAACAAAATTGAGTAAAAATGATTTTTCTTTGAGAGGTTTAGCGATTGTATACGCTTTTGCTTCAAGAAAGTAAAAGCAAACTATTTAATGGGACAGTGTATGTATCAGTGTATATATATATTAAAGTGGAGCTGATGATGTTAAAATCTCTGCTGTGTCTTGTATAAAATGTGTCTTATGACAAAAAAATAAATTATCTAGAAATATATATTTTTGAAATTGAAAAATTGGTTTGAAATAAGTCCAAAGTGTTTCCAAAAGCCATGAAATAAAAAATACAAAGTTATTATTTACATGGTGAAATAATGTTTTATGTCATGAAAAAAAAAGAATCATAAATGGTCTACTTAAAATGTAGCCTCTAAAAATTAATTTATCATGCTATAGATATTTTTCCATAGCATTTTCAGCTATAAAAGTATTTTAGTCAAAATATATATTTTAATGCAGTATACAAACCAAATAAAAGTGGGATGTTACCAAGTGAAATCTATAATACCAAGAAAAATGTATTTCATGGAGTGTTTCAAAATCCCCATTACAATTTAGGATTTGTATCAAAAAATAAGTGGTACTTAAAAGTTGGTTAAATTGTTCAACTCCAGAGTGAATAAAAATACACTCTTTTTTTTCTATTTATTACACTTAATTTAAAATACATTTTGAATAATTTATTCACTTCTTTTTGTTATTTATTAAAATATAAAAAGACAATATAAATTTAAGATGAGAATTATTAATATAAAAAAATAAATCAATTTACAAAAATTAGCGTCTTATTTAATTATTTTTCTTTTATGTTAAATCAACACTCTCAAAAAAAAAAAAAAAAATACATTCGTTTTTAGTTTCATTTTAGAGTAAAGTAAATGTTAAAAGGAAACCAGCGAATTGTTTAAATGATTTACAAATACATTAATTAGTAAATGTTGATTTCTTGCTAGAATAAAACAATTCATATATTACTATTATATTAAAATTATCAAATTAATAACAATAAGTGCATGTAATTATTATGATATTTTTTTTATAATTTAGCAATTTAAATATGCAATTAATTCAATGTAAGAATTTTTAGTATTTTTAAAAGTGATATTTATATATCGGGGAATTGGTTTATCAAGAAAACTATTTATAGTAATAAAGTTATTTTAATATTAAGAAAGAAAGCCAATTAACAATTTTCTTATGTAATATTTGAATTTGTGTTAATATAAATATACACGTATAAATTAAATATAAACACCGTCTCAAACGAATGACAATTTTTTATCAATTTACTCAAGCGCTTTCAAAGGCCTAAGCCTTTATTTTCAAGAAGTAGCTGGAATAAACTATGCGAATTAAGGTGAACTAGATATGCAAATAAGGGTGGACTAGATCTTCATTAACCTAGGATCTGCCACTTCCTAGAGATGGCATAAAATGTTTCCTTTTTATTCATGGCATGGATATCAGAGATGATATAACATGCTTCTTTAACTCTGTTTCACAACTCATGCTGCTCTCAGCACACAACACAAGGCTTGTATGGCCTATACTGGTGTACGATAAAAGCTGCATGCTGTGCAAAAATAGATGGATGGGATGGGTCAGCCAAAGCCTTATTATATGCAAATACGAGTTTGCAAGTCTTGTATGGATGGATGTCCTAGCCTCACCATAATATGCTGCTTGGCTTTTATTATTACTACACGTGATCTTGTAAATGGCCTGTTGGGCGTATATTGGGGGGGATGTAGTCTTTAGTGTTGTTTACGCAAGTGTTGAAATTGGGGGAAGAGTGGTAACATAAGCTAAAATAATTACTAAATATTATGTATAAATCTTTATGTATATTTTTGATATATGGCAGCAAAATATGGGGTTTATTCTGTTTATTTTTTTGAATGTGACAGTTTTTAAAATTTCTAATAATATTATTGATCGCTCTCATATTATATTTTGCATTTATTAATTCATTTCAGAACATCTCAATGTTCTTCCTTTTATCAGCCTTAAACTTGCACATATTTGCATTTCTGTATAAGAAAGATTTCAGCCCAGCCATTTTATATGTTTATGAAGAGTTCAGTGAGTGGTGTATGTGGCCTCTAACATTGATCGGTTTGATGGTCATTGTATAACAGAAGTGATGGGCCTCCATCATCACTTGTATATCTATATATTTAATACTATTCAGAGCTTTGTTTTAAGCTGTGTTTATGTCTAGACCTGATGCTGTTGTGAAGTCTGTCTTAATGTCTTCTATTATTTCTTTAGGCACAGCTATAAAAATATCATCCAAGTATCTAGTATATAGCAATAAACCACAGCCCACATATCTCAGGATGATAAATTTGTTCATATGTATTCATTACGATTCTGTCCATGATTCCACTCATTGGAAGACCCATTGAGCATGTGGCACCATTCATGGACGAACACAGCATACATGTTTTTGTTCATCCAGCTCAACATGGCTATGACAAATTGGATATGATCCTGACTCATGCCATGTCTGGTGAGTACTTCTTTTACTATTATTATGGATTTAGGTCTGTCGATAGATCCATACAATTCTGCAACATCAAGAGCTGTCATCTGCATATTGTCACTCCATGTCTCATGAAAATATTAAATATTTGTTAATTCATTTTAAAATTGAACCGTATTTGTATTTTAAAAAAAATTAGAGCTAGTAATCATTTTAATTAATGCTGAATATTTCATTTATTTATTTGTTAACTGAGCTAGAACCCGGAATATTAGTAATAAACAATAATTTTGGGGTGAGGATGCGCGGGGGGAGGTTAGAATATATATAAAGAGCCTGCTACTAGCTCTAAACAAGCTTAATTTGTTTTATGATAAATGCTACAAGAGAAAATACATGAAGTTTTATCTATGATGGTACCCATCCTCAGACCAGTTTCGAGCTATGGCTCTCATCAGTGAGGAGCTAGGACATAAGATTCAAAATATTAACTCAAGCCAAGCATTTAACTAATTCTTAAATATTAAGAAAAAGATCCAAATCTAAGCCTACTAATATATGGGATATCTGAATTTAGTTCAGGCTCATATAGTTTCTTTGGTTAAAGAACTGAGTTTGAAGACATGTAGGTGTCTGAAGATTTGGATCTTTTTCTTAATATTTAAGAATTAGATAAATGCTTGGCTTGAGTTAATATTTTGAATCTTATGTCCTAGCTCCTCACTGATAAGAGCCATAGCTCGAAACCGGTCTGGGGATGGGGACCATCATAGATAAAAGCTTCATGTATTTTCTCTTGTAGCATTTATCATAAAAAAATTAAGCTTGTTTAGAGCTAATAGCAGGCTCTATATATATTACATATTGGTAATACAAGCTATATAGGTCATGTGATATATGACTGATTTTTACACACGCACACACACACATATATATATATATATAAGCATACCAATAGCTCTTAACAAATTTTTAAGAATATCCCTAACCTCAGACAAGTTTTTAGCTTCTGGCTTTCCTCAGTGAGGTGCTAAGATATTCAAGCAATGCATTTAAAATACTATGTCACGCCCAGCCTTTTATCTAATGGTTAACTATTAAATAAAAAATCTGATTTTTTCAGACATCCTTATGTCTTCAAATCCAGCTATCTATCTTAAATAGCCATATGTGAGTGAACCAAGTTCAGATACACAATATATTAATAGCTTTAGTAACATAAAATTTCCAAAGCCTTAAGAGCAAAAAATATAATTGCAAAAAAATTAAGTCATATGTCATATCACCTAATTTATTAAACTTGTATTACAAATGTTATCTAATGATCATGCCAATAGTACTTAACAAGCTTTTCAGAATATTCCTAAGTGCTATTGGCATGCTCATTAGATAACATTTGTAATAACAAGCTTAATAAATTAGATCATGTGACATATGACTTGATTTCTTTGCAATTATATATATAAATAAAAAAAAAAAGCTTGTTTAGAGCTATTAGCACGCTCTTAATTTTATATATATATATACACACTTATAAGTAAAAATGAATGCACAACTGTTAAAGAAATCATGTACCAAAAAGCTAGGTTCTTTAAAATAAATATTGTTTATTACTACTTAGCTTGCTATTCATATAATATGTATATCGTATTTATGCCTTATCGTAATATGACTTAAGTTATAATAGTATAATAAAGTTGAATATTTTTAATGTACATTTTTGTGGATTATTTCATTAATAGTCATGTATTACATTAGCTCAGAAAAGAAGAAAATTATTTATAGTTGAATGACAAAAAAAAATGAAAGAAAGAAATAGTTTGTGAATTTTAGAAAAAAAAAAAAAATTCCGACCAGGATATCTTGCTTATATTATTTCTTTCTTTTAATATACATATGACAGTACATGGTGAACATTTTGTAAAGCCAGACTAGCTTTATTTAAAATAGATGTACAAATTGGTACAATATCCTCAGAAACAAAAAATTAGACAATGAAATTGTGAATACACATTTTCAATTCGCATTGTCATATTTCCTCCTTTTATTGTTTGTAAAGTTAACCATTAATGCTGTTTTAATTTATATTCTTCAAATTTAATAATAATAAAAAATCATTTTTAACCGTTTTTCCTTGGAAGATCAGGTCACATATATTTATCAAGATAATGAATCTTGATCTACAGTTTTAGGACGTATAAGGTCTTTCTACTGATCATGATACCCAGTGCAGGCAGAAACATAACATAGTTACCTCAGTTTTTGTACAATAGGTAACAAAAATTCAATAAATAAGGAAATACATATTGTTATAACAATCTTGCTTAATAAATAATCTCAGGTTATATAGTATATATATATATATATATATATATATATATATATATATATATATATATATATATATATATATATATATATATATATATATATATATATATATATATAAAGAAGTTAATGATTCATCCCACACTTGAATCATAGTTCATTAATTCTTAAAGGCTAGTCTACATTATTGATATATTTGGATCTCTGAAATGTATTGCTGTGATGTCTAGAGATTTAGAGACAAATAAGTAGTAATGCTTAAAAATGTAAAGTTATATAAAAAGGTTGGTGCAATTTTACAGATTGAACATAATGTGGAGTATCATAAGAACATCAAGCCTTCAAATCAATGCTAGAATCCATATCCCATCACTAGCAAAAAAGGCACAATTAAACAAACACTCAAAGTACTAAGATACCTTTCCCCCTCAAAATATAATAATATCAATAACATTTTTTTTTATTTCTAATTCCAAAGTATGCATATTTTCCTAAAATCACTAACTCTTTAAACAAATTATGGGTCTTCACTGAGAGTTGGTTTTACTTATAATCCATAGTAGATATCAAATATTCATTCCCAGATATTTTTCTTACTTGTCTAGATACTCTCATTTGGAATGACTTGGAAATTTTCCAAACTATTTTTTCAATTTCTATAAAGAAGCTGATGAATCATTAAAACTTTTTTTTATAATTTTAAAATATTTATATAAAATACTACATGCAACCAAATAGGAACATCATTGTGTAAGTTACTCACATTATAGCCAACATAATCTCATCCAGCATTAAGTTAAGATTACAATATCAGTATGTAGTATTTAATGGCTTCACTGTGAATCTCTACATTAAGGTTTGAATATTCATTCCTCATTGATTTTATCATATTTTAGGCTTTCCCTCAGTCTAATCCCTATACTTCTAACATTTTCTTGTAATCCTTTATGTACTGCTTCTATTTTTTCTACTTTCTTTGAATTACAACTGCTTCTGCACAGTGATTTTTTAATATTTGCTGATTACTGCATTGCTTATCTTCCTCAATTATTTTAAAATCTTTTCCCCATATTGTTAGTTAATTTATAATTTATTCAATATGTGCTGATATTGTTTCTATTTTACCTATAATTTTATCTTATTCGGAATTATATCCTTTCTTCTGGTCTATCATATTTCTCTTTCAATCCATTCAAAACATTTTTCCAAAGTCTGCATACAGACTCTACAATATGTTAATTCTCTACTTTTTTTTTCTTTTCTCACTTCTTTCAACCTCATTATAATCATAACTGTTGTTTTTTTCTTTCAGTCTTTAATTGCATTCATCATTTCTTGTAATTCTCTCATACAATTCTGCTGGCTTTTCTGGATATCTTGTGTCATATTCTGTTGTCATTCATGCATAATTTCAAATTCATTTTATGTTAATTTATTTTTGACTATCTAATCTCATTTTCTTGTGGCTTAATAAGATCAAATTATACAGCATTTGTAGGCCTATTAACAATAGTGTAGACTCTACAAGTTCGCCTCCTCTATTATCAGACTCTAATTCTGTTGGTAGTTTCACCTCTTGCATGGACAGTTTCTCAATATTTATATGTTTTGATTTCCTTTAATAAGTTTTATAGTCATTGAATTATAGAGAACTAAATTTGTTTATTATATCATTTATTTTTTTAAACTTCTATTGATCACCCAAAATTAATACAGAATGTTTTACTTATTTACTTTTTATTCTATTGTTCCAACAAAATTAGAATATAAAACTTTATTTCATTTAAACTTATCATATAAAATTAGTGCACTAGTCTACATTCTTATTCTATTACTACTTCCAATGTAGTGGTTTTGCCTGCTCCACTATCTTTTTTAATTAACTATTGATTGTCCATCATTGTGCATATCACCATTTTCTATTCTCTTAACATTTAACAATATATTTTACTTAATTTAGTGTCTAACTTCTTCCATAAACTAATTCTAAATTAATATTTCACTACTATTGATGTATTGGACACACATATTTTTGCACCAAAATACTATATCAGTCCAGTGAGCACCAGATGTATAAAGGTTATCACAAACTCTTTTACACCTTAGATGTTTAATGAAATTGAAATACAGTTTTACTTCCCTTTTTAGATATATACACTTTTTTATAAAAATGTATGAGGATTTAATTCGTGAGGTTAATATGTATTGTGAGTAACAACAGACTATTTTTAACATAAAATCTTAACTAATAATGGTCAGACTAGGTATTCAACCATATTTTCTGATTAACATTCTAGTCAAACATGTATAAGTACAGAAAAGGTGTATATCTTTTGCCATTGGATGTGTTATTTATTTATTAAAAATATATCTACTATACAGCATATTAGAATGCCATCCCTAAAATGAGATGCATCTATAGATTGGGTTCATATCCCTCCATAGCTTTTTAGACATTAACTCCTCTGTTTACCAACTACTAGCTCGAAAGAAAAGCATGACAATGCATCACAGGCTGTGTATAGATTTATTTAACTAGATTTAAAATGAGAGAGAGAACTGGTCAAATAAATTTAATATAAATATAATAAAGCAAAATGTATTGCAATATTTACACATCTTATATAATATTTAGGGATAAATCCCATGCATAAAAACTATATATATATATATATATATATATATATATATATATATATCGATATTTACAATATATATATATGATAAACAAAACAAGTTATAAAATTTGTAACTTGCTCTTAGCTTGCCTTTTACTGACATGGGCCAACTAGCTCGAAACCATGGTCTAAAGGCTGGAGACAATGAAAGAGATAGTGAATTCTATCTCTCTTAGCATTGATGTAAACAAAGCTCCATCTAGTGATTATATATATATATGATAAAAAAAATTTGAATTAGAGTGAATTTATATATATATGATAAAAAAAATTTGAATTAGAGTGAATTTAATGTATAAGCTATGATATGCTTACAACCAAAATAAAACAATCATACAATTATTATTATTTTTCTATATTAATATAAAAATTGGAAAAATATAAGGTAATCAATAACATATAGAGTTATAATAAATATTAACTACTTGAATGATAAAATATTTATTTTTCTGATTGTTTAAGTGTTTGTAAAAAAATAAGTTAAAACAAAATTAAATACATATTTAAAGAGAAACCAAGATGCTAAAATTATTTAGAGAATATTGATATTAAAATTATTATTTGCTACAAATATTATTATTAGTTTTTTTTATATATAAATTGATCTGTAAGGCAGTTTTTAAAGTGTAAGGCTTCACTTGCTGTAATCTCTTGAGTTATTTTTTGGATAGAATGAAGATATGACTAGATTGTGCATTTATTATAAATAGGCTAATAAAAATTATATGCTGCTTCTAAATCTGCAATTGTTGTTGCATGTTGGAATGGGACATTTTTAAAAGTGGCATCTGAAGTTAACTATATAATTTGAGGCTTAGTTATCTAATTTACAAAGTAGATTGTTTACACAATCATTTTCAGTGCATGATTTATCATATTAGCTGTGTTAACAATTCACAAGTTAGCTTTGCCATTTTAATCAGCTTAATTTTTGGAAGCAGTTAATTATGGTTTTCTCTGGTAGACTTGATCAAAGGTTCTCAATTATGATGATGTTATAAGTTTCTTTAAGAAAAAAAACTTTCTCCCCAATCTTTCTTTCTAAATACAAAAATTAAAAACAAAAAAACACTTGAATCTCTCACAATTTTTTTTCCTATGAAAGCTATTCAAAATAACATTAATAATCCAGGAACTTTTACTATTATTAGAAATAGAGTTAAACAAAAAAAGATTACATTTTTATTATAACAAAAGAAATATATCTCTTGCTGATTACAAATAAGGATGAAATAAATATATAACTTGCAACTTTAAAAAAAAAATTCTGACCTGGATAATTTTCTTTATATTATTTTTTTTCTTAATTCCTTTTAATATACCTATATTCATGTGTGGGTGAAAAATGTGTAAAGTCACAATAGCTTTCATTGGTACAGTATAACCCAGATATTAAGCAATAATAGTCACATTAATCTTACGGCCATGTAAGAAAAGTTTAGGTTTTTTTTTCTTGAGAAGAGATAGATTAAAGTAAAAGCACTGACCATTTCATTAAAGAAGTATAATGTTATAAAAAAACAACAATAACTTTTAATAATGATACAAATACTGCTGGCTTAGACCAAATGTTGTTGGAAGCTTCTAAACATTGCTGTTGTTAAGGATTTAAATGAAGAAAAATGTCATATTTTTGAAATTGATATAAAATTATCATTATTTATGATAAATGATCAAAAATTTGTAAAATTAAAAATATCCAACTCCTTATTATATAAAGATGAAAAACAAACTTAAAGAAAACATTATTAAAAGTTGTCACAGAATATAATAAACATTTTTTGCTTTAAAAAAAAATCACGTTTGAAAACAAATGTATTTATGCACTTATGTTAATCTGAACAATTACTGGGAAAATACTTCAATTTCATAACAACATGAACACTTGTTATTTTTATTTCCATACTTTGGAAAAACTGATATGATGCTCTTGTATGAATCTTTATAATGAGTATATGAAAGCATTGAAAAAATAAATCTGTAAAAAATGAATTATGTTTGTATTGCTATTAAAGACTTCATTGTTGTTTCTACAAACAATAAAGTTATTATATGAGATGATATCAGAATCAATTTCACTGAATGAAATATACCATATAGATGGAGTAATTGTAACAAAAATACTCATGTTTTAAGTTTTTAGTTATCAGTACATCTATACATCATATTGCAATCTATCCACCATACCACGTTGGTGAGCTTGATATTTTTTTCCATTTAATCACTCTTATGTGTTCCTATCAACTTTTAACATATTGTGGAAAGATAAATAATATTTGCACTGCAAAGATATATCAAGATAAAATTATCAAATTATCTTGATAACATAGTAATTTTCAATTGTATGGATTTGTTTCTGTCCAATTAGAACATCTTACGGTAGAGTAAGTAATGATTATACAGCAGATATATTTTTAATATTTTTAAAAATATTTTAAGTTTATTGCATCATAATCGCAGTATGGAATCCCATACCAAATTATTCCACTATGCATGCATCACAATAAATCAAAGGCATTAAATTGATTGCTCATTATTTTTCATCACATTATTTTATCATAGAATGTTTGGGCAAAGTTTGCAATTTTTGATAAAATATTACTCATTTGCATATATATGAAGATATTTAAAACTTTATCATATAAGTAATTACTTATTTAGTTTTTAATAATCACTGAATGACCGAAATATTATGAAAGATAAAGCCATTTTAGAACTTTCCTCCTTAGGAAGCATCAGTATTGTTTTTTATTGTGATTTTGTTATTCTAATGTTAATTTAAATATTTTAGCATTACCAACAGGTACAATATTGTAATTAAATAATGTCATGCTTGTAGGTCAGATGTTTCTTTTATAAAAATATAATTGATGCAAAATGAAAATGTATTTCTTTTAGATTCTATCATACATGTATAATATAAATTTGATTAAACCATTAAGCATCACATGATCACATTTTCTTTTCTAGCACATTAATTGTTGATAAACAGAGCAAAACTCTCCATACAGTATTGCCACCTGTGCTAAACAGAGTAATAAATGGATCCCAAAAGGCTTGTGCATAAAATCCCTATCTAATGCCTACTCATCCAATATCCCCAGACTAGTTTCTGGCTTGTGGCCTTCATCAGTGAGGAGCTTTGGATCTGAGAGCACTGCAGCTAGATCTTAGGATCTAATGCAACCCTCTAGCAACCACCTTTTATCTCTACTTAACTACAAAACTATGAGAATGAAATTGAAAACACAAAAAATATTTTCAATCTAAGCTCAATAGCTTATATAGTCATATGGGTCTAAACTCAGTTCAGCACCCATACATTTTGGTGTCTTTGGCTCTTTTACAACCATAGCCACCACAATCCTATTAGGCAGGATTGGTGTTAAACCATTAAGCATCACATGATCACATTTTCTATACTAGCACATTAATTGCTGATAAACAGAGCAAAACTATCCATACAGTATTGCCACCTGTGCTAAACAGAGTAATCAATGGATGCCAGAAAGCTTGTGCATAAAATCCCTATAGTTAAGTAGAGATAAAAGGTGTTTGCTAGAGGGTTGCATTAGATCCTAAGATCTAGATGCAGTGCTCTCAGATCCAAAGCTCCTCACTGACGAAGGCCACAAGCCAGAAACTAGTCTGGGGATATTGGATGAGTAGGCATTAGATAGGGATTTTATGCACAAGCCTTATGGCATCCATTGATTACTCTGTTTAGCACAGGTGGCAATACTGTATGGAGAGTTTTGCTCTGTTTATCAACAATTAATGTGCTAGTATAGAAAATGTGATCGTGTGATGCTTAATGGTTTAACACCAATCTTGCCTAATAGGATAGTGGTGGCTATGGTTGTAAAAGAGCCAAAGACACCAAAATGTATGGGTGTGAACTGAGTTCAGACCCATATGACTATATAAGCTATTGAGCTTAGATTGAAAATATTTTTTGTGTTTTCAATTTCATTCTCATAGTTTTGTAGTTAAGTAGAGATAAAAGGTGGTTGCTAGAGGGTTGCATTAGATCCTAAGATCTAGATGCAGTGCTCTCAGATCCAAAGCTCCTCACTGATGAAGGCCACAAGCCAGAAACTAGTCTGGGGATATTGGATGAGTAGGCATTAGATAGGGATTTTATGCACAAGCCTTCTGGCATCCATTGATTACTTTGTTTAGCACAGGTGGCAATACTGTGTGGAGAGTTTTGCTCTGTTTATATATTTGATTGTTGCATATATTCGTATTATAACACATTCTGATTCAATCCTACTGGTCATTTTTTTTATAATAAAAATCATTTGAAAAAAATACAAAGATGTTAGTAAATTATTTTCTATTTTTTTCCCGAAACACCATAACTACTTGGAAGAGTGCAGTTGAAATGCTGTTAAAACAATAGTACAATGTACATATTTATAAAAAATCAAAACAAAAAACAAATATATACATTTAGTTTTTAGAAATCCAAGTTATATGTTTACATTTTATTAAAATGAAATATTTTTATTGGTGAAATAGATAGCACATGATTTTGGGTTTATTTATATATGTGATTACTTGTTATTAAAAGCGTTAATGTGTAGGTGACATTCCATCTGTTGTTATCTGGGTAGTCAGATTACTGATAATCAAAAGTTGCATATTTTTTTTATTAGTGGCAACTAAAACATTTATATTATCCAGCCAGTAGTATAAAATTTAACTAGAATAATTTTATTGTTATATTACAAAAAACAATATACGTATATGGATTAATCTAAAAACTGTATATTTATGTATTATTTCCGAATATTAACATTTTTATAAATATAGTAAATAGTCAGTTTAGTATTTTCGAATTCATCAAGGCATCTTATTAAAATTTGATTTGAGCTTTTAATGTAAATGTTCTGGATAATTTGATTGTCTCGTAATCCATCTTCCACCTGAATGAATATAAAAATTGTTCAGCTGCTGCAGAACTTGCTCTGAAAATCTTATATTCAGAGGGCTTGTTCACTGATAAATGTTCAAAGTCTTTTTTCTTTGCAATAAAATGTGTTTAATGTAAAATTTAAAATATCTAATTGATTTCTTATATATATATATATAATTAAAAAAACAGTCAACACTTAGACAATCCCAATATCAATCAACAATTTTAAATTGTTGTCAAGGCAACGTCTTTTTAACAATATATATATATATATATATATTTTTAACAATATATATATATATATATACTTAAGTCATACACATTATATCATGGCATGTGAATACATTTGTTTACACATATATATTGATATTTGTTATTTAATATATGTAGCTATTAATTACAATTTGAAGAAACTATACAAATATAGGTTTTTGCTTCATTAATGTGTTTACATGTCATTAGGATTACAGCAACATTAATATATATAGTCACACACATTATATAATGGCAAGTAAATACATTTGTTTATACATATATATTGACATTTGTTATTTAATATGTGTAGCTATTAATTACAATTTTAAGATATTATTTATACAAATATACGTTTTTGGGTTCATTAATGTGTGTTTACATGTGATTACTATTACAGCATTATTATTCCAATTGAAACCCATTTGCTGTCTCTAAGGCCACCTAAGTAATTTAGTAGCAACACAGATGTTAAGCCATTCTTATACCAAGAAGATGGAAAGCAAGTTTCGGTTGAAACAACCATTCTACATAAATAATAAGACAGAACCATACACCAAGAAATTATTCTGAAAAACTGCATTGACTCTTTCACTCATATTTTTTTTATTTTAACACACACACACACAAGTATATATATATATATATATTGTGCCACCACTTAAAACAAAATCTGAACTAAAGACTCTGTCTAACTAGCATATAACTATATTATACTATAGTCAAGTTACATAAACAAAGACTATTAAGAAAATTAAGATTAAGTCTAATTCAAGATACATTTTTAATATAAAATATCTAACAAAGTTAATATTTTCTAATAATTAACTATAAGGAATTTATAGTATTAAAATATAATGACACTAGTTTCACAATAAATAATTAGAGTTCTAACTAGAATATTCAACACATTCATTTTTTGCTAATAAATTTAATTTATGACTAGTTCATTCTTATAAATAAATAGGGTTTCCATTAAAAATAATAATTACAATTATGAAACTTTTTACATGAGATGAGCAGCAATGTACAATGGCTTAAACATTGAGGATACATCCCTAAAGATACATTCCCATTTTCCTAAGAATATTACTTTATTTATCTTAACATGAATTCAAACTATTTAATATATCTTTACTGAATCCTGTTTACTAAGTTTGAACTCATACTACCTATAACATCAATAGTTTATACTAAAAAAATAACCTTTTTTTTTTTTTGTAAAGTAGCTACATTTCAAACCTTACCTTGTTTGTACCAACTATAAGAATACATATGATCAATAGATGGTGTTTTACCAAAAACACCATCAAAGCATATGTTTGTTTATTACATAAATGTCAGAGTAAGCATTCACTATCTCTATCCTTAGTTCCACCTTCATATCATGATTTCAAGCTGAGTTGCTATCATCAGTGAAAAATAAGAATAAGAAACTAGATTTAAACACTAACTCTGAGTGTTTATGAAACAATTTCTATTCAGCTTGCAAGCATGAATTTTTTAGACATGTAATGTCTTGAAACTCAGCATAGCAAGCCAGATAGCTATATGGGTCTCATATCAGTTCAGTATCACCACATAGTAGAAGCCTCTTCAATATATATCATTGAAAGAAAACCTCAAAGGTACATTTATGAAAAAAAAAAAAACAAGTTAAACTTGCTAATGCTTGTATTTCTGATCAATAGATGGCATTTTTCCAAAAACACCGTCAAAGTGTATGTTTGTTTACATAGATGTCAGAGTAAACATTCACTATCTCTATCATTATTTCCACCTTCAGATCATGATTTCAAGCTGATTTGCTATCATCAGTGAAGGATAGGAATAAGAAACTAGATCTAAACACTAACCCTGAATGTTTTATGAAACAATTTCTATTCAGCTTGCAAGCATGAATTTTTTAGACATGTAATGTCTTTGAACTCAGCATAGCAAGCTAGATAGCTATATGGGTCTGATATCAGTTCAATATCACACATAGTAGAAGCCTCTGCAATATATATCATTGCAAGAAAACCTCTAAGAAACATTTATGAAAAACAAAAAACAAGTTAAACTTGCTAACGCTTGTATTTATGATCAATAGATGGTGTTTTACCAAAAACACCGTCAATGTGTATGTTTGTTTACATAAATGTCAGAGTAAGCATTCCCTATGTCTATCATTCTTTCCGCCTTCAGATCATGATTTCAAGCTGATTTGCTATCTTCAGTGAAGGATAGGAATAAGAAACTAGATCTAAACACTAACCCTGAGCGTTTATGAAACAATTTCTATTCAGCTTGGAAGCATGAATTTTTTAGACATGTAATGTCTTCAAACTCAGCATAGCAAGCCCGATAGCTATATGGGTCTGATATCAGTTCAGTATCACCACATAGTATCATTTTGAAATCATGACATGAAGGTGGAACTAACAATGGAGATAGTGAATGCTTACTCTGACATTTATATAAACATACATATGCTTTGATGGTGCTTTTGGTAAAACACCTTCTATTCATCATAAATACAAGCGTTAGCAAGTTTAACTTCTTTTTTTGTTTTTTATAAATGTACCTTTGAGGTTTTCTTGCAATGATATATATTGCAGAGGCTTCTACTATGTGGTGATACTTAACTGATATTAGACCCATATAACTATGTGGCTTGCTATGCTGAGTTTGAAGACATTACGTGTCCAAAAAATTCACACTTGCAAGCTGAATAGAAATTGATTCATAAACGCTCAGAGTTAGTGTTTAGATCTAGTTTCTTATTCTTATCCTTCACTGATGATAGCAAATCAGCTTGAAATTATGATCTGAAGGTGGAACTAATGATAGAGATAGTGAATGCTTACTCTGATGTTCATGTGAACAAACATACGCTCTGATGATGTTTATGGTAAAACACCACCTATTGATCATAAATTTAAGAGTTAACAAGTTTAACTTGTATTTATGTTTTTTATAAATGTACCTTTGAGGTTTTCTTGCAATGACATATATTGCAGACGCTTCTACTAAGTGGTGATACTGAACTGATATCAGACTCATATAGCTTTCATGCTTGCTACACTGAGTTTGAAGTCATTATGTGTCTAAAAAATTCACCCTTGCAAGCTGAATAGAAATTGTTTCATAAACGTTCAGAGTTAGTGTTTAGATCTAGCTTTTTATTCTTATCCTTCACTGATGATAGCAAATCAGCTTGAAATCATGATCTGAATGTGAAACTAACAATAGAGAAAGTGAATGGTTACTCTGACGTTTATGTAAACAAACTTATGCTTTGGCGGTGTTTTTGGTAAAATGCCATCTTTTGATCATAAATACAACATTAGCAAATTTAACTTGTTTTTTTACTTTTTCTTGCAATGATATATATTGCAGAGGATTTTTCTATGTCATGATACTGAACTGATATCAGACCCATATATCTATCTGGCTTGCTATGCTGAGTTTGAAGACATTACGTGTCTAAAAAATTCATACTTGCAAGCTCAATAGAAATTGTTTCATAAATGCTCAGAGTTAGTGTTTAGATCTAGTTTCTTATTCCTATCCTTCACTGATGATAGCAAATCAGCTTGAAATCATGATCTGAAGGTGGAACTAACGATAGAGATAGTGAATGCTTACTCTGATGTTTATGTAAACAAACATACACTTCTGATGGTGTATTTGGTAAAACGCCATCTATTGATCATAAATACAAACATTAGCAAGTTTAACTTTTTTTTTTGGTTTCATAAATGTACATTTGAGGTTTTCTTGCAATGATATATATTGCAGAGACTTCTACTATGTCATGATACTGAACTGATATCAGACCCATATATCTATTTGGCTTCCTATGCTGAGTTTGAAGACATTACTTGTCTAAAAAATTCATGCTTGCAAGCTGAATAGAAATTGTTTCATAAACACTCAGAGTTAGTGTTTAGATCTAGTTTGTTATTCCTATCCTTCACTGATGATAGCAAATCAGCTTGAAATCATGATCTGAAGGTGGAACTAATGATAGAGATAGTGAATGCTTACTCTGATGTTTATGTAACAAACATACACTTTGATGGTGTATTTGGTAAAATGCCATCTATTGATCATAAATACAAGCATTAGCAAGTTTAACTTTTTTTTTTGTTTTTCATAAATGTAACCTTGAGGTTTTCTTGCAATGATATATATATTGCAGAGGCTTCTACTATATATATATTGCAGAGGCTTCTACTATGTGGTGATACTGAACTGATATCAGACCCATATAGCTATCTGGCTTGCTATGATGAGTTTGAAGACATTATGTGTCTAAAAAATTCACGCTTGCAAGCTGAATAGAAATTGTTTCATAAACACTCAGAGTTAGTGTTTAGATCTAGTTTCTTATTCCTATCCTTTACTGATGATAGCAAATCAGCTTGAAATCATGATCTGAAGGTGGAACTAACAATAGAGATAGTGAATGCTTACTCTGATATTTATGTAAACAAACATATGCTTTGACGGTATTTTTGGTGAAATGCCATCTATTGATCATAAATACAAACATTAGCAAGTTTAACTTGTTTTTTTTTCATATATCATATATATATATATATACTTAGTTTAACTATATATTTATATATATATATATATATATATATATATACTTAAATTCTTAATTTTAGCTCATTATTTTGAAGGATATAAATGAAGACATAGTAAATTAAAATATTTTTAATTGAGTGAAAATACATAAAAATATTTTTAAATCATATAGTTTTTGTTTTGAGAATAAATTATTAACTTTATGTATGAGTAAAATTAAATCCCTTATAACCATTAAATATTTGATGAAGTGACTGTCAATCAAAATTAGTTGTACATTTGGGTCTCGTTTTATGCAGTAGATAGGTTCCACAGAAAACACACATAAAAATAGACTTAACTTACCTTAAAATAGTTTTGTATAGATTCTGTAATTTTCAGAAATCACATAAAAGCAAAGCAACAAGAAAAATGACTTTAAAATTGTCATTAAAAAAATAAGGAAATAAAGTATGATTAATAAAAAATTTCAAATATTTGAAAAAAAACAATACAAAATATTTTTTTAATTTTTTTTTTATAAACTACAGTATTTAATTTTACATTTTTTCATAGATATTTTAATCATTACCACTATTTGACAATATGCATTCATTTGTGAACTGGTAAGAAATCAAATTTTTCAAAAGAGGTAGTAAAACTAGCGCCACTTTCAGTCTTAGGCTGTATTAATGATTTTCTGTTCACAATGAAATCAGTGATTAAACTTTGATATGATGAATTTACTAATTGTTTATAAAGCTCACAATATTCAGACATATAACTATTTAGCTCTAATTGGAATTTAAGAGCTGTTCATTGCAGAAAACTGTCTCAGATTTCAGAATTTTCTGAAGTTTTACTTTGTCTCACACATCAATGTAAAATCTATGATTAACCGATTTTTACTTATCAAAAAATAATAAATTTGTTTTTTTTGTTTACTACTGAAATAAATTTTAAATGTTCACATTTTGTTTCTATATTAAAAAAATTATATCGCAATCAAAATAAAAAAAAATATGCAATATCATTAGAATGATTATTTTTAGTTTACAAAATCAATAAAATCTTCATTATTTATTTTAGAAATGTAAAAGATTATTTATTTATGTTATACCTAACAAAATATGTTTTAAAAGTTTAAAAGTTTTGAATATTTATTGTGATATTTTTTACATAAGTATAAATCTATTATTATTATTATTATTATTATTATTATTATTATTATTATTATTATTATTATTATTATTATTATTATTATTATTATTATTATTATTATTATTATTATTATTATTATTATTATTATTATTATTATTATTATTATTATTATTATTATTATTATTATTATTATTATTATTATTATTATTATTATTATTATTATTATTATTATTATTATTATTATTATTATTATTATTATTATTATTATTATTATTATTATTATTATTATTATTATTATTATGTTTTAAAGGTAACTTTATTCAAAAACAAGTGGTTACATTGGTTGTTGATTCAACATAGTGTTATACATAGGTTTACACAGTTATTACATTACAGTCTGTATGTTTGATTAGAGTCTCTTTGCATTAAAAATTGTCTTTTTAGAACTTAGATAGTGGCTTTCACAATGTTTTAGATTTTTCAACACTTTATGAAATATTTATTGTCCAAGTTTATGTACAATATAAATCAATGATCATGGTTTCAGTAATTTTTCCATGTTCTTCAACACTGAATTTCATGTTTGCCTCTGTCCTTTTCTATTATATCCTTTATTATAAAGTGGCCTGAATTTTAAAAAGAGACCATGTTGCTGCAAAGATATCAGGTGGTGCAATGATACTGTCTCTTTCTTTTATTTTTTGCAATTTGTTCTTATAGGTGTTAGGGTGCCTTCTTGTGTTGTTGCCCAGTGTAAATGTGCATCTGGTACACCAGAATGCATATAGGCTGAAAGTGGCTGCCCTAATGGTGGGTATTCCATTATTTTTGAATGTTTATTGTGATATTTTTTACATAAGTATAAATCTATTATTATTATTATTATTATTATTATTATTATTATTATTATTATTATTATTATTATTATTATTATTATTGTTGTTGTTGTTGTTGTTGTTGTTAGTATTATTATTATTATTATTAAAATTATTAATTATTATTATTATTATTATTTTATTATTATTATTATTATTATTATTATTATTATTATTATTATTATTATTATTATTATTTACTCATTAGTATAAGTAGTTTATTTACATAGAAGCTAAGATTCTAAATACAGCTTCAGGCTGCTAATATAACATTACATTTTTTAAAAACAAATATTGCAAGTCAAAAAGTTATTAATAATTTAAATGTCTTGATATCTAATAAATAAAGTTAAATATGAACTTCTTTATTGCATAAAAGAAAACCCATGTAAAAAGATATTAAGAAAAAACATGATTCACATAACTTCAAAATCACATTAAAATAATCTGCATAAAATAAGACCCATGTGTGTTCTATTGAAATTGATGGTATTGTAAATTTTTATTTAGCTTTTCTTTAGAAAAATAATTAATAATTATATAATTATAAGAATTATAACAGTAAATCTTATAATATAAATGTTTACTTATTGAAATATAATTGTTATTTTTATGATTTATTGAGACGTATGTTTTATTTCTGGATCGCATTTGAATTTGGTGTAAGAGCATATACCATCATAGTATATCATTGCTTTTGGTTACATTATAGAATAGACTCGAGCATGTACCTATCAGTTGCTTATTTTGTGATATTAACAGAAGCAACATTTCAGACATGGCTGTATTTTGAAAGTGATAGGAAATTGCAATTTTTATTATATTTTAAAAATATATAATCAGTTTATGAATATCTAACATATTTGACATCTATAAAGCAAAAATACATAAAATTATTATTTATTTAAATTCATTGAAATTTGATCTTAAAAATATATAATCAAATTAAACAGAGAAATTATATTTTATCTGACTTTTAAAAAAAGAAAACATCAGTTCTTCAGATATATGAAAATAAGAAATGCTTTTGTCAGCTTAATAAAAATACTGATGATAGTTAGTGTAAATAATAGTCAAAAATTTGAAAATTATAATGTGAAAAATAAATAATTAAAATTTAATGAAGTTTTAAAAATATTTTTGAACTTATTTGAAAGATCATGATTTATTAAAGTGCTAATAAATTATACAAGTTATTTAAATTTAGTTACTGAGGGAAAAAAAAGATTTATTTTTACATGTTTGAAAATTTAAATTTATGCATACAGAAATATTTAAATTTATATAATGCAAATAATTTCTAAAAAATATTGCATATTCAAAAATGTGAACAAATCAGTTTTAATTATGTGTATATATTGTATCAGATCATTCTTGCTTTGTGAAAAAGTAGTGTTTGATTTCATGGCAACAGAACAAGTATAAATATATATTAACTGGAAGGTCCACAAGTAGTAGTAGCTTTAACAGGTAATGTATTGTAATTTTTTATGACTATCATTACATTATCATGATGATAATCTATTTCCTGTCCTTCTTATTGTCTAGTTGAATGCTATTAGATTCATACAAAGCTTAGAAAGTGATATTATCTTCATCTAACAAATCTCACTTCTTAGAATAAAAGCATAATAAACTCAGCTGATATTTCATTAATTATCTGTATTAAAATAGAAATATTCTTCCCTTCTTGATTTTTCAATTTTGCATCATTGATCAATTGAATACATCTTTGTTCTTCAACAGGAGTTTTTTCAGTGGGCTCATCAAAATATCATTTCATCTATACCTATATCAAATTTATGGGACCAAAGACTCTTTTTAGGAATATTAACTTTGTCTTCTTTTGATAAATTAAAAAATATGTCACTAATGAATTTATTAAGATTCAAATTGTTTTTTTTTTCAATAAATCGTTTGTTGTTTATCTTCTACTCAAAGTATTACATTTTGATTACTTCTAAGATAAATTCCCAGATTAATTATTAAAACATGATACATAATGAGTATTATTTATCTTAAGCAAACTATTTTTCTTAAGAATCAACTTTTATATCTTATAAATTCTTAATTTGTTTTATCAGACTGTTTTAATAATTTTTATAAATTTCATAGGAGACATTTTATATTTTCTGGTGAGTTTATACATTTACAATAATCTTATTTTCTTAATACTAAATGTAATATTTCAAAATGAATTCAACATTATAATCAGCATTTAAAGTAAATCCATTATCCTCTTTATGCCTTGAAATAATATATTTTGTCAAGATTCGTAAGACATAGATTTAAATTCAATTCCAAAAAAAATATATAAAATTATATCATTACTCATAAGAGTAAATAAATTATATGTATTATACTGATGTAGAATGGTTTTTGTTTTAAATTTTTTTAAAATGTATTAAAATAATAATGAACACACATTTATTAATTAAAAAAGGCTATTGATGAATTATATATAAATAATATTTACAACAAAATAAATTTATGTTACATAGGCAAAGGTATGATGAAACTTAACAATAATGATGTGAATTGAAGAATAAATTGATTAATTCCAATCAAAAATGATCTAAATTTAATGTATCATATTCTAATATTGCATAACTATTATGATCAAACTGATGAAGGGACACAATATTTATTTTTAAAAATGAAATCTGATGGGAAGTATTAATATAAATAAAGATTCAAGCTATGAGTGTCCACTGTTTGTTCATGTTGTCTTTTGGATGCATCTTATTTCTTACTGAGAAATATTATGAAGCAGTGTGTAAGCTAGATATTTGTTAGTGTGTGAATAATTAAAGATACATAATAGGATTATAATATTAAATGTATATGTATATATATATATATATTGTATATATGTATATATACATTTAATATTATATTCCTTATATATATATATATATATATATAAGGAATTGTTTGATGTTGATTTATACTGATGAAATGTGAATAGGCAAAGAGATAAAAAGTAGGGGCAAGTTCAAAAAGGTGTAGTATTCATTCTATATAATTATTACAAAAAGCACATGTAGGTTCAATATTTAGCTTGCACTGGTTACTAAAAAAACCTTTTGGATGAAATTATACCATGTAATAAATTAAAAACAAACTTCAATCTTGATTGAGGAGTACAAAAGTTTGGGAACTGTGTTAGAATTTTAGCAACTGGCAAGAATATCCTTATATGTCTAAATGGAAAATGCCATATTATTTAAATCTTTTAATGATATGATGAAGAATTAGCTGTGTACTGTTCAGATAGATCAGCATATTTAAGGGCATGAACTGTGAAAAAAAGATTATTTGATATACAAAATCAAAATAAGCAGTAGTATTGGAGAAGAGGATGACACTAAGTATTGGAATAACATCTGTCATGATATACAATTTGTTTTTTAAAATAAGTTATGAATTATTTCAGACATCAAATTGAGTGCTGACTACATATAAAAAGTGTGCTAGTCTGATGGGTGAAAGATGTGAAGATGAGATCCAGATGTATGCTTTTAATACATATGTAAGTTAATCATAGATAGATGTTAAAAAGCCGTGAAAATAGTACATTTCTTTCTAACTTCTGTTTCTGAAAGGAGTTGACACATATTTTAAATAAATTTAAATATTTCAAAATCTTAAATGGCAAACAATTGAAACAATAATCCCATGTTATATTGTTCATAAAGGTTTAGATTTGCAAGTTTACAAGCATAATTGTACAAAAATTATCTTCTCTGAATCATTGATGATATATTAAAAACTCACATAATTAACTTTCATATAAAGAAAATTATTTTGTTGTTTAAGGAAATTAAACTGTCATATACTACTTTTCTATTTAGTAAACTTATAAAGTTATTATGTGCATTAACTATAAAAACTAATTTAACATTACTTCAAGAATATGTCATATTAGTTACCTAGTTGAATAATGTTGTAAATCTGAATGAAAGATTTCCAATTAGTTATTCAACATTAGATATTCTATAAAATTACCATTGATTTTTCAACACATTTGAAATATAAAAGATGAATATACAAAGCTGGTGGAAGGGGTTAAGCAAGACATAAGGATGCTGATGATAGAGGTGCATGAATATATATATATATATATATATATATATATATATATATATATATATATATATATATATATATATATATATATATATATATATATATATATATATATATGATCAACTTTTAAATTAAAACTTGTTCATAATGTTGTTTTTGCAACGTAATATATTAAAAATAATTCAATAAAAAATTGTTTAATAAGACAACTTTTTAAAAAATATTATGTTTAATAAACCTTATCAACCCGGATTTTGCTTCGATATTGGAGCCTTATCAAGATGTAAATACTAAAAGTTATATAATAATTTCTTCTATTTTACATTAACTCCATCTACAGGCTTCATTTTACATTATACTAATAAATTATAATCATGTATTTACATTATATAATCACATTTTTATATTATTTATAAATTTTCTAATTTTCTTTTTTTTTTTTACATATTATAACTATATTGAATAATTTAAACTTATCATAATTAGAATGATAATTATCTATATAAATATATACATATAATTTATCTATAATTATACTTAACTTAAATTTTCCAGTTATCTAATAACACCCATTTTCCAGCCAATTTTACAGGACCTTTAACTATATTCATACATTTTTCAAAATTCTCTTGTATATACAAAGATTCATAAACATATCCTCTCACTATACTTCTTTATATATTTAATTACTTGAATGTTTTTTTCACAATTTATTCTATGTCCAGTATTTAATTTATAAGTATATTAAAGAGAAAGATAAAAGAGGTATAATAGATCCAAGTTCATATCAACCATAGTCTGAAAAAATGGCAGCAATGAAAGAGTTTAAAAAGAAAAATGATAGATTAACTTTAGATAAAGGTGTAGCATTAATACAAAAGTTGGAGGTTGAAAATGATTATATTAGTATGGGATATAAAAAGAAAAATATAAGTAATTTTTTTAAAAATAAAAATGAAGATAGTAAATATTATAATAATCACAAATTAACTATAAATAATAAATGGATTTCAATTTCATATTTTGATAAAGTATATAAAGAATTGGTAAAGGAAAAATTACCTAATAATATTAAAATAGGATGGAAAAACAGTAGATCATTAGGAAAATGGATATGTAATATAGAAAATAATAATAAGAATGATAAAGCTGGGTTAGTATATAAGATTATTTGTGAATTTTGTAGCAAGATATATATTGGTCAGACAGAGAAAACTGCATTAGAAAGAGATAAAAAACATGATAGAGCAATTAAAAAACAATTTTAAATAACTATAGCATGTTAGTTATCACAAGAGCTCTTGGGTTAATTTAGGGTTACCTCAGGAGAAGCATTTTAGGTAGATTGATGGTCGGCAAGTTTTTATATAATTTAACAGCAAAATCTGGAAATGTTCATATTTTTGGCAGCAGCAGCAGTTCTGGGGTTCCTTATGTGGTAGCTTCCGATGGTCTGGAGCAGTGGCCAGCTATAATGAGGGAACATAGCCATTTTGACACCTCTACTCTGTCATGTCAAGGTTAGCAAATTATTAGAATAGAACTCAGAATGATTTCTCTTAGAAACATTAGAATAAAAACAAAAGAAAATCCTCCTTTTTATAGTAGAATTTAACAATAGAACTGCTCTGGAGCATTACAAAAATATATTGGACTTATCAGCTGTAATTGAATCTATCTGAATGTCTAAAGGAATTCAACATTAATTAATTTCTTTTATTAATTTCCCTGTCAACATTCGAATTACAAACTAGATTAAATTAAAAATTACTTTTACTAATTAAAGAAAACCTTAAGTGGACATCTGCTGTTTTTAGATAAACTTATATAATATTAATTAATTAAACTATTGTCCATCATTTATTTTAACAGAAATATTTGATATAACTTTTATTAAATTAAAGAAAATGATTTTACTTTTTAAATTGCAATATTTGAATCTATTTACTAAACGAATATTTACTAAATGAATTTTATTTTAAATCAAAATATATTACGACATAATATATTTGTAAATAGATTCAAACAAAATAACTTTAACAATTTATAATTTTGATATGTTTAAAATGTACATCATAGTGTGTGCGCAATTATGATTTATATAACCTACTTTTTAATAAATCAAAATTATGTGAACATATACATAATCTATAATCTTTTATTTATTTGGGAATGACTTATATATAATATGAGCATTGTACTCATGGTTTAAAATTAGGTGGGATTTTTGGTAAATAAGTGTACCGCAGACACACTACGATATATTGGGGTTCAAACTAAGGTATGAGGTAGGAAATAGGTGAGAAAAGGTGAAACGAAGATCTGAAAAGCAGACCTTACTGTTTCAATATATATATAATATCATTTGATGTCTGCATTTTTTCAAAGCAATATACATAATTATATAATTAAATATTGCTAAATACAGTAATTAGATAATTAAAAATTTTATCCAATTAGGAGCACTTTTGATTTTCCTAGTAATCTTTGTCAACTAACACTCTGAAAGGCTAACCTTCCTCAATTCCATGATCTTAACGTTTGCTGCCTGTTAATTATGACATGTTTGTATTTGCATATTAGCATAGCTTCCTTTATTTTCCTTTTATTGTTATTTTTTCAATTTGCAATATTTTTACATTATTAAAATTGAAATCAAAACCTTAAATACATGACCTATTATAGTTGCAAAAAACAGTTGCTGAAATATTATTATCTACTTTACAATTTTGTTTCGATTTCTGAACCAGTTTTAATAACGAAAAGTGTTCTTTAGTTTTTTTTTCCAATGTAATCTTGATTTATCTATATATCCACTACCACACCTACATATCTATTTATAAATGACACAAATTTTATTTATAAATGAGGTTTTATCTTTAGAATTATTTATTAATTTGTTTAATGTAGGTGTGTGTAAAATGCAGTAACACATATACCTTTATAAATTTTCCTTATAAAATTTACTTGATCATTTGAAATATATGGTATTGATATCCATATTTTTTTATTAGGAGGAGAATCAATATTATTATTAAAATTGTTAATCTTATATTTTGTATTAAAATCTCTAATAACATTTATATATATATATATATATATATATATATATATATATATATATATATATATATATATATATATATATATATATATATATATATATTATAACAATCGGAAGCAGGCAAGATTTAAAATATATTCGAATGAATTGTTAAATGTTGGCTACAAGTATAATCATATATATAATGATATTATGGATTTTAATACAAAATATAACAATAACAATTTTAATAATAATATTGATTATCCTACTAATACAAAAATATGGACATCAATACCAAATATTTCGAATGATCAAGTAAATTTTATAAGGAAAATTATAAAGGTATGTGTGATATTGCATTTTACACACCTTCTACATTAAACAAATTAATAAATAACTCTAATGATAAAACCTTATTTATAAATAAAAATTGTGTCATTTATAAATGGATATATAGGTGCAGTAGTGAATATATCGATGAATTGAGATGTATGTTAGAAAAAATAATTAAAGAGCACTTGCTGTTATTAAAACAGATTCAGAAATCAAAAGAAAATTATGAAGTAGATAATATTTCAACATCTTTTTTTATGACCGTAATATATTAGTCATGTATTTTGGGTTTTAACTTCAATTTTATTAATGTAAAAATATTGCAAATTGAAAAAAATAACATTAAAAGGAAAATAAATGTAGCTATGCTAATATACAAATACAAACATGACTTAATTAACAAGCAGGCAGCAAACATTAAGATCATGGAATTGTAGGGTGGTTAGCCTTTCAAAGTGTTATTTGACATAAAATTAAAAGGATAATTGAAAGTGCTCCTAAGTGTATAAAATTTATAATTATCTAATTACTGTATTTATAAATATTTAATTACATGATCATATATAAATAATATTTTAATTTGCAAAGCGCAAATAGTTGAAACTGAAATAAATTGAGAGATTGGAAATTTCTTTGTGCTCATTATAATGCTTGTCTGACAGCCTATCAAATGTCATGATGGCTATCTGAATGATGATCAAACCATAAACATACAACAAAGAATTTATGAGAAATGGGCTGCCACACTTTTCTCTACTTTTCTTTCCATATATCTAAGCTAATCAAAAATATTTAGATTTGAAAGTATGAAGTTTTAAATATCTTCAAAATTAACTAAATACTTTCAACTGGCTTAGATATATAGAAAGAAAAGTAGAGAAAAGAGTGGGTGCCCTTTTCTCGTAAATTCTTCGTAGTGTGTTTATGGTTTGATCATCATTCGAACAATCATCATAACATCTGATTGGCTGTCAGATAAGCATTATAATAAGTGCAAAGAGATTCCAAGTCTCTCAATTTTTTATATATATTGTACTGATCAAAATATGTAGATTCATCTAACATGAGCTGGAACTCACACAATGTACTTCTAACCCAGTCAAGCTGGAATTTAAGTCAGGGACCAACTTGGATTCAAACCCATTTCCTAAGCACTAGATAAAATGCCTAATGGATAACATATAATGATGGCACACAAGAATTTATTCTAAAGTATGTCCCACTCAAGTGTATAAACAATGAGACTTATATTAACTATATTATAACTAAACTAAAATAGGCATATGCATGGTTTTACATGTGGAAGTGTAGAAAAGGGAATTCAAATAACTCAAAAAATTTTAGACAATTAAAAATAGTTTAATATAACAGATCAATTATATACATTAGTATGTGTGGTAATGAGCATGTGGTCTACCAAACGATAGACAATTACATAGTGAAATTCATGCTAAGAGTTCTCATATGCTCTTTTATTAACTAAATAGTATATATATATATATATATATATACATATATATATATATGTATATATATATATATATATATATATTAACACACATCGTTGGTGGGTGCAGTATTAAGATGCCAATCATTTATTAAAAGATTACATAAAATTGCTGTTAATGCTTTGGTTTATGCTAACATTATTTCAGGGAGAATTCTGAGATTTATTACATATATAAGAATAACTATTTTCACACCATTGCGATTGTGAACATAAATAAAATACATTTAAAAAATTGTATTTGATTATATGACAAAATATGTATTGAAAATTATTTTAATTAACATTTAAACAACAGAATGTTTGATTTTCACCATGGCAGATACACTTAAATACAAAAATAATAAATTATTACTGTGGGATTGTATAACAAGATTGAAATGACATTATTAATTAATAAAAGTAGTGATATTTGACATTTATATATTGTGACATTTTATTCAGGTCCCTGTGTTAAATAATCCAAAATTTTAAGTCATAATAATATATTTATCATGAAAATCTTAATAAAGTGACTTTCAATTAAGACTATTCTGGATGCACTAGGAAATCTGCTTGAGTGGAGATGAGATGTCAGAACCAGTGTAGGCTTTGACTAAAGATAAAATAATAATTTGAAAGTATTATTAATTGGGAGATAAATATATTGCTATTTTATTATTGTTGAATAGCAATTGAAAATAAATAAATAAATAAATTAAATTTGTAAATCTTGTAAAATGAATCATTATAGGTAATTTTTAAACATATTTTTCTGTAGTGAATTGAAAATAGTCTTGCAGATTATGGGTAGTTATTAAAATGAAGGTATATGGAGTAATATTAATGATATTCACACTAAGGTTATTGGTCTATTTGTTACCAAAATGCATTATAATACAAGATATATATGATATAACAAATTTGTAGAGGGGATGATTAAGAAAAAGAGAATTAGAATCAACAGACTTCAACTGTAATCTTACAAAATATGGAAGAAAAAAAACTGAAAAATCAGAAAAATTTGGAATCTATTTGAATGGGATTATAAAATATTGTTTATTTAAAACTATGGAATAGAAAATCTTAAAGCCTTGTAATCATTTCAGCAATATTTTTCCATCGATTTGATAGCTTCTAAAAGTCATACTGTAAAGGAGAACTGGAACCATGTGGATAACAATTTACTTCAATAAATATTACTTCACACCAAGAACCATTCCAAAGAATGTAAGATTTTGCTTTTATTTTGTTTATATTTTTAAATTCTCAGATTTAAAAATTACGCACAATTTATAGTTAAAAGAAAAAGATGACAATGTTTTTGTGCACTCTTATTATCAAGCAGAAACCTGTAAATTATAATTTCAATAAAATAATTTGAAATAATTCTGAAGAGCAATGTCAAGAGATAAAGTAAACAAATCAAAAAATTCATTTTTGAATCATATAACTTTAATAAAGTTAAAAGAAAATTGTGTGATTTTATTCCCTATTCTTTCTTAAGAAAAAAAACTCATCTGCCAAATGATGGTTTCAGTGTGAATTTGCTTAATGATAAAAATGGAAAGTTACAGATTAAGAAAAAATGCCAAGAATATTGTATTTATAATTGAATAAATTCTTGTTAATATCAATAATCACATCTGAATTTGCTGATAGAAATGAAATAAAATAAATATTTACTTCTAAAGTTTTATTGTGAAACTTGTGTCTTAATAATATTTAAAAAATATTTTAAAATTCCCAGATTATTTAAAGTGTTACAGATATTACTGTTGAGGGAAGAACAAAATCAATAAATAATTTTAAAAAGTCAAATGTGTTAATTGTAATGAAACTCTAAAGTCATTTTGAAGGAAAATTATCTGGATCAAAATGTAGATAAAACGATTTTATTGTGCTACACATGAAAGTTTTTAAATATTATCTCACTATGCTGACATTGGTACATAAACCAATAAATGATTTTTTTCTTGCCTTTGGAAATGTTTTGAATATTGTCTGAACATGCTAATATCTAACAGGATAATCAATATATATATATATATATATATGATTATCCTGTTATATATATATATATATATATATATATATATATATGTGTGTGTGTGTGTGTGTGTGTTTAGGAATGTTTACTCATCATAGTATCAGTTTTCTTATCATTTTATCTCACAAGGATGAAATAAACTTTGACTAATATGATAAAATCTAATGGGAGCAAATGTTTGTTTATTTTTTTTATGATTGCTATATTTAGTGTTGTGATATTTAAGTCATGTGTCATTTGGGGATTGCTTATATATATTGTAGTATAAAATATATTTAAAAGGATGTAAAGATGTATAAAAATATATACATTTATTCCATATGTATTTTTGTTATTTTCCCATTTAAGGGAAAACATAATATTAAACATCATTTATCTAGGCAGAGAGAGAAAGATATTTACCTCTTGTATTTTAAAACAGATTTTAGTGTATATTATTAAAAGGTGAACAACCAGACATTTGGTCAAAGATATACTATAATGACCAATTATTTTTTTATATGAAAAAATTAATCTAAACTTTTTTCATTTCTTAATTTTGCATAGGAATGAACATGTCCACTTTGAATATAAATGCAGGTTGATCTTCATTGTTTATTATGTGTAGTGCTTGCCATAACAAAAGTATAATTGTTATTTCAAAATAATTAATGATCATTTGAAATATATTTTGGTGGTTTGTTCATTAATACATTAATAGTTTCTGCATTGTGAAATGGAATATTTATATTTCCACTTTTATTGTTAGTGTTATTTTACCTTGCTATGGTATTGATAAAGATTTGTGACAGATTTTAGCTGATAAGTATGTGCCACATGTAATGGCATCAAATAGAATAATATTAATATTAATAGTGGGCATGGGCTGATGGAGAATCACCATTTTTGATTACATGAGAGGGTGATATGGTCAAGGCTGAGTTATAGTTAATGCTTAGTTAGCATAAGTAATCCTAAAAGAGAAGATATCCATGGTTTGAATTCTATTTTTCCATGATGAGGCCAAGCCCACACTTTTATACCTATAGAGAGGTATTAGAATTAGCCATATTATTATACAACTATCATGTTGTTTGTAGAGCCTCTTTTTATTGTTTGATCCCTCATGAGGTTATAGAGTTAGTTTTTCACTGTGTATGGTGAAGTTTAATATTTCAAAATCAAATAGCAAGAATAAGATAAAGTTAGATTAAGGGACACTGGTCTATCTATAGTGTTTGCCTAATTGGAATAGTGTCTTATGATGTTGTAGGATCTTAATCAGTTATGGCCAAACCAAACCAAAAACTACTAGTAATTGTAGAACTTCTAGATGTAACAGCAAGAGATGCATGTGGGCAGTGTGGATTTATCTTCATTGAGTAATGATTTTCTGATGGATCAGTAAGATTAGTTAAATATTCAGTGATTGTGGACATAGGTAATGTTTTAGTGTCATATATGTATTTAAGTTATGATGTCTGTCCCCACATCAAGATAATAAATCTTTTCATATTAAATGATAATAAATTATAAATTATGTTGAATATGATAATTGCCCTTATCATATTCTGTCAAATCAAATAGCTACAGTTTAATACAGTAAATCATAACTTCAAGTTTTAGATTTAAAAAATTGCATATATCTTTAAGACCTAAACATATTTTATTTATAATTTAAATGCTAATTTAATTTAAATAAAGTTTAAATCTCATATTCTATAAGATAGAATATTAATAGAAACTTAGCCAGTAATAATAGTGATACTATAAACATCATTGTATTAGTTTGTCTCATTTACTAAGTGTATAGTCAATGGGATAAAAAGTAATTTCCATCCCTGAGTTTAATTTAATATATTGGTTTTATTTCAGACAATGTGGCTGAAAAAAAATTGTAAATATTGTAAATAAATCTAGTTTTGTTTAAAAATTTATTTAGTTACCTGTAGTCTTATTGCTAACCACCATAAACACTATTATTGTTATTGCTATTGACATATCAGAGAATTATATATTGAATTCATCATCGACCAATATAGTACAATTAACTTTAGGCTGATATATCATAATAATTTTGTTAAGCCCTATAATTTATGAGTACATCTAAGGCATCACCTAACAATCAAAATGATTAATCTAGAGTACATATTATTTTAGATGATATGCTAAAAGACAAACACTTTAATATTAGTTTAATTGGTTTAGTTGAACTCACAGAGCTATCATTCACTGACCTTCATTACATGGTTTATAATTATTGAAGAAAAGGAATTTGGTAAGTTATTGTGTTTAGTTATTAAAAAGTTATTTCTATTTCTTAAATATTAAAGTTATAAGAGTTATTGAGTTTACAAAATTTATGTCGAACTACTAAATATAGTTGTTAATTTGAGTTTATTTTAAGAGCTGTTTTGTGCATTATATTTGGGTAGTAGTAAAATTCCTCTCACTGACCCAAGTATATTTTGTATAACAATGTTTGAGTTGTTTTAACCCTGAGAATAATTAGTTGTTAAGCTTCAAGGTAAAATTTTGAATTTGTAATAAATTTTATAGCTAGATTACTTTCATTGTTTTATGAAAGTCAAGCAAACTTTAAGGTGTAAATTTTGTTTTGTCATTAAATGTATAGTTTGTTTTGACTTTATGATAAATATTCTGGTTGTGTCAAGCTTGAAATCCCAATTTTTATTTAGCTTATCTTCTTACTATTTAATACAATATTAGTCTATAGTTTAAGATTTTAGTCTCCATCATCAACATTGTTCTTCAATTTCATCTTGATTGTTCTTTTATTTATTCATTCTCATTTGACATTAATTCATTATCATAATTGATTAATCATTCATTAACTTTTATTCTTTTATCATCTTAACTGTTCATTAACTCTTATTCTATCATTACCTTAATCATTCATTATTCTCATACATCTTTGTTCTTTTCTCTTCATTCTTAGACTCATTTCATTATACTACTTAATTATTAATTATTTATTAGTTTGATAAATATTAAATTTATTTCATCATATTTGGTTTGTTTAGTTGTTGTGTGGATTTTAAAGCTGGTTTGACCAGAAGTTATTATCTTTATTAATCACCTTGTGATCTTTTTTAGATCTATAGTTTCATGCTAGCTTTGTTCAATAAAGGAATGATCTCATTAGTTTAACATTTTTTTTCTTTATACTTATATTCTTGATTATTCGGGTAAAGGTGGTTAAAAAGGGTGGATTAGGTGCCATAAAATGTGTGGCCAGATTTGTATATGATTCCAGTGTTCAAAGAGAAGGACATAGAGGTGGATTATAGCCCCAAACGTAAGACTTTATATATATGAACAGAGCACAATTTTAATATTATAACAGAAGCTAACGAAATAATAAATGAAGAAGTGGCAGTACTGACATAATTGCAGAAAAATCAAAAATAAGGTCATGATTCTAGATAAAAAATGAAATCTAAAACTCCCTTCTTAGGGCAGTGCTTAGAGAAAGGCAGTTAGGTATGGCATGGGCATCACTGATGTGCAGAGGCCTTTTTATGAAATATGTCCTGGAAAGTTCAACTATCCATGGGACAGGACATAATGAGAAATCTATGGGTTCGATCCTGTTACAATCCCAGATTAGAAAGATATATATGTATATTCATGAAGATAAGCTAAATGTTAGTAACCCAGTATAGAAAGATGTCACTAATGACATAATATGGTATTTACTGCTTTAAAATAAATGGCCCTCATTTGGATGCCATAATTTATACAAATAATATGCTATGCAACTATAACATATATACATATATAACATTTCATTTAATAACTGAAATAATAAAACATACATTAAGATGTATCCTCTTCCTTTTCTTCTATTTAAAAATGATTCAATCCCACCTTCATGGATTTATAATAACTGGAATATTTAAGTATTTGATATTTTAAGAGTATGAAAAATAATGTAAAAACCAGCAGTTATGTAAAAAACAAATAATAACTCACCTTTTCAGAATTGAATAAATAACATTTAAAAATATTTTATAGCATTAATTTGCCGAAGTGATGAATTTACCCTGGGTGGAATTACTTCATTCAATTTGGAGTTATACAAATAACAATTTTTATAATAAACCAACATAAATCATTGATTCATAAAAACAATCTGGAGAGTGTATTAATTAATCATACATTATATTTTGAGGGGATGTTAATAACCTTAATTCATGGAGGTTTATTTAAAAGAGGAAAGAAAAGATTTTAAGAAATTCAGCACATCAAGTTGCTTGAGATTGGCATATTAATAATAACAAATACAGACATATAAAATAAGATAATAAATGCTTATGAATAAATAAATGATTGCACCAAAATTAAAGAATGTTAAAGCACACAAGGGACATTAGATTTACAGATATCATTTGAGAGCAATTACATTTTATGCAAAGAAGTATATAAAGTTAAATGAATTATAAAGGAAATCTTTATAGTAATGTTTGAGATTAGTTAGGGTAGATTTAATTTTAGGTAGTAGTATAAGAGTTACCCTACACAAACTTAATAGTCCATTTTAGAAGTCTGGCTCATGCATGGCAATTCAAAGTTCCAAATGAGTTCTTAGGTAGCAGCAAACTTTTTGTTCAGCATTCTTAAGTTCTTATTTTCAGCTTTTCTTCATTTCAAGGCAGCAGCAAAATGGTTTATTAGTGGCAGGAGACCCACCACAAAAGGGTCTGCAAGAGTAATTGGTTTGTTACTTGATCATCATTTGGAATTTCACAGCAGCATGAAGTCTAATAGAAGGATAGTACTTTCAATAATCACTCTCCTGGTATTTAAAAATACCTCATTTCAAAAAAGGAAGAGAAAAAAATAACACAACAACTGACTACTGACTCATGATGAACTGACCACCCTCTTTTTCTCTCACAGCTTTTTATATCTTAGTTTTCATAATTCATCTGACTTTGCATCAGTCAAAATTTCTTCATCTGCCAGCCCAAATATTGTTTCCCACAAAAACCACTGTCATTTTAGAAAAACAACAGAATCTCAAACAGATTCCAATTCATGGTCAAATAACAAAAATAAAATTAATGTCTCTATCCATTTGTCAAAACATCATTTCTTTTTGACAATTTAAAATTCAGACCACAAAAGATAAAGGAAAAATCAAAATTTGTGTAATTAAAAACATGTTTGTGTCTCTGTTTACACATTCACACTTTAACTTTAGAAAACATATTATATGTGCTTTGAAGGCTATTAATCGTTTGACCTATAGATACGACCCATAAACCATCTAGTCTAGCCTGTTTATTTTAAACAAAAAGTAAGTTATATAATGAAATGGCTATATTTAATATGAGTCTAATGCAACTAACTATCTCTTATAATATTCATTTTTCTCAATGCTACTTACCTATAAATCTTACCTATTAATATTCATAATATTCACTCATACCAAGATATATAAAAAAAAAAAATTAATAAGATATGTGTGTGGGAATTGGATTCTATTTTTACAATATATATATATATATATATATATATATATATATATATATCTGAGCCCCACCTATGTATTTTAATAAAAGAGAATTAATAATAATAAAAAGATATTGAAAAGTTAAAATTTATAATTTTTAGGAGTGGGATGGGATATAGGGTTTGAATATCAATTAGTAAATGGAACCATGAAGCTCAATCTTGGGCTAAGATTGACTGCTTCAATATATATATATATATATATATATATATATATATATATATATATATATATATATATATATTGTAATGAATTGGTTTATAATGATAAACTCTTATTTAACAATCCCATAGATTTGGGCAGCAATTGTAATGAACTACATCTATAGATGAGAAAATAATAATTCTAATTTAGCATGATTAAAATATGGCCCAATCGTTGTTTGACATTTGTAATGGTACCTATCCAGTTAGCTAAATACAAAGTATGCATATATACCATAGAGTGATGATAACAGTTCTTTAATTGACTTACTCTTAGGGTTTAACATGGCTAGTAAGACTTGATTACTCACCAAATATAAATTGAAAGCAAGAGGAATTTTATTGAATACAACCTATATTTGCAGATGGAGGATTATATGCAAAACAATATATTAATTAGTTGTGTAATATGCAAGTAATCATAAATTTGAATATTCACAAAACACAACAATTATTATATAAGTAAATTCTCAGTCTCAAGCTTTGCATAGTGATCCTTATACTGAAAAGAGAAACAAAAAGACTAAATTTAACTTAAATCACAAAGTCATTTTATATACAACAAGTTTTATATCTTTTACTTTGATCATGTTTTTTTTTTTCAGATGGCACTAGTGATATTCACCAACATACAATATTTGTTTATTTTTTAAGTTTTCATTTTACTTCAGTATCATTGACATTCACAATGTTTGTTAACAATAGGCATGGATTAACAATTGTGTCTGAATAAGAACCATTTACTACTTAACATAAAAAAGAATCCTATAATAAAAAACGATGAAAATCATAATAGTTTCTTAAAATATGACAGGTTCCGAATCATAGATTTATTCTTTAATGTCAGGTCACTTAACTTTTACATAAAATTATCAAAACTATCTTCTTACAGTGCTGAATATCTATATACCCCATTTTCTATTAAAACAATACTTTTCTTCTAAAATACCAATGCTAACTCTTTAGATTAATCATTCACAATAGGGTTTTTATTATGGCTCAAAAGACTTAATATCTTCTAATTCTGAGGATTCAGTAAGTGTTTATCAATGGATTACACAACTCTTAATGTAGTAAATTTCTGTGAATAAAATAAAAAACAACTCTTAATCTCACATATAAAGAAATATGCACATGTAATATATATGAAATGTCTACATACTAATCTACCTTTCCAACAAATCTGGTTATGAAGCAATGTATTATTTACTGAAGGAGAATATTAATTACTAATATTAAATATTAGACACTAATACAATACATTATGTATATATCTATAAATAGTCTTCGTGAGAACAAACTACAATAAATTTAATTTCAAGCATTCATTAGATACTATGTATATAGCATATTTATATAGCACATATAAATTAAAACAACAGCAGGAGTATTTTAATAAATAATATCTAGCATATTATTATTTATATTGATGAATCAAAATTTAAAATCAATTTATTTACATAAAATAATAATGTAATGCATATGAATTAAAATAACAAAATTTTTTAATAATAAGTGGCATATATCATCAGATTATTAATATTGATGAGTAAAATGTTAAATCAATTTTACACAAAAAATGATTAAGTTAATTACAATTTAATACCTTGTTGTTGTTTTTTTATGTTTTGAAAATTGACACTTATGTGACACATCTTTATTCATTCCTACATATATTGCATTGATATGTATGATAATTTTAAATGATTAACATGTGAATTAAAATTACTTGCAATTGATTTTCTCAAAGTGTCATTTGTCATGGTTAGGCCATGACATTATGACTTCAAATGTTTAGGTATTTATGTTGATCTACTGGAGAAGAATAGTTATTCATTTCCAGGCTGATTTCCATTCAAATATATACTTGTTAATAATTTGACTCCTTTCCAATGTTTGGTAACTATTGGGTAGAATGAAGCAAAGATAAACAAATTCCCTAGATAACAGCTTCCTGTTTACTCTGTCATTTTTAATGAAATCAAACCAAATAGAGTTTTGTGATTATGCCAAAAAAAGTAAATATGTTAACAGCAGCAAAGTTTGTTTCTTTCCCTTAATGATGATGGTCAATAATAATTTATGTTACTATAATGTTTTGCTTAGTCCTTCATACACTAAGAATGTCAATGCTATTGTTTTTCGATTTTTAAATAGTAAAGTTTGAACAAAAATAATTTCAAAAACAAATGAACAATGTAAAAACATTTAGTAATCTCTAAAACACCAAATGCAAATATTTCATATACAAACTAAGAACTTTGAAAAAAATTATATCCACATATCTATATATTCTTTTATATCATCACTGCAATTTTCAACAACTATAGCAACAATATATATATATATATATATATATATATATTGTTGTATGATATGGGGGTTTATATATATATATATATATATATAAACCCCCATATCAAAACCAAACAAATATTTTTTTTAATGATAGCAATGATACATTGATGGAAATAAAAATCTTTCCAACTTTTACAATATATATTGTATTGACCATGGTATCTTTTAGGGTTTTACACGAATTATTTGCTTCATATTCAGTAACCAAATTACATTTGATTTGTTAATTCCCTCATTAGAACATGTCAGGTAATTTTATCTAACACAATTATTTTTCCTGGTCACACAACCCCTCTTAACATAATTAAATTTGAATAATAGAGAGAAGAGAACCAGTTTCTAATTTATTTGAAAGGTGCCAGAATTATTGCTAAAATTCTATAGAAGTATTCACTAGCCCATTTACCCCTATTTTTACCAGTTACTACTAAATAATTATTAAACCCTGGAGGATTATACTTTTTAATACAGCTTTGGCAATTCATTTGATAAAATAATTTGGTGGCATTTAAATATTACCTTATAATAATAAACATAACCAGATAAAAGGCAATTTTATTCATAAAATTTATTAATTTATAATTAAATATTTTAACATTAATAAGAGAATATGGGTATGAAAATCAAATTTAACTGGTTATTAAAAGCTAACACTTTTAAGATTCCGATTGTTTATACTCTGACTCAACACACCGTTTTGCTACATTTATAGTTTAAGAGAAAGTGATCACTTCTATTTTATGCAACAAAGTTTCTTACCGGTAAGTTTAAATGTTCATGTATACTAGTGGGTACTGAGCATAATTAAATGAAATAATTTGTGGGTTGGAAGGAGTTGGGGTGGATGAAGTCACTCTAGTGGTGATATTGCTGTTGTCAGCTTATCCTGACCATTCCATAAATATGAAGACAGAGAGATAAGCCAAAAATGTTTTTCTGGAGGTTTGTGATGATGATGCTTTAATTGTATTTATATATTGGACTATTTCCATCATCAAATATTGAGTAATGAATGACTTTAAAAATTTAACTTTATTTTATTTTTTAAAGTACAATCAACTATGTACTACTACTATTAACAGATGAAAATTTAAATAAAGTTATTTTTTTAAAGACATTCAATACTCAATACTATATGATAGAAATAAACCAATACATAAATATAAATAAATCAAAAATATATTGTGTTTTCTTGAAGGTTTGTGATGATGGTGTTCTAGTTGTATTTTTATATTGGACTATTTCCATTGTCTGATATGTGTATTGAATGTCTTTAGAAAAATTTAACTTTATTTAAATATTCCAAATATATTCAACTGTTAGTAATAGCACATAAAACAGGTATAGCACATCAAACAGATTAGTACACCTGTTTGATGTGTTATTACTATTAATTGAATGTATTTGAAATATTTAAATAAACTTATTTTTCTAAAGACATTTAATACTCATATTAGATGATGGAAATAGTCCAATATAAAAATACAAATCAAAAATGTGTGTGTAGTTTCTATTCCAATATTATATTTTCATTTTCATTAGAATACATTTTATCCCATTTCTTCTTTTATAATTTTCTATTAGACCTCAGGTGCACAAATTTTCCTTTAGATATATTTAAGACTTTTTTTACTCTTAAAAAAAAACCTTAACAAATTAATCTAGTTAATTAACTTTATATATGTATATAGTCTTATTATTTTATAAAACTTATTATTTTTATTTAAAAAATAAATAAATTAATATTTTTTTACAGTATATATATTTCAATTTATTTTTATCAGTAGAAATTAAAAAAACAAATAAAATACAATTAAAATGAATATATCTATCAATTTTATTTACATAACATATATATTTGGATGTGGAATTATCTTATTTAATATATTTTAATGTAAAAATAAAAATAGAAAATAAGTTTTTAGAAAATGACAGGAATATGTATAAAAAGTGAATTAATAGGATTAATTTCTTTTTTTTTTTTTGGCAAAAAAGTATTAAATAAAACTAAAAAAAGTTTTGAACACCTGGAGTCTAATAGAAACTTATTAAAAATTAGATAAAATGTTTTTCCCTTTTATTCAATATATATATATATATATTTATAATGATAATATATATATATATATATATATATATATATATAATCATTAGAAACTATTCAACACTTAAGACAATCCCAATATAAATACAATCAACAATCTCAAAATGTTGCCAAGGCAACATTCTTTTAACAATAAATGTGGAGCAACAGTTTGACATTGTTGATTGTTATCTCTATTGGGATTGTCTAAGTGTTGTATGGTTTCTAATGGATACTTATAAGCACATTTAGCTTTGAGCATTATTACACTTATTATACATAATCTTTCATCAAAACTGTTGACTACTGTTACTATATTAATTTTGAAAGGATTTACTGTTGATGATTTTTTAAAATGGCATATGGCATTATTGCTCAGGAGTTCATAAGAAGTTTGAGCACCAGAAATATGAGCAACAGTATCGATCCTGGGACTTCCTGAATTCAAGTCAGAAGCACAACCAACAATGCCAAAACATAGAGGATTCTTATATAATAATAATTGTAAACGAAAGTTATAAATAATTTTAGTATTTTTAAAATAATTTAATAATTGTTTGTCTTTGAAAATGTCTTCTAAGAGTATACTACTTCAAATCTAATCTATTGACAATGAAAAGAAGTCATTATACTTTGAGTTAATGACAATAATATTCTGATGATGATGATTATGGGAATTGTGTACAAATAAAAGTTTCTTCCTGTTGCTCAAAAGTTGTCCCAGCTTGTTAAAGTGAACATAATATATTGCAAGGAATGTAAAATGACCAAATGTAAAGATCAAAAATCAAAAAAGTAGATCATACACAGATAGCTTTGTACCAAATATTTCTATTCCACAAGTTCCCCTCTCAGTAACCTACTGTTTGCATGCTACATCAATCCTCTCTTAAAGAAAGAAGAGGTTATGCTCCCTTGTGTTTACATCCCCAGATTAAAAAGAACTATCCACACAATAGCTTATATGGATGATGTGTTGGTTGTTCACTCTTCAGAGAAGCATCTCAACAGTCTCTATTATGTGTTGTATAATTTCACTAGTCTAACAGAATTAAAAATAAGCCCAGTTAAATCATGTACCTGGGCTATATACTCTGGAAAGAAAGTTAACTCAAGATTTAAAGCAGAACCTGAGGTTTCTGGGCTTTTCAATCTGTAAATCTCAGGCTGCAATGTCCAAGTAGAATCAAGTCAAGATCCTGAATTCTGCAGACAAGATTACTCAGACACTCGCTGGGGTCTATTTTTCTTTCAGGAGAAGGTGGCACTACTGAACATGAAAATCTTTAGAAAGATTTCATATTTCCTTCCAGTAATGACTGTAACCAAAACATTAATTAAACAAATCAATAAACTATGCTCAAGACTCTTCTGAAAGGGCCATACCAATGCCAGAAGTATTAGTAACATGAAAAAACCTAAGAACATAAATGGTATGTCACTTTACTCTATTGCAGTCATTTTACACCAAAAATCTCACACCCTGATTTATAACCTCATTCAAAAATATAGCCAGGGACAGATTTCAAAAATAATTCAGCCAACTGATTGGCCTCCACCTCAGAAAATATGTTGTCTTGACCAACTAATAAGCACTCTAATATAACAAAATCATAATACAAAACCATCTTTCCAAGGACAAATTAAAATGTGGAATGCATATTGTATCATAAGCCTGAACCTATTCCATATTAAACCACAACTCTGACTATCAAACAAAAAATAATTACTTTATTTAAGTTCTGGGTCCTTGTGCAAAAATACCTGGACTTTATTGTCAAGATCAATTTCAATGCTATGCCATCAAATTGGTTTCTCAGGTATAGAATGCTGATCACCAAAGTGGAGCCAGCATGCTTGAATTGCCAGAGATATGATGAAACATTTGAACATATTATTAAGTCATGTTTTGGGCTTAGAAATGCTAAAAGCCTCATAAATAATAATTCAGTTATAAACTATTATCAATCATGAATCTCAAAGAGTGCATTTGTGACAGAGACATTCCTATTATAAGGTTATCTGTTTTTCTTAACCTACTCAATCTGGCTTGTCAGGTGTGGCAAATTATATATCTTACCCCAACCAGAAAAAGACCATCTCTTCCTCAATGTGATTAGAAAAATAAAATAAAGAGACAAAACCTTGGCCACAAAATTCTTCTATGAGGAGACATGGAAACATTTTAATATACCACCTGAAATAGACTAGAGCAAATGATCTTACATGCATCTTCATAAGGCAAATAGAACTTGTTCAAAACTAGATGATAAATTTACATTTTATTCAAAGATATAATGAATTCAATATAGATATGTAGTGATTGCTTTTGCATTTATGAATGTGTTTTAGAAACCTTTTCATATACTACATGAAATAGAGTAGATCAAATGAATTTGCATACATCTTCATAGGGAAAGTTGACTTTGTGTAAGGACTAGATGACCAATTTACTATTTATACAAGGTTATAATGTATTCAATATAATTATGTATCAATTGTTTTGCATTAATAAATTTGTTTTAGAATATAAGAAAGCCTACCTTTGCAAATGTTATTAATATCAAAAATGTCTTTTTCAAATTATCAATGTCTTTTTCAAATTATCAAGCGTTATGAAACAGATTATCCGATTTTTTGCTTAATACTTGCGGTAGCATTGATATTAATATTAGTTAGAAAGGTAATCATTCCAGTATTTATATAAATGTAGATATATATATATTCTGTTCAATAAAGGCTTAATCAGAATTGTATTAATATTTCAGGCACACATATTTTATATGTATTTATGCATGAATTTGTAAAACCTTTTTTTTTTTTTTTGGTGATGAAAAATGCTTTTTTTATTATGAATAAAATATAAATAAAATTACCTTAAAGCAGAAAATTTTAGATCCTAAAATGATTTATTAATTTTTAAATTGTAAGTCATAAATTTAAAATATAAATTTGAAGTAGATAGAAAAAATGCTTAAAAATAATCTATATTTAAGTATATTCTCAAATTATTTAAATATAATTGTATTAAATAAACTAAAAATGTCAAATGTTTTTACGAAAATATATGTATTAAAAAAATTGGGAAATAAAAAAAAAGAGACAAGGTAAAAATTTAAAAACAAAATCTATGTATATATTTGTATAGTGAATCATTATATATATATATATATACTGAAAATAATTGGTGTTAAATGCTATCAATAAACAAATTTAAAGTCAAACAGACTGAAAAAAATAATACAAACTCTTCAAATAAAGTGCCAATTTTTACTTAAACAGTTTCAAGGTCTGACATCCAAATAACAATGCAACCTTATACATGTCAACAGTATTTAACATGTAATGCAAAATTTAGCAATATTTTAAAAATATGATATACTGTATATGCTATTTATCTGAATTCACCATGTAATGCAGAAATATAAATTTTATTTTATGTTAAAAAACACATTTAAACAAGACAAATACTTAATTATAATGGTATACAAACCTAAACTGGAAATACTAAATAAAAGCATTACACTATGAAATGCTATGTGAATCTTAATGACACGTGTCAGTGAAGATACTATTGTACCAAATAATGATTAAAAAATCACAAAGTAATGTTTGCAGAGAAAAAAAGCAGATATGATCATATGTTCAAATAGTAGAACACTAAATTATTGGACAGAAAAGACAAAGCAAAAATAGTATTTAAATTTGTTTACATGCCAATGATAAATAACCTCTCAACTCAGTTGAGTTTTATAATCCATAATGTTTGGAAATTATTTTACCTTTAAACGGAAGAAATGAAAAAAATATATATATATATATTTTTTTTATTACTATCAATATTATGATACTGTATTCTCATTTGTTAAGATAAAATATTAATAGCCTCAGCAATATAACATAGCAAAAACCTTCAAGAGTACACTTATAATAATTAATCAAACAAGACACAAAGTGTCTAACTTGCTTTTAAGTTTGTATTATAATGTTCACTAAGGAAGATTACCATTAGTTCCAATCATGATTTAATTATAAATGCCAAAAGATAAAAAATTCAAAATCTCTATTGTAATATCCTTTTCTCCATACCAATTGGTTTTAAGCTTATGGCTCACTTCTTGGGGAGCTAAGACTCCAGACATTAGATGTAAAACACCAAATCAAAGTCAGTACTTATTTAATACATTACTACCAATTTGAAAACCTGAATTTTTCAGACATGTAAATGTCTTCAAATCTAGCATTACAATCATATAGCTTTATGGGTCTGAACTCACTTCACTTTTGCCATATATTAATAGCCTCAGCAATGCAACATAGCAAAAGCCTTCAAAGATACACATAATAATTAATAAAATAAGATACAAATTATGTAACTTGCTTATAAGCTTGCATTAAAATGTTCACTAGAGGAAGCTTACTACTAGCTCCAATCAAGCTTTAATTTATATGTGCCAAAAGAGAAGGAATTCAAAATCTCTGTTGTAATGTCCCTATCTCCAGGCTATTTGCTTTCAAGCTGTCGGCTCACTTTTTTGGAGAGCTAAGACTCCAGAGCCTAGATCTAAAATATGAACTCAAAAGTTAATCTTATCTAATACATTATTATCAATTTGAAAAACTGAATTTTTCAGACACATAAATGTCTTCAAATCCAACCTTACAAAACAGATAGCTATATAGACCAGAACTCAGTTCAGTTTCAACATATATTAATAGCCTCAACAATATAATATCACAAAAGCTTTCAAGTGTGCACTTATAACAATTAATAAAACAAGACCCAAATTGTGGAACTTACTTTCAAGCTGGTATTGAAATGTTCACTAGAGGGAGCTTACCACTAGTTCCAATGATGTGTTAATTTATAAGTGCCAAAAAAAAAAAAGAACTCAAAATCTGTATCGTAATTTCCCTATCTCCAGACCAATAAGTTTCGAGCTTATGACTCATCTCTGTGGACAGCTAGGACTCCAGACACTAGATCTAAAATGCTAACTCAAAAGTTAGACCAATTAGTTTTGAGCAATTGGTCTCTTTGCATAGTTGAAATTTCTTTTGCAATTGTAACAAATGAATATATTACTAGATGTGATTCTGTAACCTTTTAGACTCGATAAAGTTTTACTTTGAATAATAATAATAATAATCATAATTTATAATTATGATTATTATTATTATTATTATTATTATTATTATTATTATTATTATTATTATTATTATTATTATTATTATTATTATTATTATTATTATTATTATTATTATTATTATTATTATTATTATTATTATTATTATTATTAGTATTATTAGTATTATTATTATTAGTATTATTATTATTATTCAGTTGTTATTTTCATTTAGATTTACTAGTCCATAATGCTATTTATGTGATGTAATGTAATGTATTTGGCTTCTCCTTAAATGAAGTCAAGAATAACTCAACAATTATGCCCAGATAAACCTGTTCACCACTTTAATTTTTCATTCCCCACTCTAAATTTTCCCATATTCTGCTCCATCCCATTTCCACAACATAATCTTTGTCAACTCTATGGCCTTTATATCTAAATCCCCCTTATCTTTTCACAAACCCAGCATAAAAATTAATAGCTCACGTTCTGTATATTCACTTTGTTCATACCTATTCTCCCATAACTTCATTATATGTACCCTTTCTGCTTTCAAGCATTTACATTCAATCAACAGATGCCTAATATTTTCTATACCTTCCTTACACAATTTGCACACTAAATCTCCCATAGTTTTCCATTTACATGTATATTCTCTTGTTGCTAAATATCCAGTTCAAGCCTTAAACAATAAATTACTTTCCTTACTATTATCATAAATTAACTCGCATCCAATATTCCGTTTACTTCTATATATATATATTTAAACAATTCTTACCCTCCATACTAGTCCTCAGTCTCTCCAACTCCCTATTTTTTATTAATGCTTCTATTCTTTTATACCATTCCTTACCACTATAACACTCAACAATCCTCCTAACACAATCATTTCACCTTTTATACAAGTGTACTGATATAAATTCTTTATTCAAATCTTTTGCATACTGCATTACCTTTCTCTCCTATCTTGTTACCTGCCCTTTACTCATAACCCAATTAATGACTATTTTGGCTATTCTTTTACTATCCATAAACTGCAACCTACCAAATATTTTCATTTTACTTTTTGCATCTCTCATATAAATCTTGACCATCCCATTTCTCCTTGAATTGCCTCCTTTGCTGTCCATATCTCTGTTTCTAATGCATGTATTCCTACTTCACTTTGTACTTTCTCTAAATAATCTAAAATCCTTTTACTAACACGTAATGCATCATTACCATATGTTAACCCTGCTCCTGCAACTCCTTTCCATACAATTCTAGCTAGATCATATTTATTATATGAAAATACTGTTAGTTTCTTTACCAAACACTTTCTTTTCTTTGCTTCATTTACCAACTTTTTCTCCCATTCATCCAAGCAATTTTCCTGATTACATAAAATAATTCCCAAATACCTATATCTATCCACCACACTTAACTTTATATCTCCAATAAAAATTCTACATCTTCTCTTTCCCCAGTATTAACCATCATTATATTTGATTTTTCTTCACTAAAGTTAATCCTCATCTCTTTACCCATCCTTGCACATGTCCTTAACATAATTTCCATATCTTCTCTTCTTTCTGCACACAAAAAAAAATATCTGCAAAAAAAAGATCTGACTAAGTATATACTCCCTTGCCACCTATTAACGGTTTCTCTACCCTTCTTTCTACTCTTTCTATTGCTTTCTCCATTTCACTCAAAAACAACAAAAAACAAAATAGGTGACATAGGGCATCCTTGCCTTAATCCCACCCCATTTTTAACTTTAACTGATTCTATATCCCCTATTTGGTAAGTATAATAATTATTTTCATATAATTTCTTAATAATATTTACTAAAGCTTCATCCATTCCCAAATTGGCTAACCTCACCCATAATCTGTTTCTATTTACTCTATCATATGTTTTCTCTATATCTATAAAACTCATATATAATGATCTACCTGAATTCCTACTCATCTCCATAAGTTGTGTAACTACAAACAAACTATCTTCTTTACGCCTATCTGACCTAAAACCTCCTTGCATTTCCCCCACAAAATTATTCACTTCCATCCATTTTACAACTCTTCCAGATACCATGTATGAGAAAACTTTATATAAAACTGATGTCATCACTATCAGTCTATAATTATTTAACTTTCTATGATCCTTACCCTTTCTTTAAATAATAATGTTATTCTTGTATTACTCCAACTACCCAGAAAAACTCTCTTCTGTGCCATCTTATTTAAACATGATAATAACTTTGCTTTTCCACTATCCCCTAAATTTATTACCATCTCTGCTGCCCATCCATCTAAACCTCTCACCTTTCCACTTTTCAATCTCTTCCCTGCCTCCTTCAGTTCATTTTTTGTGAACCTAATATTCCCTTTACTACCTGCTTTCATGTTTTCTATTACTAATTCCTTCACATCTAACATCATTTCAATATCCATCACATATATATTTAAGATTCTCTCTACCTCTTCTCTAGAGCTATACTTTATTCCCTCATCATCTACTAATACTATCTCTCTTTCCCCTACATTTCTCCTTTTAATGTAATTCCAAATTTTTTTACTCCCCATCTTTTTTTTACTTTTATTAATATCCTCCAACAATTTACTATTTAACTTCATCCTCTCTCTATAATTATCCATTTTGCCAACTTCTTCTTTTCTAAGTACAGCATTAATATTGTTTTCATTTTCTTTATTCTTAATAACACACTTATATTCTCTGCATATTTCTTTCCTCTTTTTTTACACTTCTACTAACTCTCATTTTTTATTACTTTTATTCCTCTGCATATTTTCAACTAATACCCTATTTGCCACTTTTTCTATTTCACCACACCAGTCCTTATATTCATCCCCAACCAACTGCTCCATGGTTTCTTCAACTTTTATTTTATACTCTTCCAACTTATTCTTATCATTCACTCTTCATCCACTTCTTTCACTATTGTTTCTACCTTTATTTCTATCCTCCATCACATTACTAACCATTTCTATTACAATAAAATTATGATCACTATTACATACTCTCTCTTCATTATCAAACACCTTAATTTTTCGTATTTTATTCATTCCCTCTTTTTCTACCAATACATAACCTATCGTGTGAAATACATTATTCCTAGACCATGTGTATTATCCCTCATACATATCTGATACATTCCCAATGCTCAAATTCACTCTTTGACAAAATTTCTTCAACAATTGACCATTCTTATTATCAACACCTTCAATTTTTTCAATATGTCCATTCATATCCCCTATAACCATTATTCTCTTCCCCTTTTCTTTAAACCTCTGTATATCCTTAACTAGATATTCATATATACTACTGTTCCACTCCATTACAGTTTGACTATCTCCAGTGGCTATATACCCTACCACCACCATCCATTCTTGTCTACCCAACCATATTTCAAACCACAAATGCTCTTGACATTTAACAATATTTAAATATTTTTTTCAATATAACACCTATACTACCACCCCCTTTTTTTTCTTTTCTGTTTGTACCCTGCCATGCCACCTCTTCTAAAATAGGTTCTTCTTCTTCTCTTAGATGAGTTTCCACTACTGCTAATACCTCAAGCTCTTCATCTTCAATTGCTTTATTTAATTCCAGCCACTTCTCTCGTCTCCTACCAACTTGCATATTCAAAAACCCAATTTTAACAATTTCTTCTTTCATAACTACTATTTTATAAATTATTTTAATTCTTTCTTCTCCATTACATTTATAACACATTTTCTTACCATTAATCTTACAGAACCATTCCCTCTCCACATCTAAACTTATATCTAAATCAACCATCTTTTATTTCTTCTATCCCATCCATTCTTCTTTTTTTTGATAATATTATAATTTGAAAGCCCACCACCTTTAAAAGTTTCCTGAATTATATTCTTTAAATATCAGACTCCCTAAAACTTCACTTCCTTGTTTTCCTAAGTGCAATCCATCTTTACTATATAACTCCCTCCTTCCAATAAATGAATCCCATACATCCACAAACACAACATTATTTCTCTCACACAATTTTTTCACTCTCTCATTTATAGAACATGCCCTATCTAACAAATGCCTCTTATCAAATTTTGGTAATACTCCAACTACCCCTACTCTTCCTTTAATCCCCCTCAAATAGGATGTGCCATCTCTTGGTCAATTTTGGTTGCAATTCCTTTATTTTATGCTTATTTTATAGGAAATTCAAAATTTAAAATTGTTTTTCTAAAAATATCTGCATATAGCATTATATTTTGAAAAAAAATTCCTTTTCTTTGTTGGTTATTGTGCTTAGACCGGTCTCTTTTCTCTGACTGGATGCCTGCCAAATCTGGAAATTGTGCTGTAGGTGTTTCTAAATGACAAAGGCAGAAACTAAAACAAAATGTTCTACACTTTTATAATTGATTTTGAAGTAAATAAGTGTAATTATTGTAATTTTTTACATTCATAAATAAGATTTTACATTCCTTTATCGAAATATAAAGTATGATTCAGAAAATTTAAGATTTTACAAGAAAAATAAGCCTGCAAAAGTAATTGCTGTTCAAGGTTAGTTGTTTACACCTAACAACTGTAATTTGAATAATAGGCATTTCTAAATAAATCAAAATAAAATCTTTTATACATTCATATTTTGAAGTAAATAAATATGTCTATCATAGTTTTTTACATTCAAATATAAGATTTTACATTACTTTATAAAAATATAAAGTTTGATTTGAAACTTTTTAAATTTTACAAAAAAAATAGGTGTGAGAAAAGTGAACCATTTTCATGTAAAGTGGTTCATGCTAATGAATGTAATTTTCCTAGTAGGCATTTCTAAATGACAAATTCAGAAACAAAGCCAAATTGTTGTACACATTCGTAATTGAGTTTAAAGTAAATAAATATATTTATTGTAATTTTTTACATTCACAAATAAGATTTTACATTACTTTGTCAAAATATAAAGTTTGATTCAAAAAATTTTAAATTTTACAAAGAAAAACTAAGCACTTCTAGAAAGTGAATTATGTATACAGCTACAGAACTGAATAATGACACACAGATTGGTAGAAATATAATTCTTTTGTTTTACCATTGGCTAAGTTTTAAATGTTTTTTTCTTATGTTTTTCTTCAGTTATTAACATCATTTTTAATTTTTCATTACATTTAACAAATTTGAATCTAAAATTATTCATTTTTTAGAAGCTGAATGAAAAAAATTCTGGGTATTTTAGATTAATATTTTAAAAATAAAAACCAACTGAAAATGAAACTGATGAATAATATTGTTCTTAGATTTAAGTAGTGGGACAATACAAAAATTAGACAAAGATTAAATAAGTTGAAGAAAGCAGCTAAAGTTTAATCAATTGTGCTTAGTGTCAGCTCCAGAAATTGTTGTACCTAACTTTCATTGCCAACTAGAACATCAGAGCAAAAGAATAAATAATTTTCACCACTATTTTGATTTTTTAACATAAACTATCAATTAAATTTATTATAATTTCAAGTATTACCTCCATATAATGTATACAATAGCAGCAATTGTATTGTATATTCAATAAAATATATCATCTACTTTGAAAATGCAAAGGATTGTCTGTTCTGATTATTTAATATATCAATGCTAACCAATTATATTTTTGAAACATATTATAATTGTAGCATAATATCTGTTTATATTGATGAAACTTTGGTCTTTGCTGGAATGTAGCTTGTTTATTTGTAGTGGTGTTTTGGAAAGCATTCTATACAGATATAAGACAGTTGAAAAAATGACACAAAAACAGTGATAAAAAATCATTATTGTTTATATATATTCATTTTTTATCTTGTACCCCAAAAGTTACCAAAGCTCAAAAACATCAATAAGAAAAAGATTCATCCTAAGAAAAGATACAAAACAAATCATTTCCAGAAGATAGACATGCATTTATCATCATAGCAATTGTCTTCTTGTCTATATAAGACTAAAAATTGTAGGCTACTGTCTGTATCACTGATAAAATGAGTATCATCTCTTTATTTTATATTTGTTTGTGTACATCAGTGGTGTTTATATTTATTATGCATACCAGTAGTGCTATCTTGTTATATTTATTGTCTCACAAATATATAATTTATTTGCATATAGTTCATTTGCTACCTATAGATTTGAAAATAATGTGATGCAAGATGTGGCAAAACTACTGACTCTACAGTATGAGTACCAAGGTGTAGGCAAGAATCAAAATTTGATTCTGAGCCTGCATACAATTTCATGTGGTATAATCCAATAAACATCACATGATCACCATTTCTTATGCTTTCTCATAACTTTTATTAAAACAGGCAAACCTCTATATGCATTACCACTCAGTGTTAATCAATGGATGCCAGAAGCCTTGTCATAAAATCCTCATCTAGTACCTACTCATTCAATATCCCCAGATTAGTTTCTGTCTTTTGAATTTTCTCAATGATGAGCCTTGGATCTGAGAGCACTGCACCTACATCTTAGGAGGGTTGCATTAGATTCTAAGATGTAGGTTCAGTTGTCAAAAAATATTGTTAAAATGGTCTAAAACATTCATTTATCATTTTTGAAATAAAACAAAAACAGATCATAACTCTTTAATTTTTGGCAGCCATTTTCTTTGTTGTCAAAATTTAATAGCCAATAAGATCTAAGAAGGGGCATTATTTTTTTCTTTCGTTGACATATAAGGTCATAATTCAAGAGAGGGCAACATCTTACAGAACTTTTTTTAATCTTTAAAAAGAGCACAAAATCGTAATCGTAGTATGAAAAGTGACCGATTTAGAGTAACATCCACTTAACTTTTAAATGAATAAGGCATGCAAAGAGTTAATAGTCTCTTTGGCCATTTAAAAAAATTATGCCTTTATCTTCTCCATAAAAACTAGTTAACTGAGTTAAAAAAATGAATCTTAATAAAAAAAAAATCATAAAAAATTCAAATTTTATTGTTTTGACATGTTATATACCATTAAAAAGATCTTAAAAAGAAGCAATGAATTATGGAATTTCTGTTGACATCATGCTTGTAGTTTTTATGCAAATTTTAAAAAAAGACAAAACTTCAACAAAATGCCACTGCTGCACTATGTTTCCATTGCAAGTTTTCAAGCTAGAAAGAATAACATTTTGAATATTTGCTATCATTTTTATCAGTAATGTAATGACTGTATCTATTCGAAACTTTAATAAAAATAAAAATGAATAAATTATTAATAAACACTAACTATAATTGATGAATAAAAATATTTACTCACAAAGAGTTTTGTAGAATTGTATTAAAAATAATGACAAAGTGAATTAACAAGCATATAAAAATTTGTAGTAAACATTAAAAATATAAAAAAGACAATATTTTATTTTTAAGTAACGGTACTTTTTGATAAAAATGTAACTAACATTCAAAAATTTTATGCTAAATGTATAAATTCCAAATCCTATGATAGTGTGAATTTTTGTTAAATTTAATTTTAATAATTTTATGTAAGCATCAAATATTATATTAAGCACAATTAAATTCCTTTTGAAAATTTAATTCTTTTTAGAATTTAATATGATATTTAGAACATTTGTTAATTCAATGTGGGTTATATTTAAAACAGTAACATTTAGCGTGTTTGGTTCAAGTCATCTCATGTCTGCTTGACGTCACTTGAATTTTGTCGTTTTTAATGGTATGCTAAAGATTTTGCAATCATTGGAAAGGTTTTAAAAAGTTCTGTAAGATGCTGCCCTCTCTTGAATTATTTTACAAGTAAAAAATCAATAAAACTACCAGTAAAGCTGTAACAAAGAAATAAGCTTCCCAATGATTGGCTCTTAACCATCAAATACATTCTTATTGGCTGTCAAGGACAAAGAAAACTGCCTAATCAAAGAAAAATGCTACAATTTTTTTTTCTTTCATTTCAAAAATGATAAACAAATGTTTTAGACCATTTTAAAAATATTTTTTGACAAATTATAAATTATTTTATTAAAATATGCTAAAAAATAAAATTATTTTAGAAAAATATTTAAGATTTTTGTAAAAATATTTAAGATTTTAGCAAAAAAGTATTTACTTTTCCATAACGTAAAATTGCCAAAAAAATCATTTATGTCAGCAACTCTTTTTAATTGGTTACTAACTTTCATTTTTAAATTTGCCGTTATCAAATATTTCTTAATAAATAAATAGAAATTTATTTTTGAAAAACTTTTGTTCACTTTGATAACCTGACAAATTATTAATATACATTTTACAAATGAAACTAAAGTGAATATAATATTAAAAGACAAATATATTTTGAGGATTGAATGTGATTTTGATCAATTAAAAGTTTACACTTTTACCTCACTCGGCCAATAAAATACTGGCTGTCAAAAAGGTTAATCCATTTTAAGGCTTGTTGATAAATTTGATTTTTATAATATTTTAGTTTTGGAAGTTATATTTCATAATCCATTATGATACTTTATTAAGAAAAAAAGAATTTAATTCAGTTCCAAAACACTATAACTTTAAATTGAAATTATTGGCATTCTTCATCTCTGTTATTAGAAGCATTATATTAATACTCCCATTTATAGACATTTAATCCATGATATATATATATATATATATATATATACTGTGGCCTGTCTATAGGTGGTACGACTCTAAGCAGAGTTTCCAAGTCCCTTATATTAGGCCCTACTTGGATTCGGGTCAGGTTCTATTAATAAACTTACTATATCCCGACCATTTTCTTTAACTATAACAATTGAATTTAGATAAGATTAGTATCTATCTCATGTTACTTTGACATGAGTAAATATTTCTAAAATAAGATATGTTTTAAATCTAATCAATATGAGACTCATTTATCTATAAACAGATCACATCTCCTTAACATTAAACAAATACAAAATACTTGTTCAATGTCATAAGAATACCCAGATACTCCTCCTTATTAAGTATCTACATACTCTCATGACTAACAATAATATCTAATATATTATTTTATATTTATAACTATTAAGTTTTAATTCAATCACTCATTAAATTAATCTGTTAGATAATTACAGATAAACTTTGATTCATATTATGTTTAATAATTAAGATTGACAATAATCACAAGAATAACTTTAAAATAAGGAGATCTCAGGAAAATCATTGATTTATAAATTCTTCATACTACCTATGGAATATCAAGAGGGATTTTACAGATTTCCATGGATAGTGTACAACTTAAGAAAGGCTTATAATTTAAATTCATAGTCAAGCTTTATATGTATGTTCTTCAATACTGAATATTAAAATAATATTATTAACTAAACTGTGATTAACACTAATACTTTCACTAATAACTAATGTATCATTTAATTTTATATTAATAAATACATTTTAATAATTGGCAATGTCATCAATGACCTATGGGATCAAGGCAGCATGTAACAAGTAAAAAAAAACTTTACTAAGAGATTTATGCTTATTAAACTGTTAGATTTGCTTTAAATTGAATTGACTTTTCATTTTAATTTTGACTGTACATTTTAAGTTGTGTGATGTGGTGAAAATGAGCCCAGAAAAGACATGCAGCAATTGGAATTTAATAAAACTTTTAAAACAATCATTTTAATAATATTCATTACAAATGATAATAAACATTTCCATTAATATCAAATTTAAAATAACATAACAAAATAATATATAATAATAATAATAATAATAATAATAATAATAATAATAATAATAATAATAATAATAATAATAATAATAATAATAATAATAATAATAATAATAATAATAATAATAATAATAATAATAATAATAATAATAATAATAATAATAATAATAATAATAATAACAGAAAATTAATCTTTAGAGTATTATTATCAAACAAACTAATGATTTCCCATTATATGTTGATATATTTATCCCTATGTATGTGAACTATATATCACATATTTAGTTTATTAAACAATCTTTTTTTTTCCATTCATGGTTCATTAGTTTAACCTCTACATAATAGTAGTACTTGATGATTAAGTAACAATACAAAATATAAATGAGAATATAGGGTTATAATTCTGGAGGTTGGTAAGCAAACAAAATTACTACTTTTAACTTTTACATAAGAACAAAATCATTGTTTTTTTTTAGTTTATCCATTTGTACATGTATATATAACCTGCTCTTTGGAGTATGTATATATCATTTTAAATACCCTTTCATACTAAAATATCGAGTATATTTATTTATTTAAAGGATTCATAATCTTTAAACTTAACCGAATTATTAAATAACTATTAATATAACAACACTTGAATTAATTCCTTATTAAATTAGTTTTCTCTCCCCCCCCCCCATTATACTAACAAATCATCGATTAAAAATATAAATAATAACATTAGAAAGAAGTTCTGTTTTAACTCTCAGCTAAACTATAAGAACAATTTTAAATCTTCTAATTGTTCCACACTCCATAAACTTATCATAATGTTTTTATTTTTCCTTATTTTTTGAAGATTATGCTTATCCTAAGATTCGCTACGTATTTGAGTTACTACAACAATTATCCTTGTTTTGTTCTTTGTTTATTAATAAAAATTTATTTGTGGCTTGCTTTATTTACTTTATATGATATATATTTCTCTCCATAGTAAAAAGCACACTATTATTTCAATTAAAAATGCGTCGTGCAACGTTTTTTTTTTTTATTTTCCAGCTAAAACTTTATAAAACTGACATCCATGCTGGTATGGCTCAAAATAAATAATATATCCAGAATAATAATGAACACTTTTATTTATTACTAATTTAGTTCCATTGAATTTTAAATATATATACTTAACTGTTTCCAAGAGATATACTATTTTTTTATCTATCCTTACTGGATATTTACGGTGTTTATTTATTTCCTTTTGTGTATTACTGCAGTTCATTTTCCCTATGGCACAATTATTGTTATTTTTCCGTGAATATATTCGCTGACTATTCATTTCCCAATTATTTCTTCAATACTTATTAATTTTCAAGACATTATTGGGAATTCCGATTATTAACTTGCCCAGTAGAAAAACTATTAATTTATTCCATTATTTTAACAACAGAGCTTATAATTATCCACGTATTTAATCCAAGTTTGTTTGTTTTTAAAAAAAATATCACCAAGAAAAAAAAAACTTAATTACTTCAACTTTAAGATCAAGAAGCTCTCTTTTTTTTTCCTCTCTTGAATTTCATATTCCACGATTGTTTGAAATTCTTTGATTGGCTAATATTTTCCCACTTTTTTCTATGAAACAATTATTTATTTTGAAAGTTTTTAGTTTATTATATTATTAAAATGACCGATTTTCCTTTTTTTTTAAAAAATATTAAAATACAATATTTTTTAGAATTTAAATAAAGATAAAATTTACTGTTTTAATTTTAAATCAGTATTTTTTAAAATTAAACTTTATTTATCCACTTTAAAATATAGTAAGATTTGAAGATAACTAATTTCTATGTTTAAAATCAAATGCGCTCCCACAATAATTATTAATCCCTACTACGCATTATGTTTACAAAATTACAATTTAAACTTCACTGGTTTTAAACTCCAAATAATATTAATTGTTCATCCATCTGCACATATATGACTCTGTAGGTTATTTTCTATATGTATTTTGAGTTAAAATCATTTATAAATTTCCATTAGCTAAAACCGAGTTTAAATCTTATGATCTAATACGTCATTATTGTCTTCTTTTAACCCTTTTCCCGCGCCCTACGAGGCTCCTCGTCGACATCTGAAATCACTCTAACTCAGTTCGTTTTCATACGAAAAAATTCGTTAAATACGTATTGAATTCGTTTTTAAAAGTTCTGTACGATGGTGACATCTTCCGATTTATTTTAGAAGTAAAAAATAGAGAAAAAACGCATTTAAACCTAAACAAAGAAGGAACATTATTTGTGATTGGTTCTTAGCATGCTCTCAGCCGAAAAAGACATTCTGATTGGCTGGAAAGAACAAAGAAACTGCCTGATCAAAGAAAATAAAGAAAAACGCTGAGATTTTCATTTCGAATACGATTTAAATTATTATTAAATAATATTTATGGAAATTAAACATAATTTTCAGAGAGAATAATAAAAAAACAAAATTATTTTCGAAAAATATTGAAGATTTTAGTACAAATATTGAAGTTGTAATAAAAAGAAATATTTACTTTTCTATAACGTAAAAGTCGATCTTTTTGTTTACATTATAACTTTTATGTTGCCGATATTGATTATCTTAGAATAAATAAATAGCAATTTATTTTTGAAAGAACTTTCGTTGTCTTCACAACCTTAAAAATTAATTATATACTTTTTATAAATGTATCTGAGTTGAATTTAATATTATAGGCGAATATGTTTTAACAATAGGCTTTGTCTTCAGTTTGTGAGTTGGCCAATTAAAAGATTTGATTTTTATCTGATACAACCAATGATAAAATTAGCGGTTTAAGGGTTAATAAGTAAATATTATTGGATTTGTAAAATTTAAAATTATACTCTAAAATTTTCTTTTAGAATAGTCTGAGCTAATAAAAAGTGCACAACACCCCCTCCCTTCATTTAATTTTAAATTTTATAATACTTAACCTTTGAAACAAAAAATATTTTATATTAATTTCTACTGCATGGCTTTCTGCAATAAATAAATGAACAAAATTCCCTGTACTCTTGAATTTCATTATTAAGTTTATTACTTTGCCTTTGAATCATTCATAAACTCTAAATATCGCACTAACTTTACTATTAGGTTTATTAATTTGTCCTTAAATTAACAAACTGCAACTATCCCAATAACTAAATTGATAATCTCTATCACACTAATTTTGACCATTTCTGTTTTAGACTCTTACATAATAAGGAATGAGGCTTCGGATATTATAAGTTCCTCTAATACCTTCTGGAATTGACAGCAGGAAAGCATTCTCTCCAATCTGTTTTAGAATTTTGTAAGGAACATATACTCACTAAGACATCTCTAACTTTATAATAATTTATTTATAACTTGGTGTCCCCTTCTGTTTGAAATAGCAGTAACGTCACTTATGTTTTTCTGGCTATTCAGAATTAGAGGCTGACTTAACTGCAATTCAAATCCCTTTTTAATATCAACATATTGTTTTCTATTCATAACTTTGTGAAATATCTCAACTTCACATTCTATATCATCAATATGGTAATTCATTTTCTCATGAACATCCATAGCTATTTTAACAACATTAAGTTAACTAGCTTGTAATATATCTAACAATTTAATGATGTCTTTACTATTATATTGATCCACTAGTCTTAAAACTTGTTGGCTTAAATATGGTAGATTTTGTCTACTCAATCTTACCATTTGAACTTTCAATATAGAAAAAATGTAAGTTTTTAATGTAACAGCTTGCTTATGGAAAAGCTTCACAAAACCATGAGAATGAAAACTATATTTTTCTGATATAATCTGATATCTAATTTGAGCTTGTCGGTTAAATTTCCCAAAACCAACTAACACTATGTTTTTAAAATCTTCATATTCACCAGGTGTTTCAAGTAATGACTGCCACCAATCCTTTTCATCCACATATAGCAAGATTTTAGAAAGGACCAATTTTCCCTTTTTGGACATGGGGCATAAAGAAAACAATTTCTCTAACTTATTTAGAGATTCTAAATGGTTTTTTTTGTATTATCCCCTTGGATTGGTTTTATTATCATAAACCTTATATCCATGGAATCCTCCTTATCTAACTGTTCTTCAACTGATTGGCAACTTTTAACCCATTTGGTTTTCTGACACCTACTTAACTTCTCTCTATGATTATTAAGACATCCCTTCCTACCTTCTATTTTATCCCAATTTTCATTACTAAATCCATTTTGAAACATTTGATTGTACCATATCTTTCCTAAATCTTTTAAATTTTTCAATCGATCACAATTACTAACTTGAATCATTTTACTTTTAGAATAAATATCCGACATTAAATTATTCAATTTTACATTATTAAGGAAACTATTTATATAATTCTTTTGCTTACTTCTCAATTTATTATACCATAACCAGAATAAGTCTTTTACATCTTTCCATCTGTCATGATTACTTACTTGAATTTCTTCAATTCTAATATCATTATCAAGTACTTTATCCTCCAATTTCATTTTACTAAACAAACTATCTATATAATTCTTTTGCTCCTCTCTTAATTGATCAATGTTTATATTACTCATCTCTTTTGAGCTATTATTTTCTTCAATTACTTCTTTATTGTTTTCTATTTGATCTATTAATTCTTTCTCTAACTTTTTCAACCTTTCTCCCATTTTAGATCGATATCTTTGATCTTCAGTTTTGTTAGATTTTATAACTTGTAAATTTTTCTCTATTCCCATTCCCAACTCTTTTTTAAATTCTAGAACACTGTTATCCATTTCTTCTTTTACTGCTGTTCTTAAAAATTCAAACTTGTTTTCTATTAATTCCACTTGATTCTGTATACCTTTAACACCACTATCAACATGCTCTATCTTCTCATTCAGTTCATCTTTACTAACTGTCCATTGTTTGATAGCTTCTTTACCCGGAACTTGAAGAGCTTGAAGATTTTTATGAACATATCCTTTTAACTCTTCATCTATTTTCTCTTTGAATACCTCTATAACATTTTCTTTTGTTGCAAACTTTTCACTTAATTCTCCAAATTTTATCTCTAAATCTCCCTTTATAAACTTAATGGCTTGTTGATTTTCATCTATACCTTTATTCATAAATTCTAACTTCTCACCCAACACTTTATTAGTTTCTTGTAGTTCTTTTCTTAAAAATCTATTATCTTCTTCTGATTTTATACTAGTCTCTTCTAACTTTACCCTCAAAAATCTATTATCTTCTTCTGATTTTTTACTAGTCTCTTCTAACTTTTTACTGTTCTCTTCTAACTTTACTCTTAAAAATCTATTATCTTCTTCTGATTTTTTACTAGTCTCTTCTAACTTTTTACTGTTCTCTAAGATTTACTAGACTCTTCTAACTTTTTATTTAAAGATTCACTAAAATATTCATTTATTTTCATCATCAATACAAACAAATCATCTAAACTTTTCTTCTCTTCCACTGCAACAACTTTCTTTTCTTCTATAACTTTATATTGAATATCCTTTCTTATTTCTCTATCTTTCCTATGACTCTCCCTTTCTTTTTCAATTTTTATTTCCACTTCTAACATCTCCTTGAGCTCTTGTTCTTGGTCAGAACAAATATTTTCTTCTTTTTCAGAATTTTCAATTCCACTCATTTTTGGAAAAAAAAATTCTTTTTCACTAAAACACTATGCTAATTTTTCTTTAAAATATGACTTAGTTCAACTTCATAAAAAATATTTTCTACTAGGCTATTCCAACAATCAACAACTCCCTCAAATAACTTGATAAATCAATTATATTTCATTTTCATGATATCTATCATTAGATACCATAAACAATATTTATAACTATTTATTTACAATAAACTCAAATTTATATAAACAAATTGCATACTTTCTTTTCTCAACATCATCACCACAACCACCACATGAATTATTCATACATCAATTATCAATCTATGTATGATTTGCCTACTGATCACATAGCCACATTAGACTAGCCTTTATTTAATATTCTAAAAAAAAAGTAAAAAAAAAAAATATTATTTGAACTGTATCTAATAATTCAATTAATGTGTTAGGCATTTTTTATGTAAATCAATCATGATAATCAATGATTAGTTTACTAATCCTGCCACTCATATGGGTGCCATAAGAGGGTTTATATACTGTGGCCTGTCTATAGGTGGTACGACCCTAAGCAGACTTTCCAAGTCCCTTATATTAGGCCCTACGTGGATTCGGGTTAGGTTCTATTAATAAACTTACTATATCCCAACCATTTTCTTTAACTATAACAATTGAATTTAGATAAGATTAGTATCTATCCCATGTTACTTTGACATGAGTAAATATTTCTAAAATAAGATATGTTTTAAATCTAATCAATATGAGACTCGTTTACCTATAAACAGATCACATCCCCTTAACATTAAACAAATACAAAATACTTGTTCAATGGCATAAGAATACCTAGATACTCCTCCTTATTAAGTATCTACATACTCTCATGACTAACAATAATATCTAATATATTATTTTATATTTATAACTATTAAGTTTTAATTCAATCACTCATTAAATTAATCTGTTAGATAATTACAGATAAACTTTGATTCATATTATGTTTAATAATTAAGATTGGCAATAATCACAAGAATAACTTTAAAATAAGGAGATCTCAGGAAAATCATTGATTTAAGGAGATTCTTCATAAATACCTGTACAAATTAAGAAAGGCTTATAATTTAAATTCATAGTCAAGCTTTATATGTATGTTCTTCAATACTGAATATTAAAATAATATTATTAACTAAACTGTGATTAACACTAATACTTTCACTAATAACTAATGTATCATTTAATTTTATATTAATAAATACATTTTAATAATTGGCAATGTCATCAATGACCTATGGGATCAAGGCAGCATGTAACAAGTAAAAAAAAATCTTTACTAAGAGATTTATGCTTATTAAACTGTTAGATTTGCTTTAAATTGAATTGACTTTTCATTTTAATTTTGCCTATACATTTTAAGTTGTGTGATGTGGTGAAAATGAGCCCAGAAAAGACATGCAGCAGTTGGAATTTAATAAAACTTTTAAAACAATCATTTTAATAATATTCATTACAAATGATAATAAACATTTCCATTAATATCAAATTTAAAATAACATAACAAAATAATACATATATATTATAATAATAATAACAACAGAAAATTAATCTTTAGAGTATTATTATCAAACAAAACTAATGATTTCCCATTATATGTTGAGATATTTATCCCTATGTATGTGAACTATATATCACATATTTAGTTTATTAAACAATCTTTTTTTTTCCATTCATGGTTCATTAGTTTAACCTCTACATAATAGTAGTACTTGATGATTAAGTAACAATACAAAAAAATAAATGAGAATATAGGGTTATAATTCTGGAGGTTGGTAAGCAAACAAAATTACTACTTTTATCTTTCACATAAGAACAAAATCATTGTTTTTTTTTAGTTTATCCATTTGTACATGTATATATAACCTGCTCTTTGGAGTATGTATATATCATTTTAAATACCCTTTCATACTAAAATATCGAGTATATTTATTTATTTAAAGGATTCATAATCTTTAAACTTAACCGAATTATTAAATAACTATTAATATAACAACACTTGAATTAATTCCTTATTAAATTAGTTTTCTCCCCCCCCCCATTATACTAACAAATCATAGATTAAAAATATAAATACTAACATTAGAAAGAAGTTCTGTTTTAACTCTCAGCTAAAGTATAAGAACAATTTTAAATCTTCTAGTTGTTCCACACTCCATAAACTTATCATAATGTTTTTATTTTTTCTTATTTTTTGAAGATTCTGCTTATCCTAAGATTCGCTAGGTATTTGAGTTACTACAACAATAATCCTTGTTTTTTTCTTTGTTTAGTAATAAAAATTTATTTTTGGCTTGCTTTATTTACTTTATATGATATATATTTCTCTCCATAGTAAAAAGCACACTTATTATTTCAATTAAAAATGCGTCGTGCAACGTTTTTTTTTTTTTTTTTCAGCTAAAACTTTATAAAACTGACATCCATGCTGGTATGGCTCAAAATAAATAATATATCCAGAATAATAATGAACACTTTTATTTATTACTAATTTAGTTCCATTGAATTTTAAATATATATACTTACCTGTTTCCAAGAGGTATACTATTTTTTTTATCTATCCTTACTGGATATTTACGGTGTTTATTTATTTCCTTTTGTGTATTACTGCAGTTCATTTTCCCTATGGCACAATTATTGTTATTTTTCCATGAATATATTCGTTGACTATTCATCTCCAATTATTTCTTCAATACTTATTAATTTTCAAGAGATTATTGGGAATTCCGATTATTGACTTGCCCAGTAGAAAAACGATTAATTTATTCCATTATTTTAACAACAGAGCTTATAATTATCCATGTATATTAATATACAGTTGTAAATCATAAGGTTTTAGGAATTTTAATCCAACTTTGTTTTTTTAAAAAAAATATATCACCAAGAAAAAAAAAACTTAGTTACTTCAACTTTACGATCAAGAAGCTCTCTTTTTTTTTTCCTCTCTTGAATTTCATATTCCATGATTGTTTGAAATTCTTTGATTGGCTAATATTTTCCCACTTTTTTCTATGAAACAATTATTTATTTTGAAAGTTTTTGGTTTATTATTTTAAAATAACCGATTTTCCTTTTTTTTAAAAAAATATTAAAATACAATATTTTTTAGAAATAAATAAAGATAAAATTTACTGTTTTAATTTTAAATCAATATTTTTTTAAAATTAAACTTTATTTATCCACTTTTAAATATAGTAAGATTTGAAGATAACTAATTTCTATGTTTAAAATCAAATGCGCACCCACAATAATTATTAATCCCTACTATGCATTATGTTTACAAAATTACAATTAAAACTTCACTGATTTTAAACTCCAAATAATATTAATTGTTCATCCATCTGCACATATATGACTCTGTAGGTTATTTTCTATATGTATTTTGAGTTAAAATCATTTATAAATTTCCATTAGCTAAAACCGAGTTTAAATCTTATGATCTAATACGTCATTATTGTCTTCTTTTAATAAGTAAATATTATTGGATTTGTAAAATTTAAAATTATACTCTAAAATTTTATTTTAGAATAGTCTGAGCTAATAAAAAGTGCACAATATATATATATAGTTCAAGTCATTTTGTAGTTTTAATTACCAAGCAATAGGTTATAATCCATAATCATATTGATTTCACTGATTTCTATTAAAATTTAGCATTTCATTAAGCTATGAAATTTGTGGATGTATATTTGAGTTGAAAAATAGTATTTAGTTTTTCTTTCACTAATTCATAATGAGATAATTTATAATATTGAGACAAGATACTAACACTTTTTGAAATAAAGAGAAAAGTTGTTGCATCATTGCTTTAACTGAAGATGTAATCACCTTGCATGAAGTTATTAAACATATTTTATAAAGTTATTAGTTATTTCACCATTACTTTAAAATTAAAAGACCAACAATTTAATTGAATTTATTAGACATATCCCATATGTAAATTTATAAAGTTTCAATTGACAGTTGACTGCAATCAGTAAATTTCATTTAAATAATAATCAGTAATAATAGCATGCTTATTTGTTGTTTATTCTTTTTTTTAGTTCAAGGAAAGATGGCATTTTTGCCAAGTCAATGCAAAATGACTAGGGTGAGTTGTTCTGTTTGGCTATGATATTGTGGGCAAACAAAATTGCTGTTTTTAAAGTTTTAACTTGCCCAGATTTTGATTGCAGTAAAACTTTGTGAAGATTAACTGCTTTCCAAGTACCTGTATTTATAACTTTGGTCAGCTGGTGTCTGGATTATCTCATATTTTTTATTATGCTTAGGTGTGTGTGTGGTTTTTTACAGGAAAATTTAGAAGATGCATTAAGATTACAGAGACAGCAGTAGATAGATATCTGATTTTGGAATTAATGCAGCTATTTTTTCCAGACAGAGTTCAAAATGAAGAAAATAATAATTTAAAAGTAATAATTTTACAAACATTTATTTAAAACATATAACCTATAACATTTAAAAGTTCTCATATATGTATTTTAATTAATTTTAAATTGATATTTTTATTAAATTAGAATATTAAATAAATACCTTTTAAATTAAGCAAACTAAATCAATGTTGGTAGTTTTACATTTATAATTCAACTAAGTCTGAACTCATAAACTTTCATGTATGTACATAAAATATAAGAACTATTTGTTCTATGAACTTTAGCAAATGTAATTTTAAATGTAATTATTTTATTTTAAAATATTTTGTGTTGTAATGTTTGATTTTTTATTCTAGTCTGTATTACTTTATAAAATATTAATTTTATGTGTGTGTATCTCTATTAGGCTATGCAATTTCATGGTGTTTTTCTCTAATAATAATAATGACAAAAGACAAACATGTGTAATTTTTATATAGGTTGATTTAAAAATATGCTTGAGAAGATTTTCTAAATTCTAAATCGTTTATAAAATTATATTTTTTTTTAAGCAATAGTATGAGAGATTTGGGGATTTAATTTTGATTATATTATATGCTCTCTCACAATGATAGCATTGAAAATATTTGTTTAATCATAAAAATAAAGTCTAAATAATAATAATAATAATAATAATAATAATAATAATAATAATAATAATAATAATAATAATAATAATAATAATAATAATAATAATAATAATAATAATAATAATAATAATAATAATAATAATAATAATAATAATAATAATAATAATAATAATAATAATAATAATAATAATAATATCATCTGCGGTCCTACTGTGCAGCGAGTACAACATGCCAACGAACCTGTAAATAAAAAACTTTTAAAAATTCGGAAAACTCAAAGGTAATTCGTTTTTTTACACTTTTAACCGAAAATATTTTAAACATAAGTTTTAAAAAAAAAATTGTATTTAAAAAGAAAATATTAAGAATAAAAAAAAACAACGTAAATACACAGACTGAAAATCGTCAAATATATATCAAACATGGCGGCGGCACAGCTAAAAAATTCAAATGTGAATGGTGCCAATATAAACTCCAACGAAGGAAACATCAATAATAGTTTAAAAACTTATGCTAATGTAACAAAAGCTACTTTTCAAAATAAAGTTATAACAACTCACTCAAACTCGATTGCAGCTAGTAGATTTCGAAGAGTAACCAACGATGATATGAATGAACTAAATCTAGTTTATGAAAACAACTCTGAGCCCCCATCGACTATTTGGTCTCAGGAAGAATTAATAACAATAAACACTGAATTTAACAATACAATACCAAATAAGCTTTTCAACACATTTAAAATTTTTTTTTCAAACAGATCGATTGTCCTGGCTGCGACTGATAAAAACCTAACGCTTTACAAATTCCCAAGAGAAATGTTATATGAAGCTATAACAGCAAATGGGAGTTGGGAAACAATTTCAAGCATAGGGGAACACCCCAACTCTAGATATTTGGCATTAGAATTCTTTGAAGATTATCAAAAAAATAAATTTTTAACTCAGATCAAAACAATAGGAAATTATGCTTTAATAGTTGTAGATCCAAACCTTAAAAACTTTATTACAGGCACTATTAAAAATACTTATTTTGGCTATAATATAAATGACTTTCAAAATATGATGAAAGCGTTTGGCAAAGTATTATATTTAAAACCTATTTTACTTACTGATACACCTATTCCAGTGTGCAGTAATAGTTTTACTTTTAAAATGAAACTCAATGAAGCAATAGCGCCAGAGAATATCCCCACACAAGTCATAGACCAAGAAGCAATTCTATATATATATATATATATATATATATATATATATATATATATATATATATATATAAGAGGCTTAGGACCACAATGCTTCATCTGTGGAGAGCTTGGTCACTTTGCAGCAAACTGTAGCAAAAAGAAAAAACAAAAAAATAACACAGACAAAAGCAAACCCCCAATTAACTACAAACAACAATCAAGTGATCCAAACATCTATTCAAGAAAAAATGGAAACACAAGAGATCATAAAAAACCAACAATTAGAGGAACTAAACAACAAAAACATAACTGGAGATGATCACATTTTGGATTTAATTGTTAAAACAAAAATAAATGATAAAGAACTGAATCAAGAAAGACAACAAAATTATACAATGGAATCGATAGAAAACACCAATGAAATAGATAGCAATAGCAATGAGGAAACAGCACAAACACAGCACATACAAAGAACAAGAATTATAAATAAAACATCTGAGGCTATTATGGACTTAACTACACCATGCCTTCCACAAATACCAAAAAATACCACACCTCCAAATAGAAAACCAGGCTGGCCACCAAAAAAGAATAGGACAACCAAGAGAGCTAAAACTGAAGAAAATGATAGTGATACAATACAAGATAATCAATCAAATAACTCAATAGATGAAGAAACAGAACAAAATTATGAAGACACTATAGAACAACTTTTTCTCAATTCAAAACCTGAAAATAAATGTAACCACCAAACCCAAATTTAATAAAGTTAAAAATTGGCGCATTGAATGTTAGGGGTTTAAACTCGACCCAAAAAATTACAAAGCTTAAACAATGGTTTTCACTTACACAACCGCATATACTCAGATTAACGGAGACAAAAATCTATGCTGGATCACAAATTGACCCAGCAAAACATTTAACCAAAGAAGGTTTCTGTGCCTGTTCCAGAGACTCTTCATCACCTTCTGCAGGTACAGGCATTCTTATATTAACAAACTGCCCTTTCACAGCTTTCAAAATTATATTCATAGATGCTAACTTACTAATTACAACTTTTCAACATAAAACTATAAACCTCAATATAATTTTGGTTTACCTGCCTATTCAAGATAGCCGAATTAACACTATAATAATGAACATCAACTCCATACTTGCAAGTACAGCAAACCCAACAATATTGATTGGTGATTGCAACATGTCATATCAGAAATTCATAGAAAAATGGCTGCACCGAATATCCATACCACTGATGAGTGGTGAAGGCTTCCTACCAATGAATACAATATCTTTTCACAATGGTCGTCATTCATCACTCATCGATCTATGCTTCTACTCCCCGATGCTGCACCACCAGATAGCAATAAAATTAACCCCCTCAGCTTTCTCAGACCATTCAGCACAAATAGTATCACTAAACCTTATGCAAATGCAGACATCACTTCTCCCACTAACAAAAACAATCAGAGTACTACTTCCAACAACCACACCAGAATTTGTTTTCTCAGAAACATACATAATGCTAAACAAAATAAAAGATATGAATCTCAACCCCATACAACAATATCTGGCATACATAAACATTTTATCATTCAATATCTCACATGTGACAAAAAATCAACCACCACCATCCAAATTGTTGACACTTGCAAATGAAATTCATAAACGAATAACCATGATTACGCCATCACATCAAACACAGCAGTATATACATGGTCTAACAAGTACATACAACAAAACATGTGAAACACTAAAAGAATATTTGAGAATCAAAAAAAGCAAAATATGCATAACCCAACCACATACATGGACCAGAGATTACATTAAATGGGCACTGGGAAACCCACCAATCATCAAAGTTCCAATGGCAATAGAAACAAAAGATGGCACATATACAGGACACAATATGATCCTTCCTATTTTTGAGCATTTTAAAACCAAACTCCAATCTAAAACACCACTTAAATTACACTCCAAGCTATTTGGACAAGCAGAAACACAAAAACCTTTCATAACAAATGACTTCCTGGCAAAACTAAATACAATACCAAATGCATGCCATCCAGGAAGTCCTGGAATACCATTATTCATACTAAAACACCTAAGTAAATACACAGCACAATATCTGTGCAACCTAGCAAACCACTTATCTCAAGAAATTCAGGATGTGGAGGGAGTTCATCCCATTGCAATAGTGCCATTCAACAAAAAAGCTAAAACTACCCCATCCCTCACAGAACTCAGACCAATTTCCATGGAATCTTTGCCAATAAAAATTCTTGAAAAAATAATAAAAGAAACAATAGAACCACATATAATGCCACTGATATCAGAAGTTCAATTTTCCAAAAGGAACTCATCCACAATTCAAACGGCAGCATTATTCAAAGCAATCCTGGATTCAACAAGACAGAAAAAAAATATAGTCTGATAGCAATTCAACTAGATATCGAGGGAGCTTTTGATGGAGTAGACATTTCCATATTGCTAGACATGCTTGGAAATACATCTATCCCCAAGACACATCTGTACATCATTGCAAATCTACTTCTCAACAGAGAAATACACATAACATTAAATGGAAAAAATTCTCCATCATTTGTTCCCACCCAATCCATATCCCAAGGCTCTCCTCTCAGTTCACTGTTATTTATTCTATATATTAACCCTTTAATAGAAAAAATCCAAAAAACATTTACCGGCATTCAAGTACCCAGCACTACACAATATATAGCTTGCTTGGCTTATATGGATGACATCACTGTTTTTCTCAATTCAAAAAAAACAATTACCACAATTACAAAAAATTCTTAAAGAATATATGCAACAATACAAATTGAAGTTTAATCCAGAAAAGACTACTGCTTGGTCTATGTTTACTGGAAAACCATGCACGTCCATTTACAAAGCAAAACCAACACATTTTTTAGGATTCCCGTTTCATCTGGGAATAACCGGAATGAGGTGTTTAATACAAAATAGATTAAAAGAAGAAGCACAACGCATTGTCACCTCCCTATCAAAAACATATCTCTCTATATATTCTAAGGTCCAGCTAATAAATCAACTTATAATGACAAAAATAACATATTATTTACCAATAATAAAATTCTCAAAAGCTTTCAAAGCAAAGATTAAAACCATCTGTAACCAACTTTTATGGTCAAGAAAAGTGGTTGCAATATCAACAAAAAGACTAAATCAACCCCTTATTAAAAATGGTCTAGGTTTGCACAATATTGACATTTTTTATACACAAAAATTAAGTAATCGAGTAATTTCCATTATGAATCAATTTCCACAACTTAAATGCTTAATTCAAATTACTCCAACTGACAAACCACCCCCAACAGGGTTATATATATCATCAATCATCCATCAATATAAAACTACTTTTAACAGAACAGAGCAATATACACACAAATATTCATATTGAAACATTCATGAACAAATTCAACAGGAAAGAGACCTAAATGATGATAACACAATACTCGGAATAAACAACAGAAAATTACTATATGAATACAAAAAGTGGTCACTAGAACCCAAATTTTTTGATTTCATTCTAAAAGTAAATCTCATCGCAATGCCAACAACATACTTCTTACACCATAAGAGGATGTATGTTTCAATAGACCCTTTTTGTGGACTATGCCACAAGGCTGAAGAGACCCTACAACACCTATTGTATCAATGTACTGCATTACACAATGTAAGAACAATGATGAGTGCAATATACCACCAGCAAAACATGACCATTTGTCAAATAATTAAGGTTTTTCAAGGCAGATCAATACCCAGCATTAGGGCAGCAACCTTTGTATTATATGCTTTTTGGTGTACCAGGTGTACCTATCTAATGGGCAACAACCCCAGAAGGCATCCATCCACCTTCTACAACAAACTAAACCAAATATGGAATAGAGACAAGACAATAGCAAATCCCCATATTTATGCAGCTACATGGTCTCTTATCAAACAACAATCAATGCTATAAGCACCAAAAATTCAAGAACACTGAAAATTCAATAACAATAAATACGGAAATAAAAAACAATTTTTTCCTCTCTCTACAATAAATAATTTTTTATGTAAAAATTAGATAACTTTTTATTGAAAACATGTAACCGAAGACTATAAAAATGCTTGTATATAAAACCAATGGAAAAATCACTGTAAAAAAATCAATGTAAAATCAATGTAAAAAACTCTGTATTTCTTTGATTAATAAACTTCCTTTTTTGAAACATAATAATAATAATAATAATAATAATAATAATAATAATAATAATAATAATAATAATAATAATAATAATAATAATAATAATAATAATAATAATAATAATAATAATAATAATAATAATAATAATAATAATAATAATAATAATAATAATAATAATAATAATAATAATAATAATAATAATAATAATAATAATAATAATAATAATAATAATAATAATAATAATAATAATAATAATAATAATAATAATAATAATAATAATAATAATAATAATAATAATAATAATAATAATAATAATAATAATAATAATAATAATAATAATAATAATAATAATAATAATAATAATAATAATAATAATAATAATAATAATAATAATAATAATAATAATAATAATAATAATAATAATAATAATAATAATAATAATAATAATAATAATAATAATAATAATAATAATAATAAAGATAAATTAGGTAGCACTAAATAGTGTGAAATCTATTTGGAAAAGTCTTGTGATATATATATATATATTTTAAAAAAATCAATGTATGTGTGTATATACATATAGCAGCGTGGAAGATAAGATTATATATTAAATGCTGGAAAGTAAGACTGCTTCATGTCCATCATTGTATTATTACCTTTTTAAAGACAATTATGTACTGAAAACTTTTTTAAAGCTTTATTATATATATATAATTTTGAAACACATTAAAATATAATGAGAAAAATATTTAAACAATAAATAGGAAGTAGGTTAATGATAATGGCACTTAAAAGAAAGTCTTCGCGCTTTATTTGTTTTATAGATTTCTTTTATTTAAATAAAATACTTTAAGTAGTAAAATCTTAAGATAGATCCAAATTAACTTCATCCAAAATGCTGCTAGCTAACTCCCTGGAGAAAGATAAATAGTTAAGAGAAGAATTTTAACTAGTATTTTTTCAATTTAATTATATATCTTTTTTGGGAATTGTCTCTTTAAATACACATCTAATTAGCATTTCAAATTTATAATAGAAAATGATTTGAATAGAAATAAGTTTGTCGAATAAATTTTAATTAAAGTTGATTTTTAAATGTTTATTTTAGCTAAGAAAGCATTTTGATTAGAGCCGATAATTTTTTAAAACTTAATTATTGTTTAGAGTTAAAAATTAGTTCACATGATGTATTTCTGAAGAAAAAAAATTAATAACATTTTATCGCTTACCTACAAATATAATTCATTCTGTATTTTAACTATCGTTTTATAATTTACATTTTAGAGCATATTATATATAATTATCAAATACATTTTCAAGTTTATGGAATATATTCATGATAAATGGTCAATCATACCGAGGACACAATTATGCAAACAAATTGTCATATATATATATATGCAAACAAATTGTCATATATATATATATGCATAAAGATAAACTAATCTTACAGAACTTTGTTCCATAAATCTTTTAACCAACATAATTTAATTTAAAACTTTATCTCAATTCACTTGTACATAACAACATTTGTTTTTAGGCGATATTATCAAAAAATATTTTTACATCAGTACTGTTCTCATAAATTCTATAATTAGAAGGAATTTAAAACAATTTAAAAAATTTCAAAACTTAATCATGTTAAATTATATCTATCCGTCTAATTCAACATTACCCATCGAAACGTTATGACAAAATGTGTTTTTAAATACTCACAAGCCAAAGTATTGCTTCTGACTAAATGGTTAGTTAGATGTCCTGCACTAGGATTTTAAATGCATGGTGCTTACTATAAATATATGTGGAAAATCATGATATATATATATATATGGTCTATGTAGCTATCTGGGTTCTAGCTGAGTTGAAGACATTCGTGTCTAAAATCATGCTTGCAAGCTGAATAGAATTGTTCATAAACGCTCAGAGTTTGTATTCAGATCTAGTTTCTTATTCCTGTCTTTCACTGACGATAGCAAATAGCTTGAAATCATGATCTGAAAGTGGAATTATAGTTAGAGATAGTGAATACTAACTACTCTGACGTTTATGTAAACAAACACGCTGATTGGCAGTCTTAGGACCCATCTGTGGACATATATATATATATATATATATATATATATATATATATATATATATATATATATATATATATAAGTAATCAGCAAATATATAATATTTACACTTTTAAAAAGCATTGTATACTCATTTATTTAGAAACTATTTCTGTTAAGATTTTCTTTGTAAAATATGTATTTTACATCTTACCACAACTGGCAAACTAATTCTGTAGCATAGTGATATACGAGCTTATTGTAGAAATGAATCTGCTCTTTTGGAGTTTTCTCCCCCAATTACTTATTTATTTCATTTACTATCTAGATGTCTACCTGCAAACACTTTGAATAGAGACTACATATTATGATTATTATATTTTTCTAAAAAATTGAAATCCAAATGTATAGTGATTCTTAATCAATCCTCCCCCATCTTGATATATATATATATATATATATATTATAACCTACACTCCCAACACAGTTCATATACATTACATGAGTGAAATGCCCAAGCACCAGTTCTATTAATTAATAGAACAATATAATAAGATATATAATACAAAATTATTACTGAGACTCTATATTTAAGTTTATGTTCAGCTCAGCTCAGTGCAAGGTTATAGGCAATTCATAAGATATATGATGATAAATGAATAAAAGAAGAAATATTACAAAACATTTGATATGATGTAAATTCCTTTGTTAATTAATTGTATGATAAAGAATCATAATGTTTATTGGTACAGTCTATTAAAATATACTTTAAACTTAATTTCTTCCTTCATCCAAATACAACATAAATCAGCTTGCTATAATTATATTCCTAAACAATTCTATGACTTGGCATATCATAATCTAAACATCTACTTTAATGCCAATCAAGAAATAAACAATAAGATCTCAGGGAATTTAACAAACACAGTTGAATTAAATAAACTACATTGGCCCATAAGTTATAATTCTAAACTATGATAAAATGTAATTACTGGTATAGATATCCTTGAGATGTGTGAAGGAAATGTATATGTACTACTGGGTCAATTATTTTATAATTCCTGATTATTTTAAAAGCTGCAAAACAATATAGAAATGTATATTATAACAGTAATAGACTATTAATTTTGAAATTGTTGGGTGGTAATATATCTTCTTCAAATGTAGTAAAAATTAACTTTTAATCCTTGCATTTCTAATTCAATGAAAAATTAAGAAATTTTGTGATTTATCAGGCTTTTTTATGCAAAGAAAAATAAGTATGATGGTAATTTGTCCTGATAATTTTTACCAGTGTGGAAAGGTTGGAAAATTATGTCTCTTTCTTCTAATATAAACATGAAATTAATTAATAATGACACTCAATCTTGTTATGATTTGGGATCTAATATTTTTTCTTTGAAAAGGTAACCTGACAATAGCAGATGTTATTTCATTGAAACATTGGGAAGTAAAAATTTCATACAATGTGACCCCAAAACAACTTTATTTACATCATGTAATCATGAAAACATTTATATACATATAGAATTGGAGATATTCTGAAAAGCTTGCTAAAGAGCTTTTGGCAAGCTCATTATATATATATATATATATATATATATATATATATATATATATATATATATATATATTGTCCCACTTATGAAAAAATGCTCCACATAAAATTTTGTCTAAAAATTATTAAAATACGATTCTCATAAATATTGCAAAGGGTTTCAGTTTGAGAGATTGTTGTTTAAAAAAGTGTAAAGAGTTTTTTTTCTTATTAATAGTAGCTTAAATGAAATACAGCTCAATAAAAGAAAATAATCAATAAAAGTTGTACAAATCAGTTTGAGAGAGTGATTGTTTACAAAAGCTTATAGTTTTGTTTTTTAAAAAAAGAAAATAGTTTATAAAAGTTTAAAGAGTTTTAAACTTTTTATAAATGTCATTATCAGTAAAATTTGCAATTAATTAATTAGAAGGAGAAAGTTTAACTTGATGGAAATTTAAGAAAGAAATCATTTTATAAAATTAAAGGTACCCTCTCTTTTCATTTAAACTATTTAAAAAAAAAAGAATTTTTAAAAACTAAATAATGAGTTGACTTTAGAAATATATATGTGCGAGTTGATTTTAAATAGAGCAAAGTCAGTTCTCAGTCTGTCTTCTCATGCATTTGTTAATAAAGACCATGCAGTATTGAGCAGCTTTTAGGAACATATGATGAGATCCAAGCCTGTCCTAAATATCAGTAGCCTTCCTGAGATGGAAGTAATGCATATCTAATAATATGAAGCTGCCCAATGTCTAACTGTCTCAAATAATAAGTAGCAAGGAACAGCAATCAACAGAAATCTGACACAAGCCTAAAATCCAACTGATTGCTAATAAATTTCACAACAAACAGCAAGAAGTATCATGTTCTAAAATCCTAGGTAATAAATAACATTTTCTTATTTCCATTTCTAATTAATGTACCAGTGCAATCCTTAAAGCCTCTAGCATCAGTAAAAACAATGAACTTTATAGCATGTGTAAAGAATTATTGGTGTGCATGTTTTTAAATGCCATGTATTATTTAATGCTTTTGTTATATTCTAGTGTATGAATTCAAAGTGTCTGCCTGGTCATTATATAAAAATACCATTGTTTATGTTAGTTAAGATTTATAAAAGTAGTTAAAATTAGAATAATAAGTGTCTAGTTAAAACAAATTGTCTTTAAATGTAATATTTGACAGTTAATTCTTTACCACTAACTGAAGCAACAATTTGTTATTGCATTACTTTTGCTTGAGCTAGTCATGGGATATTTTGAGTGCTGGATTATGGACCTACTATCCTGGCACATTAGTTGCTTCATGTAATTAGTTGGCACCTGAGGTTTACCTCAAAACAAATAAAGTGCTTTGGATAGTAGTGGTTTGAAAATAGCAGTTGTGGTAAGCCATGGTCTGGAAATGTGATCATGTTATGCATGGGAAATGTGATCATGTTATGCATGGCAAAACTTGGTCTGTTTGTGGGTATCATTGATAGCTCTGCTGTTGCTGGTATTCTTTCTTCTGCTCAAAGGGCTGGTCTGTTCATGTAATATGTATAATATAAAAATATAAAATTCATGATAAATAAAGTTTAAACCCAGTTAAACTTACCAAATAGAGTGTTCTGGACAATCTACCTAATGGAACTGGTTCAATTGGATTTACCCAATGTAGGTGCAGAACCATCATAAATGACAATTAACTAAATATTTTTTCTTGTTTGAAAATAAAAATTTAAAGAAATGCTAAATTGCGTAATCATAATTATAAGTTTTAAAGTGGTATAAGTTAAATAAAGAATTGATGAAAACTATTTTTTTAAATGACAAGGGAGAAAGTAAAGACAGTTGGATATCTTGAGTGGAGTTAAGGCATTGAGAATGGATAGAAAATCAGGACAAAGGGTTGGAGTCAGTCGTATATTCTGTTTTAAAAAGAAAATAAATACACAGTTAGTATTTGAATTTAGTTTAATGAAAGCATTAATCAAATAATCATTGAAAAAACCACTTTGAAATAGAACTTGTGTTTTGAAATTGCCGAAAAAAAAGAAGAGCATGAGACACAGTTGTTGATGAAAATTATGGTAAATATGAGGGGAGAAATTCAAGAACTCAAGCAAAGTCAGCAAGAGTTCAAAGCAGTATTGAAGGAAGAAATTAATCTGGTCAAAGGAAAAATGATTACAGAAATGAAGGCAATAAGATGTGAGATAACAGGAAAGGTAAAAAAAAAACAAGAAATCATAAAGTTAGATTTAACTAAAGAAAGTCAGGAAACTAAAAAGGAAGTCAAGATAGTAAAAAATATAAGTGAATGGAAAGATGGATTAGAAAACATAGATCAAGAGATAGTAGAACAAGATAGCATTAAGTATAATAACTTGGAAATGAAAATAATACAGGTAGAAGATAATGTAAAGGAGTTTTCACAAGGAAAAACAATAAAATGGCTGAAGTAAACATTCATGATCTTTGTAAATATAGATTTAAAACAAAAAGAAAGAGCAGGAAAAATATTCTCAATTTGAAGAACTACAGAGTTTTGATAAGTATAAAGGTTTTCTTATTTACAAAGTTAAAGATTAAACAGAATGGGAAAAAGACAAGGTGACAAATTATAAGTGAGGATTAGACAAAAGGGGAAAGTTAACTTACATTGTAGAGTTAGTGAAAGAAAAAAAAGAACTGCCTGACAAAGTTTAGGAGTTAGTTAATGGATGGAATGTTAAAGTAACAAAAAGAAACAAAAAACCGGAAATGAATAATGAATTTGATGTAGGTGATAAACCTGAATCTTAACATTTCTCTATTTTAAACTAAAATAATAAATGAAATAAAAAAAGGAGGAATTGTTTTTATAAAATAGTAATAATGGAGGTTTCATTGGATAAAATATTTATTTTCATGCACACATTAAAAAGAAAAACATTTTTAAATAAATAGTTCAAATAAAATCAATAAAATCAAGTTATACAAATAAGTATAATATATCTGTAGAAAAGTAATAAATAAATTAGCATAATAAAATAAAATAGTTTTTTTCTGAATACATGCATGTTAATAAAAGCAAGTTAAAATAAATGGTTTAAAATAATATTGTAAGTTTTGTGATAAATAATACAAATGAAATTAAATCTATGTTTAAGTTAGGAAAGTATTAAGAGATTGTAGTGAATTGAAAGGAGGGTAGCAAACACAGAATGAGTTTTAGGAAAAGCTAAAGCTGTTGGCTGGATGAAATGAGCACCTATAATGGACTTCCAGGGATCACTTTGTGGGGGAGAGTCCCCATTCTTTTTAAATGTGTGCACTGAGAACAACCAGAGTATGCTGTGAATCATTTATTTGGGGGGAGAATCCCCATAGTTCACATTTCATTTCCAAAACATAAGTCAAATTGGACAGTGGGTGGGTCCTGCCATTCACAGCGATATTTTCTTTTTCCAAAGTCCAGTAGAAAAACTGGAAAATAAAGCTTTGTGTCATACATGTAAACTGGTATAAGCCAGCAAACTCTGAATCTGCCTTGTTCTAAGATCCATGTATCACAAAAATAGTGTTGACTTTGTGATTATTATCCAGTGCAAGAACCTTTGAAAATGATGTCATCAGTGTAGAGGGAAGAAAAGTATAGTCAAAGAAGGTTGCCCTTAGCATGTATAGTTTTAGATAAAAAGAAAGTAAACTTAGGAAAAATAAAATTAATGGTAATAGTTCAGATTGAAAAAAGGAGTTGTAAGAAATAAAATGATCAAAATGACACATTTTACTCTTGTTGGGGAAGCAGTATAATTTACCACTTATGAAAAAGTGTTCTATGTGAAATTTTGTCTAAAAATTATTAAAATACAATTATCATAAATAATGTGAAGATTTCAGTTTGAGAGATTGTTGTTTATAGTTAAATAAAATACAGCTCGATAAAAGAAAATAATCAATAAAAGTTGTACGAATCAGTTTGAGAGAGTGGTTGTTTACAAAAGTTTAGTTTTGTTTTTTTTTTTTAAAAAAAAGAAAATAATCTACAAAAGTTTAAAGAGTCTTAAACTTTTTTTTTTTTCCATATGTCATAGCATCTGCCGGGACGCGAACCCACACCCGTCTGCAACCAACTACTTGCTTGCATGGCAGCTGCGATACCTCTCGGCTAACAACGCAAGACAAGTCTTAAACTTTTTGTAAATGTCATTATCAGTAAAAGTTACAATTAATTAATTAGAAGAAAGAGAAAGTTTAACTTGATAAAAGTTTAAAAATAAATCATTTTATAAAATTAAAGGTACCCTCTCTTTTTGTTTAAACTATTTAAAGAAAAAAAAAATCTTAAAAACTAAATAATGAGTTGATTTTAGAAATATATATGTGTGAGTTGATTTTAAATATAGCAAAATGTGTGCTTGTTGATAAAAATAAATATGTGTGTGTGGCCATGTATTATTTAATGCATTTGTTATATTCTAGTGTATGAATTCAGAGTATGTGCATGATCATTATATAAAAATACCATTGTTTATGTTAGTTAAGATTTATAAAAGTAGTTAAAATTAGAATAATAAGTGTCTAGTTAAAATAAATTGTGTTTAAACATGATATTTGTTGATCAATTCTTTACCACTAACTGAAGCAACAATTTGTTATTGTATTACTTTTGATTGAGCAAGTTGGGATATCTTAGATACTGAATTAATATGCCAATCATTCAAGGTACATCATTTATCTTTGAGTAACTGAAGGCACCTGGGGTAGAAGATCTGTGTTCTTCAAACATGGTCACAGTTATATATTGTTATATACTAGCTGTGACTTGGTCACAGGTGCCCTCTGGGCATTATTCTTCTCTGCCTAAGAGCCCATGGTGGTGCAGTATTTAAATTGCCTTGGTGTAGATCAAATATATTAAAACAAATGATTGTATCATAGTTTTGTATAAAGTTTTACAATATTGTTTCATAAGTTATTTTATTAAAGAATCAAAAGTTTAATATAGATTTTGTTTCCTCTTGCAGTGATCTAACTAACACACCACTTGTTTCAATATATATTTATATATAAAAATATAATGAGTGGTATATATTATCTAATGAGCTTGCCAATAGCTCTTAACATTTTTTTTTAGAATATAACATTTGCTATACAAGCTTATAAAATTAGGTTGTGATATATGACTTGATTTTCTTGCAATATTTATAAATAATGTATTATTTTTTTAATTTATAATTATAAAAACAAGTAATTTATTGTATAATATTATTTGATTTAATTTTATTCTTTTTGTTAACTCTTTGTATTCTTGATTCCCCCCCTCTTAATTATCGATTGTAGCATTATTATGTCATACTTTTTCACTGAATTTAAACATAAATTTGATAACAGGAGATAGTTTGTAGTGATAAATAGCATACAGTTTTTAACTAAAAATTTTCTGTGACAGTCTACGTAAATGAAGTTAATGGACATGCATAAAGTATGTATAATTCTACATATTATTTTATTACATAGTTGGCAATACACAAATTATTTAATATTGGCTATAAATAAGAAGAGATTGAAAATAAAATACATGGATAAGAGAACAAACAGATATTACTAACGTCATTAAAAGAAATGAGTGGTTTAATTTGATTTGGCTGGACACATTGCTAAAAGTGACAATAGAAGGTGGATAGTCAAAACATTTAACAGAAATTCAAGAAATTGTAAAAGACCTGGAAAGCAACCAAATGTAAAATTGGTGAATAAATTAAGAAAGAATGTTGTGCAATGTAAAGAGAGAGACCAGGAATCAGAAAAGCTGAACTAAACGTGGATAGACCATCTTGCAGTAGATCGATAATGGTTGAAAACGATGACGATGATGATATTTTACCTACATATATGCTCTCCATAAATCCCTGCTATTTAATTGCCAGTTAATGAAATTTTATTGATCTGAATTTTTAAATACCACATCTTAAAAGTAGCCAAATATCTATAAGCAAATTTAAGCAATAATTCCTGTGACCACATAACTATTTTTAATTCCAAACCATGGGCATTAATTTTTACATAACACCCATTTGTTTGTTTATATATATAACATACACATATATAAGTAAATATAAAAAGAAACATTAAAGAACAATTTACTTATTATATTTATCAGTAACAATTTATATTGACTATTATCATTAAAATATTTTTTAAAATATTGGTCTAGAAATAACTAGAAAAATAGTCTATAATAAGAAGCCTTTCGTAATTCACTGATGCCGACTATTTCATAAAATTCTTTAGAATGTAAGTCATTTTATCTATTTTATTTTTTATTGATTTTTTTAATTTTTTTTTTTTTTTGGTTCCAATCTTTCTAATGGGAAATTCTTGAAAGTTATCTAGATTTCTTTCCTGAAAATCTTATAGTCTTATTAATCTTTTAAAAACTGTCAGATGCCGATATGATATTTGCTGCCAATAAAGCAATATATTTTTTTTTGCTAAAGAAAAAAAAAGTGTTTCATTTAAAAAAAAGTTGATGCGATTCTAAACTCCATTTTTAAATTTTTTTTAGAATTGGAAATATGAACTGATTTTTATTTTTTTTATTTTACACATTTAGCAGTGCTCGGCTTAATTTTGTCTTCACAGCAGCCTGTTAAATTGATTAAAGGTGATGGGTTGGTTATTCTTCTCGAAAATGAATTCCTACTTTCTTACACGCTGATCAGGAATTTAAAACAGCTGCAGGGATAAAAATAATAATCTGGCAATTTAGCTCCATATTGTCCACTATTTTATAATAGCGCAGCAAGTTAAATAAAGTGAACAAAAATCAATAGAAGTGCCTATTGTAAATAACAATGTTTTCTCTTTAAATATTTTAATGTGAGCTCTTGATGCGCCCTCCCCCATGCTTTTCAAATCTAAAATAGAATAGATAGACATTATGAAATCTAAACTATTTTATTTTTTCTTATCTAACAATCATTTTTATTGGCTTCATTACCTTACTTTTTCATTGTTTTGCTCTATTTAATTGGAATTGTTTTCTTATTGTATTATTACTAATTTGTATTTATTCAAGGAAATCTTCACAGCAATCGACAGCTTCAAAATGTTAACCAGAAGCAACCAAAAACAAACCTTTATTTTATAATGAAAATTTTATAAGTTGGCACAAAACCACTTATACGATTATTAAAGATAACAATGAATTGATAGTATCTAATAATAATCAAAAAGAACAATTAAAAGATTTCTGGTGAAGTAGTTAATTTGTTAGTCTATTATATTTACGACATGAAGTTTACAGTAAAATTGAAATTAGTCTAAGATATAACAAGCAGTACTATTATTATTATTATTATTATTATTATTATTATTATTATTATTATTATTATTATTATTATTATTATTATTATTATTATTATTATTATTATTATTATTATTATTATTATTATTATTATTATTATTATTATTATTATTATTATTATTATTATTATTATTATTATTATTATTATTATTATTATTATTATTATTATAGATAGCTCACTAGTAATCATTCTAATTAATTACGTGTGAATATACTATAATGAGTTAAAAGATGACCAAATAATTCAAGATTAAATGAGTGAATTAGTTAAATATTAGAATGTTGGCCATAAATTTCAAAGCAGAATTATAATTTGGCAATGAAACAGTGATTTAATTTTACTTATAAAACTGTTATGTATTTTATTTAAAGTTTAAATACTGTATTATATGTCATTACAGAATATTGGAAATCAAATAAATAAAATGATATCAATTCAAGCTTTTCTTGGCAAGCAAATATAAGGATTGCATTTTAGCCATATTGTGAATATAAGTTGAATATGATAATTTGTCAATAGATTTAGAATTGAACCATTAACTAATCATATGGCCACCATTTTTATGCTTGCTCATAACTGTTATTAAAACAGGCAAAACTCTTTATACAGTAGTGCCACTCAGCCAGAGTAATAAACGGATGGCAGAAAGCTTGTGCATAAAATCCCTTTCTAGTCCCTACTCATCCAATATCCCCAGACTAGTTTCTAGCTTGAGGCTTTCATCAATGAGGAGCCTTGGATTTGAGAGCACTGCACTTTGAATTTAGGAATTAATGCAACCCTCCAGCAACCTCCTTTTAACTCTACTTAACTACAAAATTATGAGTTTAAAATTGAAAACACAATATTTTCAATCCAAGCACAATAGTTTATATAGTCATATAAGTCTAAACTCAGTTCAGTACCCATGCATTTTCATGTCTTTGGATCTTTAATAACCATAACCACCACTATCGTATTAGACATGACTGGTATTAAACCCTAAGCATCACATAATCCTCATTTCTTATGCTTGTTCATAACTGTTATTAAAAGCTAATATATAAGCTAATGAACTTGAATTGAAAATATTATTGTGTTTTCCAATTTTATTCTCATAGTTTTGCAGTTAAGTAGAAAAAAATGGTGGCTGCTGGAGGGTTGCATTAGATCCTAAGATCTAGATGCAGTGCTCTCAGATCCAAGGTTCCTTATTGATGAAATCCACAAGCTAGAAACTAGTTTGGTGATATTGGATGAATAGGCACTAAATAGGAATTTTATGCATAAGCCATCTGGCATCCATTGATTACTCTGGCTTGCACTGAGTGGAACTACTATGTGAAGAGTTTTGCCTGTTTTAATAATAGTTATGAGAAAACATAAGAAATGGTGATCATGTGATGTTTAGAGGTTTAATACCAGTTCTGCCTAATAGGATAGTGGTGGCTATGTGTATTAAAAAACCAAAGACACCAAAATGTATGGGTACTGAACTGAGTTCAGACCTATAGGACTATATAAACTAATGAGCTGAGATTGAAAATAGTATTGTGTTTTCAATTTTATTCTCATAGTTTTGTAATCAAATAGAGATAAAAGGTGGCTGCTGGAGGATTGCATTAGATCTTAAGATCTAGGTGCAGTGCTCTCAGATCCAAGGGGTTTTTACTGATGAAAGTCATAAGCTAGAAACTAGTTTGGGAATATTGGATGAATAGGCAGTAAATAGAGATTTTATGCATAAGCCATCTGGAATCCATTGATTATTCTGGCTTGCACTGAGTGGCACTACTATATGAAGAGTTTTGCCTGTTTTAATAATAGTTATGAGCAAACATAAGAAATGGTGGTCATGTGATGTAAATTTAGTACTTTAATACCATTCCTGCCTAATAAGATAATGGTGGATAGGGTTATTAAAGAACCAAAGTCACCAAAATGTATGGGTACTGAACTGAGTTCAAACCTATATGACTATATAAGCTAGTGAGTTGAGATTGAAAAATTATTGTTTTCAATTTTATTCTCATAGTTTGTAGTTAAGTAGAGATAAAATATGGTTTCTGGAGATTGCTTTAGATCCTAAGATCTAGATGCAGTGCTCTCATATCCAAGGCTCCACACTGATGAAAGTCACAAGCTAGAAACTAGTCTATGATGAGTAGGCACTAGATAGGGATTTTATGCACATGCCTTCAGGCATCCATTGATTTATATGTCTTGCACTGAGTGACACTACTGTATGGAGAGTTTTGCCTGTTTTAGATTTAGAATTAATTGGTTAGAGTTTTATGTCATCTAAAATCCCAATTGAGTAATTTATTTTAATTTAATGGTTAAAAGCTACAGAATAACAAAATTAAAAGGAAAATAATAAAAATTCAATAGTTGCATGAAAAGCCTACATAATCTCTTTTGTGCATAGCCAGTTTGTGGACAATATGTTGCTGCACTTTACTGCTCTATAACAATCAATTATGCAAGTACTTGCATTAAATGACATTATTTAGATTATTTGTAAATATAAATTTAATAGTTTTGATGTAATCAGGTTTACTTTAAATTCATTCAACCAGATCAAAAATAATTATACTAGGATTAACATGGACAAAAGTATGCTCATTTATTTTTTATTAGTTTCTCCCATAGTACAAGTGAAAAAATATATTTCAAGTATTTTACAGTATTAGAGAAAGTTCAAAATTTATATATTTTGTTACGCTTTGTATTTTCTAATCTGAAGATATTTTTGATTTTTACATCTACAACCATTTAATTCAGAAATTAGGATATATGATTGATTAACATTTTTGAAAGATTTTTTTAAAGTTATTTATTTCATTAATATAATTATCAATCTCTTCTTGTAAAATCTATAGCTGCAGAATAAACTTTTTAGGTATGGCTCAATATTAATTTTCATTCATTTAAGTACTTTTATTTACAATTCTATAATGCCATAAGTTGACCGAATATATTATACCATCTACATGTTGTATATTTTATAGTATCCCTAACAATATGTATTTCAGTTACTTTCAGTTTCAAAATTTAACTCATATTGGATAGATTTTATGTGATTTTGATTTGTAATTATCCAATAGCATACTTAATTTTCATTTTTTGGTAATATGTACTTAACATGTTTAAGATAAACTGATCACCACAAGTGCTATTAGTTGTAGGTATAAGAAGCAAACTCATAAAGATATATATAAACTGCATTATATTATATAACATGGATAATATGTGAGAAAACATATTTTACCAGAGTATGTAGATCATTATAAAGTATTATGGCAATAAATCATTGGTTCAAAGCAATATTTGTTACTTTGCTGAGCCAAACTTTTAATTCAGCATAGTTTTTTTAAAGCAATATTATAGTGAACATTAGCAAATATATTAGGATCTTGAATAGTATTTAATGTCAATACTATTGAAGATAACAGTCATGTTATAAACTTAATATATATATATATATAATATATAATATATCCATTTGAATGTTTTCACATGTCGCAGATATAAAAGACATGTTTTCCAGGTTAATCTGCGTAACATTTCGATTAAAAATTTCAACATTTCGACATGATTACACAAGCCCTCACTTCGGAAATAAAAACTATACAGTTATATAATATTCAATTTACAATTGAAGGTTTGTGCAATCAAGTCAAACTGCTCAAATTTTTAATAAACATCTTACATGCATGAACTCGCAAAACATGTCTTTTATATATATTGAATTTTTTTTCTATATTTTATTTTTGTAATCATCTGAAATTCGGGCAAGGCCACTTGGGGCATTGATGCTATACAAAAATCAATCAAATATAACATTACTGGGCCACCACAACTTTTTTTATATACAACATGTTTGTTGTTTTTTTTTGTTTATACAAATTTTTTATTTCATTTACAACATGATTTCTTTTTTATTAAATAAATTTTTATATTTGTTTTTGTTGTTTTTTTTTAAACCTGATATTTTTATTTATCCAACAAATTTTGTTCATTTAATTTTTTGAATTTTAATTAAAACTTTGGACTGTTTCACGATGAAAAAAGTTATTTTAACCACGCGAAAAAATATAATAGGATAATTATTTGTGACTTGTTTCGACTTGTTCTACCTTTTTTTTTTTGCTTGACTAAATTGTTTTTCTTCTTATTATTAAATCAAAACTAACTTTTGTGTTGTTGGGGGTTCAAAAATTGTTTTGAGATCCCCACGCCCACCCTTGGATCAATAATTGTAACATGAAGTCAATAATTTTACTTTTTTTTAAACAACTTTTTTTCACTTTAATTTATATTATGCTTGAATTAGCCTCTTCTTTTTGGCTACTACAATAAACAGCTTTTTGGGGAGATTTCATACTTTTATTATTAACAAAAAGTCAACAAAAATAGTAAATTATTTTAACAGCACTGAAAAAAGATAATCAACTTTGGGACTTGTTTCGAATTTTTTTTCTTTTTGGTTGACGTAATTGTTTTTCTTAATATTAAATCAACATTTACTTTTGTGTTTTTGGCGATTAAAAAATTATTTTCAAACACCCACCCCCACACTCAGAAAAAGAATTGTAACAAAAAGTCAATAATTTACTTTATTTTTTTTTTTTAAACATTTTTTTCTCACTTTTTACTTTTATTTATATTTCGTTTGAATGACCTTTTCTTTTTTTTTTTGGTCTTCTACAATAAAATGCTTTTGGGGATGGGAGGATTTCATAATATTAACAAAAAGTCAACAAAAATAGTCATTTATTTTAACCCCGCTGCAAAAAATATCATCCAAATACTTATAAACAAAGCAAAACTCTCCATACAGTATTGCCACCCTGTGTCAATTATCCCCAGACTAGTTTCTGGCTTGTGGCCATCATTAAATCTTTTTTGTGTTTTTCAATTTCATTCTCATAGTTTTGTAGTTAAGTAGAGATAAAAGGTGGGTTCTGGAGGGTTGCATTAGATTCTAAGATCTAGGTGCAGTGCTCTCAGATCCAAAGCTCCTCACTGATGATGGCCACAAGCCAGAAACTAGTCTGGGGATATTGGATGAGTAGGCAGTAGATAGGAATTTTATGTACAAGCCTTCTGGCATTCATTGATTATTCTGGTTGGCACAGGGTGGCAATACTGTATGGAGAGTTTTGCTTTGTTTATAAACAAATATGTGCTAGTATAAGAGATAGTGACCATGTGATCCAAATACTTGTCAATTTCTAATGAAATGAAAAAAAAAGGACACAAACTTTGGACTTTTTTTAATTATTTATTATTTTATTGCTGTAATAAAAAGTGGACATTATGTGCCTGAAAAAAAAAACACAATCTCACACACTTTCTGTATTCAACAATTCTGAAGAAAAGTTTAAAAATTGCACGTTCTTTTCAGACCTTTCAGTGGTCTCGAATATTTTCGACCCTGAAATGTGACTTAGCAAGTGAGCTTTGTCGAAGCATGTTCGAACATACACTTTGCCAATTTTTTACATATTAACATTTTTTTAGGGAAGGGTGGGACCATATGACAATTATTAGTAATTGACAACATTATTTAAATAGAAATGACATTACTCTAGTACGGAGATTTGAAAAGTTGTACCGAGTTGAAATTCAAACACCCTCAACTGATACGGTAATCAGCTATGAATAGAACAAATCATGCAAATAGTTTCAAAGCACAAAATGGGCCATAATATTTTTGTGCAATGTCATGTAAAGTGGCATAGGCATAAATGGGTTAGTACAATATTAAATTTATTAGCCGTAAAGTCGGCCGTGGAAATGACATTTTTATGTGTTTTGTACACATAAACAACACCCCAAGTGGCCTTGCCTGGATTTCAGACGATTACCTTTATTTTATATTAAACAAACATTTGTATAAGTAAAAATAAGGACATATATTTTATATTTGATAGAACTATTTATGTATTGCTTGTTTTAGTATTAATAGTGGAAAGATATTTTTGCTGGATTTCATTAACATTAATTCAGGTAATAGACATTATTTAAAGTATATCTAAAAATCATAAAAATAAATATTGATAAAATACTAATACTAACAGCAAGTACATATATACATGCACGAATCCAAATTCTACACGCATATATATATATATAAAGTTACTGTTAACACTAACTGAAATAATCATACAAATATATAAACCATTATATGTGTGTGCGTGTTTATAAAAAAAAACAACTTTAAATTCTTTCTTTGTTATATAAGAATATATTCAATATTTTACATAGCAGGAAATAAAATAAAAAGATATTTATCAGAATTGTTAACTACCAGGAGGTGAGAAATTAACATTTTCCCATCTTTTATTATTTTTTATATAAAAATAGTTAGATATCCATTTACTGACAAATATTTTACTTACTCTGGTTTTGAATCCTGTCGTGATAATAGTTATGAATAATCAACCTCTATACAGTAAATATATGTCTTATTTAAATTATTTTTATTATAAACCATAATATCATTGATATATTTTTTTTCGGAATCATCTCACACAATTTAAATATTGTCTAAAGCAAAGAAACTAATCAGTAACAAGTCTAATTTTCTAACAATACTTAATTTAGAGTAGTAATTAACAAGTCCCATTTTTATTTAATCAATTTGTTTTCTTTCACTTGAAGTAAAGTAAAAGGAGAGATTCAAGCGTAGTGATGAATTTTCTAACATAAAATTATGTTTAAACACTTAGAAGACATTACTGATTAAATTTTAGAAAGTCATTATTAATACATCACAACACTTTTCAAGCAAAGAACAAAAATTAGATTATTCAAAGTCTAATTCCATAATTAATTAAAAACCTACATTGTGAATTTTATTATATAAGATAGAATTATATGATTTAATATATATATATTGTTAGTTACAAACAAAAATAGTTATGCGAAAATTAATGGTAAATTAAGTGATGAAATGATTTAGTACTTGAGCAAAATATTCATTGTCAAATGACTCATTTGAATTAAAAAACTAATTTACCAGAAATAAACAATTACATATTAAATGTTTGAAAGTATCAATTTTCTGATTATAGAAATGAAAAGTTGATTGTCATTACACAATTGAAAATAATCAAATGATTTATTTTTTAGAGATTCATAGGAAGTCTAAACACCATAAAGTATGAACAATGATGATTGCCAATTCTGCACCTCTCTGAGGAGTGCCAAAGCATGAAACCATGGTCCGGGGTTGGGGGGGGGGTTACTGACAGAGATATTTTAGGTACTGGCTTTGGCTAAGCATTTATCACAAAGCTTGTTGAGAAATTTGCAGTCTTCATTGTTTATAACTTATAAGCTTAAGAGATAGGGTCATGTGATCTATGACTCTTATTTTGACCATAATCTATGGTTTTTTAACTCCAATACATTGTACCAAACCATAATAGATAATAATAAGCTGATTTGTATTTCAAATTGTAAATTTTTTATTGATGAGAATGTAGTGGCTTTGAAACTTTTATTTTGATATTAAAATTTTTCAAAATAGTTACTGTAAATAAGATTCAGAGAAAGAAAAAAAATCATTTTTGGAAAACAAAATTCACACTTTTAATACACTTCATCAAAGTTGGTTTTATGTTTTATTCCTCTTAAGAATTTTATTGCTCAGGAGTTTATAAAGAAGGTTGAGTGCCAGACTTTAGGGGCAGAATCAATCCTGGCTCCTCCCGCTTTCACTGTCGGGTGGTCTACTGCTGCACCAATCCAAGTAGATGCTATACCATTTTGCTAAACCATCATAGAAGTTTAAAACAGATACTATATAATATTAAATTAATTAAACAACAGTTGAATAATAATTTATTAAAGAATAGTGTTTAAATAAGACTACGAATGAAAATTTGAATGAAAAATCAATGTTTATTGTGTTTATGTTGAATATTGTGTCTAACTAAAAAAAAATAAACAGGAAAGTGCTTTGACTTAACAAAGTATGAAAATAATAAGCAATCTACTAACCAATAATAAATTTAAATTTATAGTTCAAATTCATTTATGTTTTTGCATGCTGTTGTAGGCAAAGTAGCAATGTTTCATGTTTTGTGATCTTTCAAGGCATATTTTTTGTTTGTATTTAAATAAAACTTATTATTCTCGACCACAAACAAATATGTATGATTCTAACTATTTAATTAAATTATCCAATCATCAAATTATAGAATACTTACATTATAAATCATAATATAATTATTGTAAAATAATTGCTATGTGTTAAAAGATTAATAATTAAGAAATCCACGCTAAAAATATTTTGTGATATAATAATGAACTAGTGTGCAATTTAGTATGAAATAGAGAACACTTTGTATACAATATTGGTATGCCAACAGATGTGATGCTGTCAATTAATGAAAAATATTTTCAAATCTTAAAAAAAATCATATTGGAAGAGTTGATGTTGCAAACTTTCATGCACTGGCTACATTTGAAAATCTTTGTTATGAGCTAACTTACTGGCTGGAAATTTTAAATTTTGTTTAATTCCTTCAACTTATTTAATCTTTGTCTAATTTTTGTATTGGTCCACTACTTAAATCTGAGAACAATATTATTCATCTGTTTCATTTTTCCAGTTGGTTTCTATTGTTAAAATATTAATCTAAAATACACAATGTTTTTAATTCAGCTTCTAAAAGTGGAATAATTTTAGATTCAAATTGGTTAAATGTAACAAAAAATTAAAAATAATGTTAATAACTGAAGAAAAAAATGTTTAAAAATATCCAGTGATAAAACAAAAGAATTATATTTCAACCAATCCATGGTGTCATTATTCAGTCTGTAGCTGTCAACATAATTTACTTTTCTGAAGAGCTATCATTTTCCCAAGCTTATTTTTCTTGTAATATTTAAATTTTCTTGAATCACAAACTTTATATTTTTATAAAGTAATGTAAAATCTTATTTATAAATGTAAAAAATTATAATAGATATAATTATTTACTTCAAAATATGAAAGCATACCACATCTCATTTTTAGTTCTGAATTTGTCATTTAGAAATGCCTAATTAAGGTCAGTAATGATAATTGTTTGACTACCGATCATTTTTCCAATGTATTTTTCTTGTAATATTAAAAATTTTCCGAATCAAACTTCATATTTTGATAAAGTAATGTAAAATCTTATTTCTGAATGTAAAAAATTATGATAGATATAATTATTTACTTCAAAATATGAAAGCGTACCACAGTTCATTTTCAGTTCTGACTTTGTCATTTAGAAATGCCTAATTACGATCAGTAGCAATGCATGTCTCAAAATAGTAATGATTTCCCCAAGCTTATTTTTCTTGTAATATTTAAAATTTTTTGAATCAAACTTTATATTTCGATAAAATAATGTAAAATCTTATTTATGAATGTATAAAATTACAATAGATATAATTATTTATTTCCAAATATGAATCTGTAAAAGATTTTATTTTGATTTTTTTAGAAATACCTATTATTCAAATTACAGTTGTTACGTGTCAACAATTAGTCATAAACAGTGATTACTTTTGAGGGCTTATTTTTCTTGTAATATTTAAAAATTTTTGAATCAAACTTTATATTTGATAAAGTAATGTAAAATCTTATTTATAAATGTAAAAAAATACAATAAATATATTTATTTACTTCAAAATCAATTATGAACATGTAGAACATTTTGGTTTAGTTTCTGGCTTTGTCATTTAGAAATACCTACAGTACAATTTCCAGACTTGGCAGACATCCAATCAGAGAAAAGAGACTGGTCTATACACCAATAGCCAGCAGAAAAAAATGATTTTTTTTTCAAAATATAATGCTATATGTGGACGCTTTTAGAACTACAATTTTAAATTTTGAATTTCCTATAAAATAAGCCTAAAATAAAGAAATTACGACCAAAATTGACCAAGAGATCATATATGCTACATCCAAAATTCATAAACAACATTAGAAGCTATTAAAATAGCATTGTGCACTAATTGTATATACCACAGAAGGGATTAATGAATGATTTGCTTATATTAATTTGACATAAACACATATGACTTATTATAAAATGGATTATTAATGGTTATTTATTTAAATTTAAGGTGAAAATTTGTAGTTTTTTTTGCCAAAATATTTTAAAATATAAGATTTAAAATGTACAATAAATAAAGTATAATTTAATATCTAATTAGTATATAAAATAATAGCTTTGAAAAATATATTGGACATTACCAGATGATCAAAACTGTGAATGCAAAAACAATACTCTGTTTTATTTTCCATATAGTGATGCTGTGATTAATTACTTACACTGGTCCTACTCTCTACTTAAGAATCACATGGTATCTATTTACTGATCAATATTGAATGCTCAGTTTACTGCATATATTGACTATATCTGAATTAGGATTTTTTTAAACTTCATTCAGATGAGATTTTAATTTGAGCCTTTAAAGTCTGCAAATGTAACACATCTCCTTGAATGGAGTTATTAAATTAAAATTAATCTTTAACATTGCATTTGTATAAGTTTTAAAAAAACTTCATTTATTGAAATATTACATAATTACTTAAATATTTTTTTATGTTTTTTTTTTTTCTAAATACACATTATAAGTTATTAAAAATATAAAATGTATGAATGTATTTTTTTTCATTTGTTTTTATAATATCGATTGTATTGTGTCAATGTGATATTATATTAAATTAATAAGAGTTAATCATTATAAAAACTAATTCACCATTGCTTGTCACACTATATCAGCAAGTCATTTTGATAAAAAACTGCTCTACATGGTTGGATACAGTGGTAGATGTCAGATCTTGGTGATCGAAATCTAATGATCACATTCACTTTTAATCATAACAAGTAATCAATATATTTATGAACTATTTGACACTAAGCCATCCATTTTTATAGTCATACATGATTTGGTATTGTTAAAGAGTGATAGATTTTAGACTTCAAGATCCCTGATCAAAATATAATTTGATCACTTACATCTAGTGCTTTATTTTTTTATGAATTCTCAAGAAATAGTCATTCATTTATTATTTATAGGAATATTATATATTTTTAATAATACCATTATTAAAATTGATATATATATATATATATATATATATATATATTGTAGCAGACCGTAAAATGTACCGGGAGTCTACAGGGTGAGATATTTAATTAATTGATGCCCCAAATGTTTGGGTTGCCAAAATATGTAACGGACTGTAAAACCCTTTTAGGATAGTACACCCAGAGCCTTCTCTACTTACAGGTCCTATTACTACTCGGGGTTCTAACTCAGTGTAGACATTTGCCTTTAACTCTGCTCAAAGATGGAATTAAATAGGATGGCAATAATGTGACCTCTATATAGATCCTTAATGGCTATTGCTAATAATAAATTAAAAATCTGTATGCATGTATAATAGCTATTCTGGTGAGTGAAGTATGAATGATGCTTGACAATCTAGAGACCAGAGAAACAAAGGTTTTAACTTCAAACAACAAATATTTATTAACAGATCATGCTTAAAGTTATAATATTTATAAATCAACAGAATATATACATGATTATTATAAAATATTAATTTATCTCTACAACAATAAGACTAGCTGTAATTTAAATATTAAAATATGGGTTGAAATAAGAATTATAAAATTTAGTGCATAACTTACAATAATGTATTAATTATTTTAAATATAAAATTATATTACTAATGTACGATTATCATTTTGTTTATGTCCTTTAAATGTACCTCAAGGTTATGTCCATGAATTGCTAATTTGTGTTTTGTATAGTTCATTCATAATCAGTTATTCATTTAAACAAGAAAATGTTACATATATTTACTTATTAATTAGTTTGATTTTAATGTATAAATTGTCTAATAAATGTAAATATTTAAAATCTTACCTTTTGTTTCAGTCATTGTTTGTTCAGTTTAATTTAAACCTTCAATTATGATAATATTTTATTTACAAACATATATAATATATTGATGTATAGTTTGAGTTGTGCATCTCTCTCACCCTATAAAAATCTAAACAAATGGGTTCTTTTTTTTAAAAAAAAATGTTTGCTACACTTGAATAAAAGGGTGAGAAAAATTCACAACCCAACTCTCAGTATACATTTAAAAAAAAAAAAATTGAAACATAAAATATAATGAAATTTTGGAATTCCTTAAAACAATAGCAAGTTAAATTTTCAAGAGCAGCTTCTGTATTCTTAGCAGATAATGTCTTTCTTTCCTTCATGTATATTAAGTCATGTTGACATTCTAAGCATTAACAATTCCCATGACGAAATTGAATTCCTCGGCGTTTGATTTTAAAGCCATGCATTTCCATTCCATATCAAGATCTTTCCACATTGATTTAAACAATATATAGCAATAAATATGATCCTCCATCACACGTCAATGACACCAAGAGGATAGAAAAATCCCCCAACACTTAATTAGCAAAAGTGCATTATTAGATATTATTTACAAATATATAAATTATTAAATATGAATCCTTTTCCAAGGCTTAATGTTATAATATAAGGCGAACGCTATTTCTATGCAGTTTTATTTATACACATATGAGACGCATGATAAAGATTTTACTTTAAAAGTAATGTTAATAAAGTTCTATTTCATCATTAGTTGATTTTATTTTATCCAAGAAACATTTGATAGCAATTATATTTTTTAACAATGATAAATAACTATGATGCTCTTAGCATTTATTTGAACGAACAAAAGTTCATCAGTTTAATAATGTTTTTTTTTCCTTTTTAAAACATTTTACACTTATCAATAATAAAATTCCAAATATTAAATAGTTTATTTTTAATAAAGAAAGGAAATCATAATAACTAATATAATAATTAAAATATTCTTTACAACTTTACTTTCATGCACTTCATTTGAACAAGAAAAACCAACAACAACTAAAACAAAATCTGTTGCTTAGATATTTTTCTACGTTCCCAAAATCAACAAAGGTTTACTCTTTTTTTCCTCTTTTAAACAAAAGAAATGTGGTTACTAGAATTTAATGTCAAATATTTTTTTTCTATTTTGTCATGTCATGATTTAAAATCTACATTCATGTATATATATATGTATATGTATATATTTTATTTTACATTTAATAAAAAAAAAAAATGTGTTCATTCCTTCATGAATGTATGGTTATGTTTGTATGTATATATATGTGTATATGTCTCCAAATATCTAAAAAATTAGGTTTTAAAAGTTGGCTGCCTATTTAATCTTTATACATTTTTATCCTAAAACATCAGTTACTTATTATTATTTTTTTTATAAGGATTGGGCATCACCTTACAATATATATATATATATATACTTTAAATATATATGGTATATGAATAGATGGTTACATATATATATATATATATATATATATATATATTGTAACCATCTCCCAACACCTATCCTACATTTCCTCTCAACAAATAACCAGGGCACCAATTCTATTGATAATAAAATACACTATTAATCTGATCCTGCTCTGAATTATTATTGAGACTCTTACAATGCTAGCCTACTACAGATTAGTTCAGTGGGGCTACAGTGATCTATAGGTTTAAAATGCATACTAAACATTGAAGGAAACATTATAAATTAATATGAATAAAATATTTATTAGGTTTTAAAATAAATAAGTAATTAAAATTTGTAAAGTTCCACCATTTAAATTAACAAGTTATTATTTAATCTCATCTTCTCCCAACATCTAAATACATCAAACAACCATTATTGTGTGGTAGAATTAAATTAATAAAATAAATATGCAATATTAATTTACTTTACTGTATGGTAAGTTAAAATTAAATACAATATATAGCACTACTTAACTTTTATTGTACAATAATTTAAAATAAATAACCGAATTAATGTCTAAACTAAAATAATAAGGGAATATCTCAGAGAATTAGTTTATTGTATGGCTTAATTTTAAATCTATACTTTACAACAACTACTAATTACCATCATAAAAGTAATTACACAAATTAAGCATTATTCTAATAAAATAGTAATAGTTAGATAATGATAGAAATAGCGTACATTGTGATTTTCATTCATCATCTAAATAATAACTGAGTAATAAAATTTCCAGAGAATCATCAATTAGTCAAGCATTTCATAATATAGCATTTGAATCAAGAAAACAACATCATCAGATCTGAACATGTTCGTCATTAAATTATGGAATAGTGCAATCATATATTGTATATGTAACTGTGTGTGCATGTGTGGAAACATAGAACACGAATGCAAGCCAAAAAATAACTCTGAACAAAGTTTTAAAATAATTAAAACATTTATTACAAGATATAACTAAATAAACAATTTGCATTTCTAATTTACACATATACATGTTTTGGATAATTACAATATCAATGACTGAATAGTCTACATGTAACTAATGGTAAAATAAACTTCCTTATATTTTATTCCAATCAGATACCAGCTATCAGTTAATTCTGATGAGCCAGTGAGAAAAAAACATTTATTAACACCATCCTAAACGATAAAACATAAAATTAAATTTATTGGTATTTTTATTTCAATTATATGCAAGCTATCAGTCAGTTCTGATATGCTTATGAGAAAGAAACATTTATAAATACTAGCACTAAAATAGTAAAATATACAATTAAACTTCTTGTCACTTTTATGCTATTAGCTAATTCCAATATTCTGCTAACTAAACAACACTGGGGTAGTTAAACATCAAAATAATACAATATGGATTTAAATCTATGAATAGGAGATCAAGCTATCCTTCATAAATCAATTAAATAATTATATTAACTAGCTGCATTTCCTCTTCTTTTGCTTGCTCATTCAAAATAAGGACGAATCATTCTGAGAATTGATGATATAAAACTTAAATTAATTAGTATGATGTGATTTGAAATATTAATTTAAGACTTACAAATCAGTGATAGATTTTTTCCATTCCTTCAGAATTAATTGTATTTTATGCATGCATCTGTACTGTGCTGGGTGTTATAAAATAATTAACATAGCTATATCTGATCAGTTCACTTATGAAATTTAGATGCAATACCATGATACAAATTATGCCATGACCAATCAAACGTTAACACTAATCCTTCTTTACTTATTCTGTGAAAGAAATCAATTTTGCCTTTATTTTTCTTTTTATTACCAAACTAAATTACACTTGGCTATGAATAAATGATGAGAACACATTCCAAATGGGTACATGTGGGACAAGAAGACTTTTTTAACTGTAATCATTTAAATAACAAAATACAGTGACTTCCTAACCTAATTTAGAGGCTTAAATACTGATGCAGACTTTGTCTCATCACTGAAAAACAAGGAAGATACACTACCTTACTTCACATAATATAATCATCATAACACACAATTACTTAATCTGGAAAATATAATCCACTCATGACAAATATTTCAATAAACTGAGGGAGAGTTCTCTCAATCCCTATAACATAATATATATTTTAAACACTTTCTCTCTCTATAGTCACAAAATATATTTTATTCTAAGTGTAAAAAATAATAAATTCACTCTTAAATAAATTCCTAATCCTTCTACTTCCTTTGGCATATCACACCATCTGAAAACAATTGGAAAATAAGGCAATCAAATTTTGATTCAGCAATTATATAAATGGATTAAACAACAGATGTGCATACATGGATAATAACACATAAAATAATTTCAAATCACATTCAATAAGAAAATATTGTAACACCATTAATTAATAAGTTTAAGAAACATGAATCTCTTATTCCTGAAGAATTATAAATATTTTAAATTTGAAACATAATGATTACTATTAAATAATCCTCATCCTTTCTCACAAAGCAAAGATAAAATAACTCTTTGGTATATTTGACATTAGTCAATAAATTGAAATAGAAGTTTGGTTTGTGACAAACAACAAATCTTTAATTTTGAAGCAAAAATAATATTTTTTTTTAAGAAATGGACCTCATAATTTTTAAAATGCTAAGATAAAATAATAATTTTTGAAAGTTTACCCCTTCTCAAAATTAGCTGTTAGCTTCCTAATAGCAAACAGATATTTCTATCATCACATACATATATAGAAACAAATGTACACAATAAAAATTATATTAAAATAATAATTAATTACCCAGTACAATATTTCTCCATATTATACTTTTTTGAGATGTTCTTGAAGAAAGAAATAATAATTAAATAATAATAAATAATATAAGACAAATAATTGGACTACCTATCTATTATATGCTACAAAAAATAATTATTAATTTTCTTTAGGTGCAACATAAAAGTTTATTTACATAGTCCATAAATAACACATTTTGGTCATGTATGAAAATAATGATGATAATTGTATAACAACAAATATTAGTAAACACATAAAAATTTCCTACAGGGAGGCAATACATATTTGGATACAATTAAAGAGCATTTCAAAAGTTCTTAGCAATAGCTAACTGAAACTGCTGGCAATGTCACATGTGAAGCATTTATTAATGGAAAATAAATATTTATTACTGCATATATTTAGTAATAATTTATGGTTTAATTCATTACATTTGTCAAGGCACTTGTGCTAAATTAACAATGGTCATTCATCAGGCAAATAACTTATTAGTTCATAATATCTACTTAAGTCTACATATGTTTATTGATAATATAGCTTAATGGTAAATCAAATACAAATGAGGAGAACAATAAAATAAAAGTGTTCACATCTAATATCCATGCTCTTCCACTCATTTAGTTATAAGCACATTTAAATATAAGTTAGTGATTCATCAATTATATATGTCACACATTCTGTTCCTTAATACTAAAGACACATTATGTATATTTCTTGTTAATAATAATAATAAAGCATGTTGTAATAAGTTATATGCATACATCCTTTCATTTAAACTTTACTCCTTTACAGCTAGTAGAAATGATTAATAAAGGTTCTTTGAAATGTTTTATAAGAATGTCCAGCTTAAACTTTCCAGAATAACAGCAAAATTCACACATTCCAATTATTTCTTTAATGTTAAAGCTTAAAATTAGGCAAAAAAAATTTGAAATATAGACACAATATCAATTCTTTCTTTAATATTAGAGATTAAATTTAGGCAAATCAATTTTGAAATATAGACACACATATGCTGTACTACAGGTGCTAAACCAGTCTAATCAAAATAAAAGTTTATATGACCATGAGTCAAATATATTGCACTAATATACTATGGTTTGAAGTATCAAAGAGCAAATAATCCAGAAAATCACCAAAACAAATACCAATCACTGTCCTGCAGACAAATATGACAAACTTGGAACAATTAAAAGTATACCCTAACAATTTCTGTGACAAGCCACCCCCTTTTTTGTCATGAAATATTCACCAAAAAATACTAACTCAAAACTTTCAAATAATATCTGTCAATGCTGTCTAAACAGAGTTTTAGATTTCTAATAATAATAAAAATTTAAATTTCAGGTTATTTCATTTTTTTTACTTAGATGCAACCAGCTGTTATTGATACAGTGCTATTAAATTACAATTGGTTTCTTGTGCATATTCAGAAGATCACTAAAGCCAAGTTTTTTGGATGTATCCACTTGTCATTGACAAGACTTAAAAGAATACATTCTACCATAATATTGACATTCTTTCAATCAGATGAGAATTTATAAGCAGTACTAATTTTCTTTTCATTAGTCAGCACATGTAATATTTGACAATAAATGTGTATTTAAAAATTTCCAATTTAAAATTAAAGTTCCCTGCTTAATGCCGCTTGATTAGAAATTTGTCAAAATCACCATCATCACCAACCATTATCAATCTCCTGCAGAATGAAGGTCTCTCTAAGTTCAATCCATCTTCTCTGATCTTTTGCTTTTTCTTTTCCACATCACCCCTGCACATTTTCTTATTTCATACATCCCTCTCACATTGGGTCTTTTTGGGGGACTTTTACAATCTGATCATTAAATATAATTACATTAGATAGAACCTCTATCCTGATAATAAAAATGTCATATCCCTGTAGATATTCAGCTTATATTATATTTTTATTTTTTGATTATATATAAATTTCCATACAATTTGTAGTGCATTTAATAGATATTAAATTATACAAATGAATTAATCTACACCATTTTGGCTTAATAATATATGGAATGTTTACAAATATATATATAATGGGGATAATATATATATATATATATATTCTGACCGCCCCGTTCCCGCATCTACACTTCCCCCAAAATAAATATAATATAGTGAAAATCACCTAACCGGGTTCTAGCTCTAATAATTAATGAAATATTCAATTAAATGCTTTACTAGCTCAAGTTTCTTAAAATTAACTTAGGTTCTGTTTTAAACTAACTCAAATAAATATTCAGGAATTCATGAGACTAGAAGTGGAAATACAGGTGACAAGGTAGATTACATTGAGACAATATCCCACAGGATACCACCTCAATGGCATAAGAACACGATCCCCCCTTATACTACTATTACATATAATAACTACATAGTATTCTTATGACTTCCGCAACTTCTAATCACTAAGACTCATTTAACAATTAAAGTATTAATCTTTTATCTCTAATAATAATAATAGTAATCATCTAGCTCAAATGAAATAATCTCAGGTTCTTAAATTTATTCATATGTTAATAAACATATGGTAGCAAAATATGATAAGGGATTTTATGTCATAATCTACTACTCTGCAATTATATTAATAATAAAACAATAATAATCACAATCTTCATTGCTTAATCCAACTAGTACAGCTTTTCTTTCATCACAAATTTATAACCATAATAAATTAGTTAATAATCTAATATCCCCTTTTTTATCTTTAAGTAATAAAATAAATTAATAAGTGGCAGTGTTTAGATAATCTGATAAATAAAGCAAGTGGCAACTAATAGCATATAATTTAGCAAAATATTAGGATAATGGATTGATGACCAGTAACGCAATGCAATTTTATAATTATTTAATTACAAGAACATCAATAAATAATTAAGATTAAACATACTTCTCTATTTATCTTTTGTTCAAACAATCATATACTTAGTTTAATGGTTGTGAACATACCCTGTGAATTCATGCAATGATGTAGAGAAACAAAACTCAGACACAAGTTTTAATAAACAAATTTTAAAATTTTATTAACATCAATAAAAATAAATAAAACAAACAAATCCATCTACATCTATTTACAAGGGATATCCTCATTTTACTTTACACTACAATAGCTGAATTATACACATTTATATTTCTTTTATCGTTAATTAAACTTATTATGCCTTTTAAAAGTTATTTATTTATTTCTCATTAGGTTTATCATATCACTTATTTTAACTATTTTATGGGTAACACCATTCTTTACCTTTTAATATTAAAGTTACTGTATTATAAATTATCTATGTGAATAAACATCATTTATAACATCATAATTTTACAATCAATATGGTTTTTAAAAGAAAATTACATTTTCTTGTAACTTTATATAAGTCACTCCGCATATTATTCAAATATTATTATTACTTTTAACGTTTGTTCTCCAATGCTCGTAAACTATAATATGTTTATTCCATAAGCCATACTCATGTATAATACTATAACATGGGTTTAATTATCACCTGTTACAGTTTCACATATACTATAATTATCGAATGTTATTGTATTTTTTTTTAAATATGCAATACTTATATTTTTTAAAATATAATTAACAATAAGAAAACGTGAAATTATATTTAATATTTTTTTTTATATTTCTATTCGGATATGGTTTTATAAAATTATAGTTCATTTCTTAAAAGGAATTAAAATAATTCTCTAACTCCTTCCCTTCTTAGGATATCTGCATCTTTCTTTCAATAATCATAATCTACTCTTCGTTAACACTTAACTATTCTTAATCCAAATAATAGCATGACATACATTCTAAAATATCTATTGTTTCCCTTTTAATAGACTTATCATATAACGATGTAGTTGCAAGAAATACAGATAAAGATAGCGAAAGATGTATAGGATATCGGAAAAATAGATAGATAACTTATCCGCAATATACTTCAAAAAATGTATGGAACAGTGTGAATAGGTCCGACATTCATTGTCTAATAACCTTGGCGATAAGCGTGATGTGGCAGCTATTTACTCAGCTTTACCAAACATCTAGTACGACTCACAAGAAATATATAAAATACCACTGTCTAAGACAATCTGTGTACCAGTCGTAGGGCTTTGTTAACTACACTGATTAACATCTAAAACTACCTATTATTTCACTCCCTGTAGCATCCTAGTTTTTAATACATCCTCTTGGTTTCCGAATCACCATGTACTACCAAGTTACTACCCAAACTATCTCTCGAGATTTTTACTGTATCCAACATCGATAAAATACTAACTACTTTTTTAAACAATAAACAAAATTCGCTAATATAAAACATTTCCCTATTCCATAAGAACAATTTGTCTTGCTTTATTACACTGTAGGTTCAACATCTACGTTTTGTTAAAATAACATTTAAATATCCCAATCGGAAAATTAACAGAAAATATCACATAACCATTGGTTATATTGAACTATATTAATAACACATAAAATGATTATCGTATGCATATTTTTAAAAATCTAATCACAGCTCAAAGTGTTCTAGAGTGTTGTTTTCAAAAATGTGTTTTACAACAATAATAACAATAAAACTTTTGCACTACATTCATTCGATTCTCAGCTGATCTAAATAAATAAAACATACATTATATATCATTAATAATTATAAATGTTACCAAAAACAATCTTTATCTTCCTATCAGAGTTCATAGTAGGTTTCTTTCTCTTCGAGCATCGCAAATATACAAATTTCCACATACATACAATTTTATTTTAAAATTCAAAATCAAAACATATTATTTCATATAATGTTATATTACGAATTAATGTATTTTGTTTTCCCTATCGCTATCTAAAACTTAATGTTTAACTTAGATTAGTAAAGAAAATAATTCAAACCATAATCACATATTTTTCTGATGGTAAATCTTGGTTAGTCCCATAATATTTATTATTTCTTCTTTTGTCTGAATGTTCTCATTTATGCTTATTAAAGTTTTAAATAAATTAGTTCATTTAATAAACTGTTTAGACGATCTTTAGTTTTAGTGTTTAATCCAAAATTATTAGAAAACATTTTATTTAGTTATCCCATGAAGCTTTTTAATGTTCTGGCGAATATTACCTCGGCGCATTGATGCATCTTTATTTCTAGTTAAACTACAATTATTTAATAATTACGGTACCAATTGTGTTTTCCATGGATCCAATATTTTATATTTCTTTTCTGTAAAATTTTTTTTTTCTTTAGGCAAGTGTTTTCCTTGGTAAACTTCACTTTCATTCATTATTATTTTATATACACTACTTTCGATCTTTAACTATTTTCTAGAGTATTTTCTCAAGTCATCTTAAAGAAAGCAATTCAAACTATTTCAATATCAAAATTCCTTTTGTCCCTTTATTCTTATACGAATAATACTTATTTTTATTTTCCATTATCTTCATTAACTTTGCGCACAATGTCCTTTCATTCATTTTATATGCATGAAAGCAGCTTTCATAGTGATACGCTATATAAACTATATCAATGAATAATATTAACATATTTGGAACATTATAAAATTTACAACTTGGTTTTAAGAATCTATCCATTTTCTATTGAAAACTCCTATTATATTTCGATAGAATCCACTGGCAGGTTACTGTAAAGTTAGTGAAACATTACTATGAAAAACTTTTTTTTAAAACATATTATTCTAAGATTCTCTTCGGATGATTTTTAAATTGTCAGTTGGTTTCTTTCAAAGATATTATTAAAATTATAATAAAATTGACTAATAAATTGAAGAAAAAAAAATTTAGAGAGCTTAAAATTTTACCTCTGCTCTGGAGTCAACACATTTTTGTTCTCCCCTGTTTATACAATTAGTTGCCGTGATTTTGGTTGTCTGCCAAGATCTATTTTTTATTGGTCAATCCCTACTTGGATTTATAAACAATTTCTAATGTTTTAAAATCATGACGTAATAGACTTAAATGTTAACTCATTATTATTTTTAAATCAATTATTATCTATTACAATTTAACTACCTTTAAAACAATTTTGAAACAATAATTAATAAAGGTGTATACTAATTATTTTTATTATGATGTGTGACAATTCCATCCACTTCTATAATATACTATTTAAATATTTTAATTATTAGTATTAATTTAATCCAGTGCTTATACATAGAATATTCCAGACAGTCACGTAGTCATTTCCGGTGTTTAGTCTAATTTTATCTGTCTTAATAAATTTGCTACTTATATTATATAAAATAATTATATAAAGTTTTGAAAAACAATTTAGAAAAATATAGAATTAGATACAATTCTCACCATCACAATACTTATTATTAAATATATCATATTAATCTTTTACTGCTTAATATAATCTATAATATTAAATACTATATAATATTAATTTTAAAATTTTTTAGTAATTGACCATTTATAACTATCATTGACCTATAGAAAAGGGCCCAATATATATATATATATTGTCTTTTATAGTACTTATTTGTTTAATAGTTTCATCTTTTATTAATATCATCATCACGATTATTATATAATAACAATATTATTGAACTAAAATACAAGTTGTTTTTTTTTCTAACTTATTAAAATGAATTTTAATATAATTAAAATCACATTATTTATTTAAATGTAGTGTACTATTATACTTAAAATGAGTTTATCGGAAGTCATGAATTTCTTTCATCTGCACTACTTAATAATAATAACTAAATCAAATTTTGAATTGACAAAATAGCACAAACATCATCATACATTATTTTTTGTAGTCAAAAGTGTGATTTTTATTTATTTATAGTTTATTCAAAGTCAAAAAATCTACCAGAAAACCTATATACATATTTATTTCTTCTTTACAAGTCTAATAAAATAGCTTTCCCAAATATTACAAATTAGCATCTAATCAAGAAAATATTGTAAATTGATCTATTTTTTATAAATACCAGTTACTTTCTTATATTTCAGCATTTGTTATTGATATGCATTAATCTCGTTATATAATTCTATTAATGCTTTCTAAGAGATTGAAATAAATAAATTAATAAACAATTTTATTTAATGATGAATTACTTAACCATGTAACTGTGGATAAGCTTTTCATTTTATATGTATTGAGATTCCAGGTTTCAAAGTCTTTCAGAGCAATTTGTATCGTTTAGAGAAAGCCTTTTTTAAAGATTACACATGCAGATTTAAAACATTAACATGCATTTTTTTGTTGTTGTTGTTTAAAATGTTTTAATAATAACAATTACATTAAAATTATTTCTAAGATTTGCTAATTAATATTTATATAAAGTTAAACTATTTTAATGTATTATATATTTTTATAAGTGTTTGAAAATACTGGCAGTCTTAGTACTTAATTTACCAGATTTCTTATATATATATATATATATATATATAAATCTGGATATATATATATATATATATATATATATATATATGATATATATATATATATATATAATCATTAGAAACAAGTCCAACACATAGACAATCCCAATATAGATTACAATCAATAATCTTAAACTGTTATCAAAGCAATCTCCTTTTAACAATAAAGGTGGAATCCCACCTTTATTTGTGGTCCCATATATTTATATAAAGACTAAAGATTGCACCTTTAAGTATATGGGGCCATAAATAAAGGTGGATTTGACCTTTATTGTTAAAAGGAGGTTACCTTGACAACAGTGTGAGATTGTTGATTGTTATCTATATTAGGATTGTCTAAGTGTTGCTAATTTCTAATGATTACTTATAAACCCATGTAGCTTTGATCATTATAGAAATTGTAATTATTAACCTTTAATTTTTTATTAATTTATCAGTATAATTTTTAAACAGTTTATTAATTAAACATGGTAAATATTAAAAATTCATTCCAATATACATACAAATATTAAATGCCAAACATACATTCTTATTGGATAGATGTTATGACTATTTTGTAGTGAACTGTGAAGAAGATCTGGTAAGCAGTATTAATAAGGGAGAATAATAAAAGTAGCTTTAAAGAAGATGAAAAAAATAATCATCTTATTTTACAATGTATATTTAAAATAAGAAGAATGTTTGATAGGTGAGTACTTATTATTAATGTCTGAAAGATTTAATAGTAAATTTAAATAATAGTTTAGAATATTAAAAAAAATAATATAGTAAGCTACTTTTCATCAATACCTGAAAGATTTAGAATTAAAAAATATAAGCTACACAAAAATATAATTTAAAGAATTTATGTTGGAATAAGAGGTTAAATTAAAATAGGCAAAACTCTCCATACAGTAGTGCCACTCAGTGCAATCCAGAGTAATCAATGGATGCCAGAAGGTTTGTGCATAAAATCTTTATCAAGTGTCTTCTCATCCAATATTCCCAGACTAGTTCCTGGCTTGTGGCCTACATCAGTGGATTTGAGACCACTGCACAAGCCTTCTGGCATCCATTGATTACTCTGGTTAGCACTGAATGGCACTACTGTATGGAGAGTTTTGCCTGTCTTAATAATAGTTATGAGAAAGCATAAAAATGATGATTATGTGATGTTTGCTGATTTAATATGAGCTTAAATATTATAATTTCTACAAAAACAACAAAGTTAAATTAAATAAATATAAAATAAATCTTAATAAAAAAGAAAAAAAAAACAAGGTAATTAAAACATCTATATTTTGGTTTACAATATGCAAACTCTCTATCGTGATCATGTGTTGTTTATTGGTATATTTTGGTTTAATAATAAAAAAGTAAGTTTTGTTATATATTTTTACATAAAGCTGCATTTTGTGTTTTTGTTTTTTTTTTGTTATTCTGAGTGACAAAAGAGAAAGAAAAAAAATCTGCAATAACATAGATATAATGTTGTTTTTACTCTAAAATAAGAATTTAATTAAGTAATTATACACAAATAAAAAAAAATAGTTAAATTCTAATTAAGTTTCTCTGATATTTGAAAAACAGATAAGATTCCGGACAATATATAAAAGTACGAGTTTCTTTAGAAACTCTCTTTGAAGCTGGTCACTAGTACAGCCAATATGACCTTTAGTGGCCAGAGTTTGGAACATCATCAACTGCTGAAATTTGTCATGGAACGAATATTTGGTAACTTGAAAATACTATTCCAAAGAAATGTCATTTCACTATGCAATATATTATGATGAGACAGTAAATATTTATGTAATAAAATTTAATAAATAAAGCTGTAAGCCAGAGGAAATATAATTTAAAACTAATATATGACATTCTAATTTTATCTTCAAAAACAAAGTACATGTATATGTCAATGATGGAAGTCTAAGATTTGAATTATACAAATCACGGACAACTAATGAATGAATTCCTGCAAAAAAAATAATTACTTAATTAGTATTATACATATATAAGTTACAATACTTATTTGATTTAAAAAAAAACACTAATTTACAATTTTGACTTATTATAAGAACCTTGTTTTTCCTTGACTTTCAAAAATATATTTGCATAGTTAATCATATACACATTATTTTTTGAATTATTTTAAATTGTTATTTTAAAATAGGCTATAAAAAAAGTTAATTAGTTTTCTGTTTTTTTTTTTTTTCAAACTAAATTAAAAGTAGTGATTAATATAACACAGTGTAATTTATCTTAACATTCAATTTTAGTTTTTTTAAAGAGATTATTAGTATTTTCTCTCTATATAATTTATTTTATAAATTACTTTTGGTAAAACATGTATATGTTTTTAAAAGGGTGTCAACTCTCAAATAAAAATGAGTAATAATAAGAGAATAAAATCGAAAGAGCATTTTTACATAGAAAATATTTGATAATATTTAAAATTATAAAATAAATTTAAAATTTAGCTGGATTAGCAAGAAAATAAAACATTGTTATAAATAATATTGGGCGTGTACATGTATGTAAATTTATGAGAACAATTCACGAATTAAATAATAAAAGAAAATAATTCTTCAATCATTTTTATTTTAAATTATTTATATAAATTGTTTTATAACCAGAATTATTTTGTACAAAGATTTACACTCTTACATTAATCCATATTGAAGTATACTTTTATATCTGTGAATTTATATATAATTCTGTTATTTACAGATTTTGTGTCAAGTTAAGTATATTTTACATCCAATATATTATGTTGAAATGTGATTAAAATGTAAGGATATTGTTATTCAAGAGCTGGACATGAAAGCTGAATTGTGAATAAGTTCATTTTAAGGATGTTATTTTATAAAAAATAGAATCCAGTTAAAAGTTTTAATGTTCCTCTTTTATAAGGAGTAGGATCCAAAGACTGATCATCTATTTGCATTATTATTCTTTATTTTAATAAAAATATGGTATAACTACATATATATTTATTACGATTTATCTCAGAAGGGGATTTGGTTGACTATCTTTACTTCAGAGGTATATGCAATAGCAGTAAGGTGATTGAATAATTAGATTATATTTAGGTTATATTAATACTTGATATATTAGAGGGATGGAATATTAGTAAATGGCATGTAATATTACATCCTACAATATAACCATATCATCATAATATGCACTATGATATATTTAATTAACATTTAAAGTTGGTTAGAGATAATCTTTGAATATTTTTGATGACATTTATATGTTATTATTTAGTACATAATTGTCTTTTTACATGTGCTAATAAAATATCAATTTAAAATATACTTTAAAGATAATGCTAGTTTACAAATAATATTGTTTATTAATAAAACCCTAAAATAATAGTTAGAGATAAAGTTAAGTATTCAAAAGGGAATACATTTAATTTAAAAGTATATCATATAAAAAGGACTGATAATGATATTTGTTAAATATAATGTCTTGTTTTATACTTTATACATGCTAAATAAAGAGTGTATCAAATTTTATGAGAAGGAAATAGGTTATTGTATATATATATATAAAATATGCTGTTAATAAACTATAAATAAATCGTTTTTATTATTGCTCATTAAATAGTGTGATATTTCATTTCTTTTATATACCAAGACTTTGATCTATTTTGTTCTGAATTAATTCATATAATTTTGGATTTGATTAGGTATTATGAATAGAGAGTGATATCTTGGTCAAAATAACTAGTGAAAGCAAAATGGTAAGCATAAAGAAATATATATATATTATAACGATCGAAATGGTGAAGATCGAATCTAACCACAAAAACAATATCTGCAACTACCAGGGCGCCATCTAGGCATTTGAGCCTAGAAAAATTTATAAAGTAGGCAGATACGCGCTGTTAAGATTCCACTTTATTTAAATATTCCGATCGTTAGCCAAAGTCACTAGCTCAGCGGAGACGCAGAGATAAAAATCTATATCTTAATTTATATCTTAAATATCAATAAATAAAAGCCACTGCCAGAAATTAACACATAAAAATATTTATTTACGCACATATAAAATCATTCTAAATTTTGAGGAATAAGTTTAACATTTTAGATTTTTATATTAACTTTTAATTTTACATTTAACTAAGTTTCAATGAGTTTAATATTTTATTTAGATAGTCAAGTATGAATAGACTACCTAGATCTGCATTTGAAAAGAAAATATTCTTCCCTGATTTAACCTTAGGCAACAAATTTCACAACCAAACTGGTGCCAATCCATCTGATACATTCATGTATTCAATGTAGCATGATACGACAACACAAAATACTATACTGCCAGGAATGTACATCTGAACAATAAGTAGAAATAGAGAAGACATTGACTCTCCACCAACAGGAATGTTACATCTGTTGGCAAGTAGAACAATAAACAAAAAACTCCATAGGAATGGACTGCGGTCTTCTGCCGACTTACAAACCCATCCATAGGCAAACAGAGGGTGTGTGGCATATATCTATAATCCTGCACGTAGCGGACCTCATACTACATCTACTAATTACACAAACATATCCAATCCATTGAGCTAATTCAACCATGAAACGAATAACCTAAGATTACCCTCCCTTAATATAACTTTACAAAACTATATAGCCATTCACGCCCGACTTAAATTTAACATTTAGATACGTTTGCACAAATGCATTTTATAAAATTTGTTTTAAAATGTTGAGTACAGATCAGCTGCACAGATTCCATGGTCAAAAACATTCCAAATTAAACACAACCGATCAAAATACAAAGTCATCGATAAACGTCACTTGCATAGGGAATATACAAATCCCATTAGCATTCATCGTAAGATGCTTGCAGTGATATTGTTGACATATATTTTAATCGAATGTGAAAACCACAACATTTTCAACCGCTAAAGAATCTATGCAACGTCTATACCCAACCTAAATTTCAGCATTTAAAATTTAAACAATAAACACTTTATACAATAAGAAAAAAAAAATGGAAATGATTTTTATCAATCGGAAAACATATAAAATTAAACATTATTAATTTGATTTTAAACTTAAAAAAGTCAGATGGAAATTCATAAGCTTGAACGAAAGTTCTTAGTTATTTTTAAATTTAGAGTTCATGTCAATATAGCTTACGGTAGAAGAGTCCAGCTTCCTGTTTTTTAATTCCCGCAACGTCTCCATTGGAAGATAATGTTCTGGAGGTAGCATTAGCTGGTTTCATTGTTGTATCACAGTCTTTTCATTTTATATTTTTTTTAAAAACAAACAAAAAAATGAGAGAGAACGGCAAGTGCGTCTTACTGTTCTCATCAAATCAAGTCCGAAAAAAAAACTGTCTGGAACTCAATATTTCTCTTTTTATAGTAAATCTCCAGATTGAATGAACAAAGACATCACTAATCCAAATTTTCGTTCGGGTCCGGGCTGAGGCTTGGTGCTTCCATTGGTCAAGCTAAAATCTCTTTATTCTCTTATCTAATTTACTCTCTGACTTTTTAATTAGACAGCTTTTGGATAATTAATAAACAATCATTTCCATTTACAGATTACAGGAATTAATTAATACCTGTTTTTATTTTTCAATCTTATACTTTTTTTTTTTTTATAAAAAAGTACGTTCAAATACTTATTTATTTGTTTTTTTTTTTAAAAAAAATATTTTTAAAGTTTGGCATCTGTGCGAATGTATATACGTTTAACAAACATTTTAATTTTAGCATTTAGTTTTTTACTTTTATTTGCGAACTTTTAAGTTTTTATTTTAAATTAATGTAACGACATATTTATATATCGTTACAATATATAATGGGAAAAAAATCTTTAAAATCATTTTAGTAGAGAAATAAAATCATTTTAGTAGAGAAATAGAATGTTTCCTGAATATTTCCTGATGGTATTCATTATATAATGCCAAGAGTTTGATGATGATCATAAATTCAATCCTGAAATATAGAGTAAGTATATTAGTATTGAGCATTATTACATTTACTGGACCATGTCATCATGTAAACTACCATTCTTAAGATATAGACCCATGTAGATATAGTTCAGTGTGATAACATCATTCATTTTCATCTTAGCCATACATTACATTATTTATTATTACTTATTATTTAAACAATAATTTGAGTGCAGATAATTACAGTTTGTAATTGACTATTTATTAGTCTAAATTCAGAATGGGTTATATTTATGTGCTTAAAGAGGTTTATTTAAACTTTTTTGTATCAGTAATTTCAATCTCTGAGATCAAGTTGCAATCTTTAGTATCTATGCACATATATTAGGCTATTACTAAGATGGGATTCCACCTTCATTGTTAAAAAGAGGTTGCCTTGAAAACATTTTGAAATTGTTGATTGTTATTGATGTCGGGATTGTCTAAGTGTTGGCTGGTTTTGTAATGATTAATTACATTATTTATGCATAGTTGTTTTAAAATATTAGTAATTCCACATATTTAAAATTAATATTTATTTCTAGTATTATAAAATACCTTTATCTTACTAAATAAAATTTAAATCTCTTATTGTTACGTTTGTTTTATATCTCTTTATAATTTACTTTATTTATTTGTTTGTTTAATCTTATCTTTTTCATCATCATTATAATTCTCATACATATAACATTTTACCTTTATTGTTAGAAGGAGGTTGCCTTGACAATAGTTTGAAATTGTTGATTGTATTGATAATGGAATTGTCTAAGTGTTGACTCATTTTTAATGATATAAAATTATGTACAAATTTACTTTTGAACAATTGTTTCAATACATATATATTATTATTTTAATTGTTTTATTCATATTAATTTTTTTTATAAATGAATTTTATTTTGATCAATATCTCTATTATATATTTGCATTCATTATAACTATGAAATAACAATATTTACTCTATATATCTATTTCATTTCTTACATAAATATTCAAAATTAAAATCTTTTTAGATACCATTAATATATTTTTCTGATGTTTGCATTGTGCTTTAAAATAGAATAATTATAATTGGCATCATTAGAAAGAAATTCTCTTAATTTTTCATATTTTAAAATTTGTCTAATTAATAATATTGTTGTTTTCTTTATATCTAATTACTGTTTATATGATTTATTTCTATTCAGACATAGCATTCAAGACAGTGGTTTTTTTTTTGCTATCAATTTCCTTATTTACAAAATAAATCTATTTCACTTACTATCAAATAATTTCATTTGATGTTGACAATTCTTTTGTCATCATATATTTACCTACTATTTGTTTTGTCTATACATTTAAGAATTTCCTGTGTAAAGTAAAATAATTTACTTAAACGTTAATGCAAATTTCATCACCATTTCACAAATTATTCTGCAGTATTTTTATTTGCTACAGAAAAACATGATAATTTGTTCATTGAAATGACATTTTTTTATTTGCAATTATCTATATAATTCTATTTTCCATTAAATAAAATACTTGAATAGTGAATAAAAATTAAAGCCATATATCACATGACCCAATATTTTTAAGCTTTAAACAAAATAAAAAAAAATATCAATGTTAATTGCTCTAACTAGCTTTATTGGTAAATGCCAGCATGGGAAAACATTTTAAAATTTCTTATCTAGAAACCACATCCTAACTCAGATTAATAGTTTCATGCTTTGGCACTCCTCAGTGTGAAACTCCCATGGTGCCTCACTGAGGAGTGCCAAAGCATGAAACCATTGGACTGAGGTTAAAGTGTGGTTATTAGGTAGATATTTTAAAATTCTATCTCTTGCTAGCATTTATCAATAAAGCTTACTAGAGTAATTAGCACAGCCCATTGTTTTTTTTAAATACTTAAATGTTTATATTGTTACATTTTACCATAAAACAATTCCCTAGTTGTTTATTATTTATTTTTATCTTCCATTAATTAAAATACATATATTTTCACACTGACTTTACTTTTCATATTTCATCCTCTTTCTGTATATTAACCTATTTGCATTTAAGCATCAATAAGATCATCATTTAGCATCAAAAAGACAATTTATTGTATTTTTTAAATTACCACTATAGAAATCCCCATTATGATTCTAATTTTTAACAACTTTTAATTTTCTTAGAAACATTTGAATCAAAATAATTTTATTTTTAAGTATAGTAATATTAAAATATTGTTTATTTTTTAAATTTTGTTTTTCCTTTATTTTTGAATTAGTTTTTTTTTCCCATCAGATTTTCCTATGAATTCTGGATAAATATTGATAAAAATCCTGTTCAAAAGTGGGAAAGAGATTGGGTTTTGCTTTTCTGAATGGCATAATGAAGATTCATTCTAAGCAGGTACATTTTATATATATAATGTTAAAATTATAATTTTTTAAAATCGTATTAAAATTCAAAAATTGATATAAAAACATATTAGCAATATAATTTTCAGCCTCCACCATTTTTTAGGAAATTGAAATTTATTCTTGTTACTTATGATATTTTTTCAAAGTTTGTTCCAGCTTATCCTGTGATTAAAGCTAATACTAAAAATAAGTTAAAATGTCCATAAGACTTTCAATTAATATTATTTGGCAAATTTAAAGCCATTTTAAAAAATCATGCTACTTTTTTTGATAAATAGGATGAAGAATTGGCAAAAGAACCAAGGAGTAAACATATATTAAATTCCATTTGAAAACCACCATCTAATCTCTGTGAAAGTGTTACATGTAAATTAGGTAAATTATGTAGAGTTTAATGAAATATTAACCATAATAATAGGGTGAGAAAGTTAAAAGAAGTTGTAAATTGTATTAACATATTTCAAATAAACGTAATTTGTCTTAATGTAATTTCATTTTCACATAAGAAGTCTAAATTAATTAAGACTCCTCTGACAATAATAACACAAGAAATATACAATTGAAGCTCATAAAATATAAAAGAAATGGTATAGAAAATAACTTCTTAAAGACCAGTTGTTTTTAAAATAGGTGACTATGTCTTGGTAAGAACTCTTGAGATTAGTGATCTGCAGAAGTATAAGTTCAAAAACAAATTTTAATGTTTATGAGGTTCTCAATAAAACAGTATGGAAATGTGCATTCTTTTACAATGCCTTGAAAGTGATTAATATACCTTCAATGCCCAAAGTTTAAAACCAAGGGCATGACTTAAATAGTTAGCTAATATTCTAAATATGTAAAAAAAATATTTCTTATGATAATATAATCTTTTTTTTATTTATGATAAAAATGATATTTTGAGTATAATAAATAGTAAACATTTAAAGGGAGTGATCAAATCTAATTTAATGATAAATATGTCAAAATTTGATGTTTCAATTGTATAATTATCAACTTTGAAAAAAATTGACCATTCAACTTTAGTAGTATAACTTTATAAAAGTATGTTTACAAATATTTATTTACAAAGATGAATTTGAAAGAAAGTGATATTTCAAAAATATATGTATATATTTTTTTAATTTTGAAAAGTCAATTTTCAGGAAGATTACAAAATATTTTAAAATATGTTATTATAAAATTAAATTATGATAGTTGATAAAGTATAACCTCATTTATGATATAATTTTAAATTTATTACACAAGAAATTATCTTTATATTTGCAAGGATTATAACAGGATAGAGTATTAGTAAGATTTTATTTCGGTAAATGGAAATTTTATGAATTAAAAATATATTAAGTGAGAGTAGTACAACATATTTATGTATGTTCTTAATAAGTTACAGATTTTGGAACTAAATATTTAGCTAATAAGAGCACACACACACACACACATATATATATATATATATATATTGAATGTACATATTGTAGACTTGATTAAAATATACATTCAACGCATTGAAGTTTTTGCACAATTTAATTATAATGAGATGTAATGAATGAAAGATTTAATTTATAGTCAAACTGAAATAAAAAATGAAATTTAGAGTTGAATTTTGATCGAATTTATTATTAAGTTTGGCAGATTGTTATTACTGATAAATAATAATATATTGGAGCTTTTAATGTGTTATTTTGTGTGTGTGTGTTAGTAAAATTCATTGTATCATCATGTTCTAATTTTAACTATGCAAGTATTATATTTCCAAAAAAATTATTGGCTTATTTTGTTGAATTGTTAATTAGTCTTAAAAAATCTGATGGTATATACCCCATAAATAAATAGCGATTGACAATACATTTTAGTGTAAAATGGCATACATAATCTTTTTTTAATAGTATATTAAATTGTTAGTATTTGATATAGAAATAAATATAAAGTTAATATTTTATTCTTAGAAAGACTTTATAATGTGAATTAAGTATTGACAGATTCATTTGTTGATATTTTTATTTACTACATTTATTACATATACACGACATGAACATAAGACAAACAAAATAGTCAATTATTAATTAGAGTGTGCATACATGTGTATCTATACATATGTGTAATGTTATATGATTAAGATTACATTAAAATACATATATTTAAAATACTATTTATATATAAATATTTAAATGAATATTTAAAATATAGAATATTGTATATTAAGCAGGTAAATATACAAGAGATGTTTGAATTTTGTTTGAAAATTTAATTTTAAACATGCATTTTAATTTGTAAATGTATATTTTTTATTATTTTTTTAAATGTTTATTTATTACAAAATTAAGAAAACAATATATTATGAATGTTGATGTATTCACAGGAAATTTTAAGCAAATGGAATGCAATTTTCAATAAACAGAGACCTTTGCAATGAACTAAATTTAAGTTGTACTATAAGTAGTATCTAGAATAGTAATCAAAATGTGGCATCATCAGGAAAAATGCATTTAGATTCGTTTGGTCACTTAATTTGCATCTCAATAAACAAACTACACAAAATGCATGCATTATATACTTTATATTTTGAAGGGTTTATTAAATACATGGATGACTAAGCAAATAAAACATTTTCCAAAAGACTTCTGTCTTTTTGGGAGATCTGCATAACATTGCATAATAAAATCATCTCATTATATAACGTACTGCATATGCTGCAAGACACACAAAAACATGGAATAATTTAATATTATTCAGAAAATAATTTAAGTGATACAATAAAATTCATTGTAGAAATAATTTAAATGTTACAACATATAATTCATTTTGAATTATATTTTAAGTTCTACAATATTTATTATGGTAGACAATAAAATTAACCAATTCTATTATTATTGTAAAAAGAAAAAATAATATCACAATATTGCTTATAGAATGCCTTATTTAAAACCGGTACTTTATTAAAATGGATAAAACTTATTGAATACCACAACTTGGATGTAACCATTTTTTTAATAAAGTGTTATTTATCCTATCTATACACATTAGAAAACAATATCAAGTAAGATCTCTAAGAATATTTTACACTTTAAATTTGTCATTATTTTGTGCAAATATTATGAAATATATATAAAATTAAGAGTGTGTTAATAAGCTCTAAACATTTTTTTAATTTTTTTATGATAAATGCTACTACAAAAGAAGACATTCAGATCATCTTTATCTAGGATTGCCCCTCCCCCAGACCATTTTCAAGGTGTGGCTCTCTTCAGTGAGGAGATAGGGCACCGGATTCAAAGAACCAACTCAAGATAAACATTTATCTAATAGTTAACTGTCAAGAAGAAAATCTGAAACTTTTAGACATCTACATAAATAATAATAATAATAATAATAATAATAATAATAATAATAATAATAATAATAATAATAATAATAATAATAATAATAATAATAATAATAATAATAATAATAATAATAATAATAATAATAATAATAATAATAATAATAATAATAATAATAATAATAATAATAATAGAACTTGTTTAGAGCTTATTATGTATCTATAAATCATGTGACATCTGACTTTATATTATTATTATTATTTTTCTGTTGGGGCTTTGGTTAAATTAAATGAATAAGCATATTAATATATGGAGTATCTGAATTAAGTTCAGGCCCGTATAATTTTTTTTCAGTTGGAGAACTGACTTTAAAGACATGTAGATGTGTAAAAGTTTCAGATCTTCTTCTTGAAAATTAACTATTAGATAAGTGCTTAGCTGGAGTTGTTTTGTTGAATCTGGTGTCCTGGCTTCTTACTAAAGAGAGCCATAGTTCAAAACTGGTCTGGTAGTGGGGACAATCCTAAATAAAGATGATATATGTCATGTGACATCTGACTTTATATATATATATTAAAAAGCAACACCAGTATCAATTTTGTTGTTTGCATAAATATCTAAAAAAAATTGGATCTGTTGACTATGTAAGGTAGTAAACACAAAACTATGGCTGTCTAGTGACCATAACACCTGCAGATAGAATTTGAATACTATCTATCATATTGGGTTCGAATACAAATCCACTTTTTAATGAAATCTTAAGAAATAAAATTTACAAATCCTATATAAGGATGTAAGTTAATAAAAAAAAATTTAAAAAATCTACCTAGTGACATTATCTCATTAAAAGATGAACAACAATTTCTTTGGAAAAAGAATATTTATGAGCAGCAGTTAATAACTAACCCCAAGTTCCAATCTCACTAATACTGTACAAATTATACTTTTCGTATCTAAATAATCTTAGAACTATTACTAATTAGGTGTCCGGCCCTCTAGCTAGCTCAAAATTTGGGGCTGGAAGGTAACAATACATATCAGGTTGAACGGAGGTAAATGGATAACTTTGCATATATGGAATGATTAATCCCTTATATCTATGCTTTTCAAATTAGATCACAGGCTATTTAAAATTCTCTACTTTGAACTCCCTATTTCTAAACATTTATTACTTTAATGTGCAATCTACTTCCTTCTCAAATTTATGGTTTGGAGTTTAAAGCATGTTAATATAATTGCTTACTCGGAAAAGCATATTCAACTCATTTTGATAATATATATATATATATATATATATATATATATATATATATATATATATATATATATATATATATATATATATATATATATATATATATATATATATATTTTCATGAAGGGAATTAGGCCAATATAAGTTATAAATATGTTCATTAATGATAGACAAATAATTTGTTTTAAAGTAAGTATACAATTTTATTACTATTCTGTCTAATTAAATAATGAGAAAAGAGAAAAATATATATAAATTCCATATCAAATGATAACATAAAAGAAAAAAAAACTTTATTAAATATAAAAGACCATATAATTAAATAGCATGTGTAAGAATGCATTTATACCTTAAAGATTAAATTATATAGTTTTAAACAATGGTTAAACCTTTAGAGAGTAATAATAGGCAGTTTTCAGTTCACTTAAGACAACAAAAATTAGTCATATTTACCTTGGAGTACACCGGATTTTATTTTTATTAGGGATAAGTTTATTTCCATGTAAGCTTGTTTCAATGACCCAAACAAAATCTATATATCCTTTATTGTCGATGAATAAAAAAAAATTATGTTAATGACAATAGTCCAGCTTGACCATCCATTTTGTGGTATTGCTTGAATATAGAAATTAATTACAGCTTATTCAAAGTTCAAGATTCCTTCCTTCCTGGATTATTTTAGTGGCATATAAGTAGGGTACTTAGGGTTCTTGGAAAGGCAGGCATTGAACAGGAACATCTATATATATTTGGAACTTAGGGTGATCACCTTACACATATTTGTTCTACCCCAGCATTATGATTATAATGATTATATATTTTATATTGTTAAATCCATTTTCTTCTCAAGAGGGTTGATTGAAGGAACTTTAATATTTCATTTTTATAATGTGAGTATAGCTGCATCAGTAAACTTAACAAAAAGAGAAAAATATCAATACCACATTTCTGTCCGAAAATGCTCTTACTCCCCTTGGGTCCAATTTTTTATTTTTCAAAGTAGTTTATCAGCATTGAGATCTTTATTTCTCGGTCATGATTTTAACACTTTTTCTTTAGGTTTCTTTTTTTTTTCACCATACCTTTACTTAAGATTTTCTGGAATTTAAAGTGGTTAAGTAATGTCACAAAAGACACAAAATTGCCACAAGGTAGATATATCAAAGTTCTTTCCTTAATATCATTAAAATACTATCTACAATAAAACCAAAAAAATATACATTTGAAATAAGTAATAATACAAAAAAATGTTATATATTTGCATATAACTGCACTCCCACAATTTGTTAACACAAATTTTTCTGAATGTATTCTAAAACAAACCATTATAACTATATACATCACTCTTTTTTTTAAATAAAAAAAACTTTCAAACTTTATCTCTCTCTTTGATATATATATATATATATATATATATATATTGTGCACTTTTTATTAGCTCAGACTATTCTAAAATAGGATTTTGGTGTATAATTTTAAATTTTACAAATCCAATAATATATACTTGTTAAAAGAAGACAGTCATGACATATTAGATCATAGGATTTAAACTCGGTTTTAGCTATTGGAAATTTATAAATGATCTTAACTCAAAATACACATAGATAATAACCATAGAATCATATACATGTAAATGGATGGACAAGTTATATCATTTAGTATTTAAAATCAGTGAAGTTTAACTTGTAATTTTGTAAACAAGATGTGTAATAGACTAATAATTATTGTTTGTGCGCATTTGATTTTAAAAATAGAAAATATTTGTCTTCGAATCTTGCTATATTTACAAGTAAATAAATAGGGTTTAATTTTGCAAAATACTGATTAAAAATTAAAACAGTAAATTCTATCTTTATTTGATTTCTAAAAATATTGTATTTTAATATTTTAAAAAAAAAACAGAAAATCAGTCATTTTAAAATAATAAACCAAAAACTTTCAAAATAAATAATTGTTTCATAGAAAAAAGTGGGAAAATATTAGCAAATCAAAGAGTTTCAAACAATCTTGGAATATGAAATTCAAGAGAGGGGGGTAAAAAAAAGAGCTTCTGGATCGTAAAGTATGAGTAACTAAGTTTTTTTTTCTTCGTGATATTTTTTTTTAAGTTGGATTAAAAATTCCTAAAACCTTATGATTTACAACTCTATATCAATACACATGGTTAATTATAAGCTCTGTTGTTAAAATAATGGAATAAATTAATCGTTTTTCTACTGGGCAAGTCAATAATCAGAATTCCCAATAATCTCTTGAAAATTAATAAGTATTGAAGAAATAATCGGAGATGAATAATCAACGAATATATTCACGCAAAAATAACAATAATTGTGCCATAGGGAAAATGAACTGCAGTAATACACAAAAGGAAATAAATAATCACCGTAAATGTCCAGTAAGGATAGATAATAGTAAATCTCTTGGAAACAGTTAAGTATATATATTTAAAATTTAATGGAACTAAATTAGTAATAAATGAAAAGTGTTCATTTTTATTTTGGAAGTATATAAAATCTTAATTACAATGTGAGATAGAATTATTTATTTGGAGCCAAAAAAGTACACGACACATTCTTAAGTGAAATCGTAAGTGTGCCTTTTATTATAGAGAGAAATATGTATCATCTAAAATAAGTAAGGCAGGCCACAAATAAATTTTTATTACTAAACAAAGAACAAAATGAAGGATTATTGTTGCAGTAACTCAAATACCTCGTGAATCTTCGGATAAGCAGAATCTTCAAAAAATAAGGAAAAATAAAAATGTTCTAATAAGTTTATGGAGTGTAGAACAACTAGAAAATTTAAAAGTGTTCTTATACGTTAGCTGAGAGTTTAAAAGAGAACTTCTTTCTAATGTTGGTATTTATATTTTTAATCTATGATTTGTTAGTATAATAGGGGAGGGGAAGAAAACTAAATCATTTAATATGGAATTAATTCAAGTGTTGTTATATTAATAGTTATTTAATAATTCGTTTAAGTTTAAAGATTATGAATCCTTTAAATAAATAAATATACTCAATATTTTAGTATGAAAGGGTATGTAAAATGATATATACACAATCCAGAGAGAAGGTTGTATTTACATGTGCAAATTGATAAACTAAATACAATTATTTTCTTTCTTATATGAAAGATAAAAGTATTAATTTTGTTTGCCTAATAACCTCCAGAATTATGACCCTATGTTCTCACTGATTTTTTGTATTGTTACTTAATCATCAAGTACTATTATTATGTAGAGATTGAACTAACGGACTATAAATAGAAAAAAAAAATGATTGTTTAATAAACTGAATGTGTAATATATAGTTCACATACATAGGGATAAATATCTCAACATATAAAGGGAAATCATTAGTTTTGTTTAATAATCATACTTTGAAAATTAATTTTATGTTGTTACTATTATTATAATATATATGTATTATTTTGTTATGTTATTTTAAATTTGATATTAATGGAAATGTTTATTATCATTTGTAATGAATATTATTAAAATGATTGTTTTAAAAGTTTTATTAAATTCCAATTGCTGCATGTCTTTTCTGGTCTCATTTTCACCACATCACACAACTTAAAATGTACAGTCAAAATTAAAATGAAAAGTCAATTCAATTTAAAGCAAATCTAACAGTTTAATAAGCATAAATCTCTTACTAAAGATTTTTTTTTACTTCTTACATGCTGCCTTGACCCCCATAGGTCATTGATGACATTGCCAATTATTAAAGTGTATTTATTAATATAAAATTAAATGATACATTAGTTATTAGTGAAAGTATTAGTGTTAATCACAGTTTAGTTAATAATATTATTTTAATATTCAGTATTAAAGAACATACATATAAAGCTTGACTATGAATTTAAATTATAAGCCTTTCTTAATTTGTTCACTATCCATGGAAATCTGTAAAATCCCTCTTGATATTCCATAGGTAGTATGAAGAATTAATAAATCAATGATTTTCCTGAGATATTCTTATTTTAAAGTTATTCTTGTGATTATTACCAATCTTAATTATTAAACATAATATGAATTAAAGTTTATCTGTAATTATCTAACAGATTAATTTAATGAGTGATTGAATTAAAACTTAATAGTTATAAATATAAAATAATATATTAGATATTATTGTTAGTCATGAGAGTATGTAGATACTTAATAAGGAGAAGTATCTGGGTATTCTTATGCCATTGAACAAGTATTTTGCATTTGTTTAATGTTAAGGGGATGTGATCTGTTTATAGGTAAACGAGTCTCATATTGATTATATTTAAAACATATCTTATTTTAGAAATATTTACTCATGTCAAAGTAACATTGGATAAATACTAATCTTATCTAAATTCAATTATTATAGTTAAAGAAAATGGTCAGGATATAGTAAGTTTGTTAATAGAACCTAACCAGAATCCAAGTAGGACCTAATATAAGGGACTTGGAAACTCTGCTTAGGGTCGTACTATCTATAGACAGGCCACAGTATATAAGCCCCCTTATGGCGCCCATATGAGTGGCAGGATTTGTAAACTAATCATTGATTATCATGATTGATTTATATAAAAAATGCCTAACACGTTAATTGAATTATTAGACATAGTTCAAATAATAATTTTTTTATATTTTATTTTGTTAGAATATTAAATAAAGGCTAGTCTAATGTGGCTATGTGATCAGTAGGCAAATCATACATAGATTGATAATTGATGTATGAATAATTCATGTGGTGGTTGTGGTGATGATGTTGAGAGAAGAAAGTATGCAACTTGTTTATATGAATTTGAGTTTATTGTAAATAAATTGTTATGAATATTATTTATGATATCTGACAATATATATCATGAAAATGAAATATAATTGATTTGTCAAGTTATTTGAGGGAGTTTTTGATTGTTGGAATAGCCTAGTAGAAAATATTTTTTTATGAAATTGAATTAAGTCATATTTTCTAAGGAAAAATAGCATAGTGCTTTAGTGAAAAAAATTGTATTTTTCAAAAATGAGTGGAATTGAAAATTCTGAAAAAGAAGAAAATATTTGTTCTGTCCAAGAACAAGATCTCAAGGAGATGTTAGAAGTAGAAATAAGGATGGAAAAAGAAAGGGGGAGTCGTAAGAAAGATAGAGAAATAAGAAAGGATATCCAATGTGAAGTTATAGAAGAAAAGACAGTTGTGGTGGAAGAGAAGAAAAGTTTAGATGATTTAGTTGTATTGATGATGAAAATAAATGAATCTTTGAGTGAATCTTTAAATAAAAAGTTAGAAGAAACTAGTAAATTTTTAAGAGAAGATTTGAGTGGAAAGTTAGAAGAGAATAGTAAAAAGTTAGAAGAAAGTAATAAATCTTTAATAGAAGAACTACAATAAACTAATAAAGTGATACGTGAGAAGTTAGAATTCATGAATAAAGGTATAGTTGAAAATCAACAAGCCATTAAGTTTATAAAGGGAGATTTAGAGATAAAATTTGGAGAATTAAGTGAAAAGTTTGCAACAAAAGAAAATGTTATAGAGGTAGTCAAAGAGAAAATAAATGAAAAATTAGAGGGAAACATTTATAAAGATATTCAAGCTCTCCAAGTTCAAGGTAAAGAAGCTATCAAACAATGAACAGTTAGTAAAGATGAACTGAATGTGAAGATACAACATTTAGATGAAGCTTTAGGTAGCAGTGTTAATTGTATACAGAATCAAATGGAATTAATGGAAAATAAGTTTGAATTTTTAAGAACAGAAGTAAAAGAAGAAATGGATAACAGTGCTCTAGAATTTAAAAAAGAGTTGAGAATTGGAATAGAGAAAAATTTACAAGTTATAAAATCTAACAAAACTGAAGATCAAATATATCGATCTAAAATGGGAGAAACGTTGAAAAAGTTAGAGAAAGAATTAATAGATCGAATAGCGAAGAATAAAGAAGTAATTGAAGAAAATAATAGCTCAAAAGAGATGAGTAATATAAACATTGATCAATTAAGAGAAGAGCAAAAGAATTATATAGATAGTTTGTTTAGTAAAATGAAATTGGAGGATAAAATACTTGATAATGATATTAGAGTTGATGAAATTAAGGTCAGCAATCGTCATAGATTAAAATGGTCAGAAAGCTTAGGAAAGAAAACTTCTAGTGAAATTTTAAGAGATAAAATTGTGGATGAAAATTGTACTAGGGTAAAACAAATGGAAGATATTACTAATAACCATAATGAAAAAATAAGTAGGTTTCAAGAAATAGAATCTGATAGAGATGATCAATCAATAGACAGAGGAGTAAGTGCAAGTAATTCTATAGCTATAAGGTTTATTAAGATAAAATCCTTCAAAAGCGAATTTATGGAGAATCCTTCAGAATTCCTAAATAATTTGGAAGAGTTGTTTTCTTTGTGTCCTACGTCAGAGAGGGAAAGATTAGCCATCTCAAGTAAACATTTGTTTGGTGCTGCAAGAGACCGATGGCAGTCATTATTCGAAAAACCCATAGTATATGGAGACTTCAAGTGTTTAATATTGTCTAGTTTTGGGGGATCTGACAAGCAGGATTACATTAGATACCAAATAATGCAAGAAAGGTATAATGCTAACAAAGGTGGATATGCAAAATTTTTCCACAACCAAGCTGTTAGATTAAAAACCCTTACTTCATTTCCATTGTCGGAAATGCAAATTGTCAGATTGATTCGACGAAATTTACCATGCCATATTGAGCAAATTCTTATCACTGCAGATGGGTATACTATTGAAGAAGTGAGTGAGATTCTAGATGCCTTAGAGTTGAGTGATGGCAGTTTAGAAAGAGGAAATAGACAGTTGAAGGAAAAGTTAAATTATCCACTAGCTGCAATGCAGGTTAGGCCCAATATTTATCAGAGAGTTATGAGAAATGAACCATATTTTAGTGCAAAAAGTAGATTTGTTCCTAAGGCTAGAATTCCAAGTATAGTGAATCGAGGTAGGAATAAACCATTAATTCAGGATAGTCAGCCTTCAATCAGTGGGGTTACCACTATTTTAAGGAAGACAGGGGGTAAAGCTGTTGACAAGACCATGTTAAACTAGAGAGGTCTTTGTTTATGTGTTTCTCTATGCAAGGGCCTCCAATCTATAAAAAGGGGGGACAATATGTGGCTTTTAAATACATTAGATCTGGACATAGACTACTTAGAGCCATTCAACATTGGTGAGCCACCGATTGTGTATCAATGTCCAATAGTAACCTTGTATATTGGAATTAAAAATTGAAGCTTTAATTGACTCTAGAACTCAAGCTTCTATACTATCAGAGCATATGTATATGAAAATTATAGCTGTACAAGGGAATATCTCATCCCTTCCCATAAAACGAATTCAAGTCACTCTAGCCAATGGAAAGAGGACTAGGCTCTTTAATAAGCAAGTCTTGATTACCTTTATTGTTAATGGTGTCGAATTTGAACATGTGTTTATCATCATGCCAGGATTAATACATAAAGCTATTATAGGATCTGACTTCATGATGATTCATCAATGTAAAATTGATTTTCAAAATAAAAATTTTTATTGTGGAGAAGAAAGGCTCAAATTTGAATATGGATCACATAACCTTTCTAATCAATTATTGTGTATCCATGATACATCAATTGATGTTAGCATTCAGGCTAAAGTGGGAAATGTTTATGAAAACAATTCTAAATTTAAGGAAAATTTAATCCAATTGATGTATGATTATAAATGTATATTTTCTAAAATTCCTGGTATCATAGAGGGATATGTTCATCGAGTACAATTAACAAGTAATGACCCTTTCCAGCAAAAGATGTACCCGATTCCATATCAATATCAGGATGAGGTACAGAATCAAATAGATAGAATGCTAGAATGGAAAATAATTAAAAAATGTCCTTCTCCTTATGTTAATCCACTAGTGATCATAAAAAAGAAGGATAAATCTATAAGAGTTTGTTCAGATGCTCGTATGTTAAACCAAATGACCATTCCTGAGCATAACATTCCTCCACCAGTACATGAACACCTTATTAAATTTTGAGATAAGTTAATTTTTTTCACATTTGATCTAATATCCAGCTATTGGCAAATTCCACTATATGAGGAGGATCAGCAATATACAGCATTTTGTTTCAAGGGACAGTCATATGTTTTCAGACGTATGCCCTTCAGTCTCATTAATAGTGGAGCTGGTTTAATTATATGTTTAGACATTGTCTTTTCAAGACAATTAAAAGAAAAGATTACCATGTATGTGGATGATATAGTCATCACATCAGATAGTATGGAAGAGCATCTGGAATGCTTATGAATGTTCTTTCAAGAGTGTTCTTCTAAAAATATCAAGATTAATTTAGAGAAGTGCTATATAGCAGAAAAATAAATTACTTTTCTGGGACACTTAGTCAATGAGCATGGTATCCAACCCCATCCAGAAAAGGTGGCTGCTATACAGCATTTTCCCATACCTAAAACTGTGAAACAGTTAAAATCTTTCTTCAGTCTATGCAACTACTACCATAAATTTTATGAGAACTTTGCTGGAGACACTTTATATCTTTCTAAATTATTAAAAAAAGGTGAAAATGGCATTGGACCATTGAGCATAGTAATGAGTTTGAAAAGATTAAAACAAATTTTCTTAAATACATGATTTTAGCATATCCTGACTTCCGTAAAACATTTTATCCACAGATAGATAGTAGTCACTAGGGTCTGGGAGTAGTACTTTATCAACTTAATGATAATCAGATGCCCCAGGTATTATATTTCTTAAGCAGGCACTTAAGAGGGGCAGAGCTGAACTACTCTCATCACGGAAAAAAAGACTTTAGCTGTTGTCTGGGCATTCCAGAAATTGTGCCAGTTCTTGTTAGGCTCTGAAGTGATTGTGTTGTCAGACCATAGAAGTCTGGAATTTTTAAATCGCAGTTACTTAAATAATGAAAGGATTGTAAGGTGGAGCTTGTATCTCCAACAATATAACTATAAAGTTATTTATATTGAAGGGAGAAAGAATATTCCTGAGGATATCCTTAGTCACCACCCTATCTATCTGGTAGCTAGAAACCCCAATACTCAGAACATATGTATCAACAGTATGAACATTATGCAGGATGATTATATAGAGGATGAGTATAAAAATCTCTCTATGCTTCAAAGTCAGAATATGAAAATAAATAGCATTGTGACTATCTTAAATAATCAGGATAATAAAACACAAGTTAATAAATATATCAGAAGAGTGTACCAAAGATATAAGGTATATCAAAATGTCTTAATGTTTAAGATGAATGTCAATGATGGAGAATCATGGAGAATTGTAGTCCCACAATCTTTAATAGATAAATTAATAGTATATACCCACAATAAATATGGTCATTATGGGGCTCCCAAAATTTTTTATGCCTTAAAATCAATTTTCTATTATAGAAATATGTACAGGAAAATTATAGAAAGCATTAAATTATGCGGCATTTGTCTTAAATCAAAATATTGTAAAAGGTCCTATGCAGGTGTACTGCAACCTATAGTCCTTGATCGGACTAATGAAATGTTAGCCATCGATTTTTACCGAACCCTTCCACCTTTTAACTGGCAAAAGTTTATCTTAGTTGCATATGATGTTTTTAGTAAATGGGTAGCAGCATATCCCGTACCAAAAGCTGATGCAAAGAATGTTATCAAATGTTTAATGGGAAATCAATTTCCTATTGTTGGTAAGCCTGATAGTATACTGACTAATCAAGCAACTGCATTTGTATCTCACCAATGGAATCCTGGATTCAAATTCAAGGTATAAAACACATCATGAGCTCCATAAAAAATCCTCAATCTAATCCTTGTAAGCACATAATGAGAGAGTTGTAGATTATTTTGAGTCTATGTACCAGATAACCATACCCAATGGGTTCATAAATTGCCTGAAATTATTAGTTATATAAATACAACTTATCATGAGTCGACTGGTTTCTCTCCCATGAGACTACATTATGGGAGACATGAACCTATTCTAATTAAAACTTCATTTCCAATAGTTAGGGAAAATATTGATATAAAAATAGATCAGGAAAAAGCAAAAATTAAGCTTAAAATTATGGGCAAAAAAAAAGGTAAAAGGTCACGTAAGAGCCACACCTCTTCAAAATAGATGATTTAGTATTATTACAAACACCTCATGTCAGTGATGTTTAGAAGAATAAATACAAAAAATTCTTAAGCTTGTATGAGGGTCCTTACAAAATTCTAAAACAGATTGGAGAGAATGCTTTCCTGCTGTCAACTCCAGAAGGTATTAGAGGAACATATAATGCCTGAAGCCTCATTCCCTATTCTGTAAGAGTCTAAAACAGAAGCTGTCAAAATTAGTGTAATAGGGATTATGAATTTAGTTATTGTGATATTTACAGTTTATTAATTTAAAGACAAATTAATAAACCTAATAGTAAAGTTAGTGTGATATTTAGAGTTTATGAATGGTTCAAAGGCATTAATAGACTTAATAGTGAATTTCAAGAGTACAGGGAATTTTGTTCATTTATTTATTGTAGAAAGATATGCAGTAGAAATCAATATAAAATATTTTTTTTCAAAGGTAAAGCATTATAAAATTTAAAATTAATTGAAGGGAGGGGATGTTGTGCACTTTTTATTAGCTCAGACTATTCTAAAATAGGATTTTGGTGTATAATTTTAAATTTTACAAATCCAATAATATTTACTTCTTAAAAGAAGACAGTCATGACATATTAGATTATAGGATTTAAACTTGGTTTCAGCTAATGGAAATTTATAAATGATCTTAACTCAAAATACACATAGATAATAACCATAGAATCATATATATGCAAATGGATGGACAAGTTATATCATTTAGTATTTAAAATCAGTGAAGTTTAACTTGTAATTTTGTAAACAAAATGTGTAATAGACTAATAATTATTGTTTGTGTACATTTGATTTTAAAAATAGAAAATATTTGTCTTCGAATCTTGCTATATTTACAAGTAAATAAATAGGGTTTAATTTTGCAAAACAATGATTAAAAATTAAAACAGTAAATTCTATCTTTATTTGATTTCTAAAAATATTGTATTTTAATATTTAAAAAAAAAATGGAAAATCAGTCATTTTAAAATAATAAACCAAAAACTTTCAAAATAAATAATTGTTTCATAGAAAAAAGTGGGAAAATATTAGCCAATCAAAGAGTTTCAAACAATCTTGGAATATGAAATTCAAGAGAGGGGGGTAAAAAAAAAAGAGCTTCTGGATCGTAAAGTATAAGTAACTAAGTTTTTTTTTCTTGGTGATATTTTTTTTTCTAAAAAAAAACAAAAAACAAAGTTGGATTAAAAATTCCTAAAACCTTATGATTTACAACTCTATATCAATATACATGGATAATTATAAGCTCTGTTAAAATAATGGAATAAATTAATCGTTTTTCTACTGGGCAAGTCAATAATCGGAATTCCCAATAATTTCTTGAAAATTAATAAGTATTGAAGAAATAATCAGAGATGAATAATGAACGAATATATTCACAGAAAAATAACAATAATTGTGCCATAGGGAAAATGAGCTGCTGTAATACACAAAAGGAAATAAATAAACACCGTAAATATCCAGTAAGGATAGATAAAAGAATAGTAAACCTCTTGGAAACAGTTAAGTATATATATTTAAAATTTAATGGAACTAAATAAGTAATAAATGAAAAGTGTTCATTATTATTCTGGAAGTATATAAAATCTTAATTACAATGTGTGATAGAATTATTTATTTGGAGCCAATAATGTGACATGACACATTCTTATGTGAAATCGTAAGTGTGCTTTTTATTATAGAAAGAAATATATATCATCTAAAATAAGTAAGGCAAGCCACAAATAAATTTTTATTACTAAACAAAGAACAAAATGAAGGATTATTGTTGCAGTAACTCAAATACCTCGCGAATCTTCGGATAAGCAGAATCTTCAAAAAATAAGAAAAAATAAAAACATTCTAACAAGTTTATGGAGTGTAGAACAACTAGAAAATTTCATTTCAATAAAAATTTTATTAACAATAAATAGTGATTACATACTAATAAATGATAAATAAATGAATAAATTGTACAATATGATTATATAATGTTCTATATGTCATCTGGCTAGATTATGTTATGAGAGCACAATGTTATACTCTTATATGGTTAGGTATAGTGAAGAGATTCTAAGAACTTGTTTAATGGTATTAGCATTTTTAATATAGACATGAATATTTTTTTTTATAAATGACTATTCTATAATGCTGGTTAGGAGGGAATTGATAATCAGAAAAAGGAAAGAGCAATTAAAGATCAGGTGTCAGCAAAGACTTTACTGGAGGCAAGGAGCTGGTCACGTTTCTTGATTTTTTTGAGCGTTTGATAAAACAATGGTATGATTTGTGGGGGGGGGGTAATTCCATGAGACTTTTGCATCTCACTATCCATATGGAATAAAGGACAAAGGTAGAAAGCCTTATTATTGAAAAAAAACCATTATGAATGGCATTTTCAAGTGAGAAAATCATATCAGGTCTTATGTTGGAATTGATTATAATTATATCTTTCAGAGTTTTAAGTCTTGGGCACCGGTGCATAATATGGTCTATGGTTTCATCTTCACGAGCACACAGACCACATATAGGGTCAATGCTGGTAAAACCTCTTTGGTGATAAAGAAACCAATTCGTGGGTAGCACATTAAGATTTATTTTAATGATGAAGTCAAGGAATTTGGGTTCCAGACTCCATCTTTTGAAGTGTGTAATGAGTCTTTGATTGGTTACTTTTAGGCTGGTTTTAATGGGTTGTTGATTATAGTTGATTATATTGTATGCTTCCCATAAGGTGATTTTTTGGTTAAGGTTAAAGGGTATTATCGGGTTATAAAGTTGTAGTTGTTGTATTAGGGATGCTATCCATGAACTGGAAGAGGGTGGAGGACGATCTGTCGGTGTAATTTTTTTAATAATGTTAGAGTATCCGCAGGAGAGGATCAGATTATGTAGAGTGTTGTGGGTTTTCTGTAAAATGATTGCTTGTATTGAGTGGAATGACAGTCCATTGAACCTCCATGGTCGTTGGATACCTCGCAAGCTAATAGCAACTGTCCTTCCTCTCCAGAGAAGTTTGGTGCATAATCGGTTAATTTTATTTTGAAACTGTTTTAGACATTTTAATGAATGGAAGATAATATGAGATTTTTGGCATTATGATCATGTTGAGGAGGCCAACCTTTCCATATAATGAAAGGTATACTCTAGAGAGTGAAGTGGTGATGGTTTCAGTTGAATGGAGGATTGCATCTTGAATCTCTCTTGCCATTGCAGTTGGAGTTTTGTAGATTGGAAAACCTAGGTATCTTTGGGGTTTTGCAGAAAAGGGAGAGTTAATTTCTTTACCAGACATTATCTTCCAGATGGAAGATTTGTTAAAATTTATTTGTAGGCCAAGTTTTGCTGTATTTCTGTTTAATATGTTCATGAGATGAGGAAGGTATTTAATGGTGGGAAGCACAACCATGATGTCATCTATATATGCAAATACATTGAAGTTTTTATTGAGAGAGGGAAGGAAAATTCCAGGGAGGTTTTTTTCTATATCCATCAGAAGAGGATTGATGTATGCTGTGAAGAAAAGGGCACTGAGTGGGGATCCTTGAGGGATCGACTTGTATGGCTTGAAGCCTGGTGTGATCTTGCCATCAAGAGAGAGAAAAATCTCTCTGTTGTTGAGCAGATTGCTGACCATCTGTACAATCCCAGCTGGAATGTCGCATTCCAACAGAATATCCAGAAGGATGTTTATCTGGACTGAATCAAATGCTGCCGCAACATCCAGCTGGACAGCAATAGATTTTGATTTACGATGTCCTCTGATGTAATTGAACAGTGCAGTTACATTGGACATAGCATGCGAGGTTGATGATCCCTTTTTTCCGTATTGGTTTGATGAGATATGGCTAAGAATTTGAGTTTGTATTTGATCTTTAATGACTGACTCAATTATCTTGATAAGCAATGGGGTCATGGAAATTGGCCGGATACTGTTAATGTCATTTAGTGGTTTTGCTTTTTTAATAAAAGGCACGAGTGCCACTGGGTAAAGATCTGTTATGTTTCTGTTGCCAGAGGCTAGGTGATCAATCATTTTTTTAATAATTGGCACAGTGAATTGACTGAGGTGTTTGAGAAGGAAATTTGGGATGCCATGAAGGCCAGGATGAACGCCGTCAGGGAGAGATGTTATCTTCTTTTTGATTTGGATTTCCATGATGCCATGTTCGCCGGGGTCACCAGCATCCAACCAGCTGTTTATAGGAGGAACTCCATCTTTTTGCATTAATTGGCAGAATTGTTTGCTGATGTGCTGCATCATTGGAAAGCCAATATGATTGGTTCCCTTAGTATTAATGGATAAGGGAGTGATTTGTTTTTTATTGTATCCCAGTGCCCATCTGAGATAGTCTCTTGTCCAGCAGTGTTGTTGTGCTAAGAAACATTTGGCTCTTCTGATGGATATATATTCTGCAAGGGACTTTTGCTTGATTTTGTAGAGATTTTTAAGGAAGATAATTTTTTCTGTATTTGTGAAATTTTGCTGTGATGCTTGAAGTTGTATATTAATGTCTGTTAGGTCATTTAGCAGGCCATTAGGTCCTTTGATTTTCCTGGTGTGGTGATTTAATTTGGACTGAAGTATTCCAATGAAGGAAAACCAGCCCTCCTCAGCAGGCAGGGAAAGGATGTTTATTTTCTGGAAAAGGATGTATGCCTCAGACACTATCGCTTCAGTCATATTTGATTGGGTGATCATGCGCATGGTTTTACCAGGTCCATCAATAGGTGTAGGGATTGCAATAGGTGTAAGTTGTAAGATTAGAGCCATATGATCAAAGAAAGCAACAGGGGCCAAGGCTGCATCAAGGTTGAAATGGAGGCCTGGGGTGTAGAAAACCAAATCAATCAGGGACTTTTTAGTTTTAGTATAGAAAGAGTAGGCTTCAGGAGGGAAGAAACCCTCTCCACACATTAATCTGCGATTTATTAGATGCAAAAATCTCTTGTTGAAGTCATTGTATGTAGTGTTAAAGTCTCCTAGAAGAATAGTAGGAGAGGCTCTGTTAGCGTTGATGGCATTTAGGATATGGATTATTTTTAGATATTGAGAGGTGTCTTTGGCTGTATATATATAAGCTATGATGATCGGATAACCCCAATAGTCTATTTCTATGACAATAATATTGGCATCTATGAATAGAATGCTAAAACTGTTTGGTGGTGTTGACTTGCTGAGAAGAATACCGACTCCACCTGAAGCAGAATGGCCTATGGAAAATCTAGTAAATCCGAGAGCTGAGAGACGAGATAATATTTTATGATCAGTCTTATGGTGATATTTAGTTTCACCCATAAGAAGTATATGAGGGGAGCAGAGCGAGAGCCAGTTTTTAATAGCTAGAACTCTATCAATTGAGTTGATGCCGCGAATATTAATGCCAGCAATTTTGAAGAGCATGATAGATTAATCCAAACCGTCCTCAGCAAAGTGTACCAAGTCAATATGGGGCATCTCCATGTTAATGAGTTCTGATGTTGTTTGGAAATCAGTCTTGTGATTGAACTTGTGGATGGATTGGTGATATATTTGTTGGTTGAGGAAACGCATCCATGAAGTCTTCGGTGTCTGATGAAGTAGTGTAATCTATCTGAGATTCGTCAGATGGATCAATGGTATTGATAGTTTTAGGATCCATGGTTTTCCTCTTTTTTTCTATGGATTTGTGAAGCTTTGTGCTGGATATATCTGAGATTTGTTTGCTAGTGGGTGGTGGTGAATAATGTATTGGATGGGAACTGTCATCATCAGAGCTTGATTTATCTGAGCGAATTGATTGTCTTTTAACTTTCTTATTTGTATTTTGGGTATTTGTTGTGTTGGTTTTTTGGGGGTTTTTAAGTTTAGTAGTGTTGTTTTCTTTTTCCTGTTCTTTTGATGAAAGTGTTTTTTTATTGTTATAAGAATTTGGTTTAAATTTTAGACCTGAGTCATTTTCGGTTTGTTGTAACTGTTGTGAAACATTAATTATGCTGACTTTCGGGTTGAGTGTTTGATAAGTATTTTCATCTGGATGGTCGATTACTGCAGGTGTTGAAGAATTGAGGACAGTTTGTGGATCACTTTGTTTAGGTTTGTTAGACTTAGCTGGCCCGAATGATGATGCATCATTGGTTTTAAGCTGGATGGGAGTTGTTATAGATGAATTGTTTTGAAATTTTTTAAGTGTATTTTCTTCATTGCCTAGGTTTTCCTTGATCTCGTTAGATGGTTTGGTCATATTGTCTTCTTTTGTAGAAAGAGTTTGGCCTAGCATTGTTTCTCGGGGATTAGTACAATATGTATCTAATGAATGATCTTGAGTATTATTGGCTTGAGAGATTGGTTTAGTAGCAGTATATGTTATTGCTTGGTTCTCTGATTCACTACTATTAGTATAAAGGTTGGTGTTTGTTCTTTCTTGAAGATTTTCATTTTGAAAGATAGGTTTGGATGTGAGAGGGTTTGTTGGAGGATTTATTTGAATCAGATTGTCTGGGTTTGTGAGGTTGCTGTTTGAATTAGTCCCATGTGGTGATTGTCTACTTAAGGATGTGATAGTTGTATTAATAGGTCTACCAGGGCATCTGTGAACTTTATTCTTTTCAATACCACAGTGTATGCATATTCTTGCTGCACAATCTTTAATAAGCTGTGTTCTTTGAAGGCAGAAGAAACATTGTGGCTGTACTCCCCTGAAGGTCAAAACCATAGGAGAGCCTCTTGCAGTAATAATGGTGGGTATGTCAGTGGGTATAATGTTTTTCTTTAAAGTAAGTGTGAAGATAACTGTATTGGACAGGATTTGATCTTCGAAGTGAGGGTTTAATAGGTGTTTAAATTTGCTAACTGAACCATAATTAATAAGGATGTCTTGTAGTTCTTGTTCTTTCAAGTGGGCAAGGCAGTTTTGAATTCTGCCGGATAGTGTAGCTGGACGGTTCATATCTATGGAGCAAAGTATATAATTTCCCAAAGATCGGTAGTTATTTTTAAAGTTCATATGGTCCACCCACGTTTTAAACTCAACGATAACATAGAGGTCATTGGGATGATTAAGGATCATGTGAATGCCTCTGCCTAATTGATTTTGATTGATTAGACTGTATAATTGTTCTAGAGGGAACTTATATAACGCACATTGTTGATTTGTTATGGCTAAGATTAACGACTTATCGCTGTAGTAGTTTGTAAACGATTTATACAGCGTGTTGGGAATCGTTTTGTTGAACTCGTTATTTATTTTTAGGAACATGTCATCATTAAGATCATTTATATTAAATGAGACATTTTCCAGAGTGTTTGATTCTTGTTCTGTGTCTAATTCTGAGATATTCAAATATAGTTCATTGAAATTATCGGCCTTAATATTTTCGGAGATGCTCTCAGAATTTTTACACCTTATGATATTTGCATACGTAGTGGAATTTTTCAATATTGGAATTGAGGAAATTGGTTTAGATTGCAAGTTGGCTGATGTAGCAATGGATTGTTCTGTGCTATAATCTTTGTTTGTTTTGGAATGAGGTTTATTAGTTTTAAAATTTATTTCTTCTTTTTGATTTTTAAATTTACTGTTGACAAACTGTAGTGTGACAGCACTGGTTTTGTCGACCTCTGGTGGAAAAGTTTTAACTTTAAAAAATTCGCCGAAATCATCTTGTTGGAAATTTTGTCTATTATTTTCAGATATGGTTTTCGGGGTATTATTGGGCAAAGAAAATTGCTTATTAGAGTCTTCTGAGGGAGCATAAAGTCTTCGGAGAGGAGATGATTGGTTTTTGCTTGTATTGTTAAGGATTTCAATAGTTTCGCTTGATGAGATATTTATGCTATTGTTTATATTAGGGGTAAGTTGAATATTTTCTAAACTTTTGTTGATATTTGCGATGGTGTTTTCATTTGATTTATTGGTTTGTGGGTTTTTATTTGTAGTAGAAGTTAGTTTAGTTGCATTTAGATTAGATCTAAGACTATAATATTTACGACCGATGGCTGCATTGCTAGATTGAATGCTGAGATCGGGGTTAACATTAATTTGAGAGTTATCGATTATATTATCACTTTCCATAATATATAATGTTTAAAACCGACTTACCTTGAATAAAAGACGTAAAGGTAAGGGGACAATCGTCCCTGTCTTCTTGAAACTGAATCGCTAAGGGACGCTTTTAATAAGACCAGTTGCAAAGATGGCTGCCAAAAGCGGAAGTATCAACTAGAAAATATAAAAAGTGTTCTTATACGTTAGCTGTGAGTTTAAAAGAAAACTTCTTTCTAATGTTGGTATTTATATTTTTAATCTATGATTTGTTAGTATAATAGTGGAGGGGAAGAGAACAAAATCATTTAATATGGAATTAATTCAAGTGTTGTTATATTAATAGTTATTTAATAATTCGGTTAAGTTTAAAGATTATGAATCCTTTAAATAAATAAATATACTCATTATTTTAGTATGAAAGGGTATGTAAAATGATATATTCACAATCCACAGAGAAGGTTGTATTTACATGTGCAAATTGATAAACTAAATACAGTTATTTTCTTTCTTATATGAAAGATAAAAGTATTAATTTTGTTTGCTTAATAACCTCCAGAATTATGACCCTATGTTCTCACTGATTGTTTTGTATTATTACTTAATCATCAAGTACTATTATTATGTAGAGATTGAACTAACAGACTATAAATAGAAAAAAAATGCTTGTTTAATAAACTGAATGTGTGATATATAGTTCACATACATAGGGATAAATATCTCAACATGTAATGGGAAATCATTAGTTTTGTTTAATAATCATACTTTGAAAATTAATTTTCTGTTGTTACTATTATTATAATATATATGTATTATTTTGTTATGTTATTTTAAATTTGATATTAATGGAAATGTTTATTATCATTTGTAATGAATATTATTAAAATTATTGTTTTAAAAGTTTTATTAAATTCCAATTGCTGCATGTCTTTTCTGGGCTCATTTTCACCACATCACACAACTTAAAATGTACAGTCAAAATTAAAATGAAAAGTCAATTCAATTTAAAGCAAATCTAACAGTTTAATAAGCATAAATCTCTTAGTAAAGATTTTTTTACTTGTTACATGCTGCCTTGACCCCATAGGTCATTGATGACATTGCCAATTATTAAAGTGTATTTATTAATATAAAATTAAATGATACATTAGTTATTAGTGAAAGTATTAGTGTTAATCACAGTTTAGTTAATAATATTATTTTAATATTCAGTATTAAAGAACATACATATAAAGCTTGACTATGAATTTAAATTATAAGCCTTTCTTAATTTGTTCACTATCCATGGAAATCTGTAAAATTTCTCTTGATATTCCATAGGTAGTATGAAGAATTAATAAATCAATGATTTTCCTGAGATCTCCTTATTTTAAAGTTATTCTTGTGATTATTACCAATCTTAATTACTAGACATAATATGAATCAAAGTTTATCTGTAATTATCTAACAGATTAATTTAATGAGTGATTGAATTAAAACTTAATAGTTATAAATATAAAATAATATATTAGATATTATTGTCAGTCATGAGAGTACGTAGATACTTAATAAGGTGGAGTATCTGGGTATTCTTATGCCATTGAACAAGTATTTTGCATTTTTTTAATGTTAAGAGGATGTGATCTGTTTATAGGTAAACGAGTCTCATATTGATTATATTTAAAACATATCTTACTTTAGAAATATTTACTCATGTCAAAGTAACATGGGATAAATACTAATCTTATCTAAATTCAATTGTTATAGTTAAAGAAAATGGTCAGGATATAGTAAGTTTGCTAATAGAACCTAACCGGAATCCAAGTAGGACCTAATATAAGTGTCTTGGAAACTCTGCTTAGGGTCGTACTACCTATAGACAGGCCACAGTATATATATATATATATATGATACTTTATATACATATTTGCACATTGATGTCAATTTTTGGGCCTCATGCTTCTCTAGGCAGATAGGGAATATTGTGTGACTCACATGTCACAGAGTTTGAACCTGGCTACTGTTACAATATATATATAAGTTAAATTATATAGTTGATGTGAATTAATAAATATTCTTTTAGAGAAATTGTAGTTTGCAGGATATTTCATATTCAATTGCATAAAGAAATTATTCCACATAGTTTGTAAATTATTGTTTCATTATGTTTTGTTAATGCAATATTTTTTAATATATTTATAACCTACCTAAATAATATTATGTCATGGTTATTGCATGTGGATATGATTTTAATATTTATATAAATCTATGTGACGGTCTGTTTCTTAAACATGGACAGCATGTGAAGAAGTTGAATTTTTTTCACTGTAATAATATAGGTAGTGGGACACAAGCCCCATATGATCTCACAGACTCTTTGAGCTTCTAGAGAAATTATATCATTAGTTCTGATCAAAATATTAATATTTTGCACAACAGATGATGTTGTATTTATGTTATAGTATCTCAGTACCTTTTCAATATTTCCTGTTCTTTCTTTTATATAAGTAATGCATACTCTAGTAGAAACTTTTTTTTTCTTTTTGAAGGTTTTTGCCTTGTACATTTCTTTATTTATAGTAATGGTATTGTAATCATTCATTAAAAATACATCACATATGTGTTTGATCTCTTTTCTCAATGCAAATGTATTTGGAATTCAAAAATACCTTAGCAAAAGATGATATAGTTGCAGAGAATGTCGGGGATGAAAAATTATGAGATGATACTTTTAGGTATTTATTAGTATAAATAGACTTTTACATATAGAAGATAATAAGATATGATTATCTGTTGTAGAAACAAGAACATCAAGAAAAAGTTTCCTATCCAGCTCTATTTCCATAGTGAACTTAGTTTGGGGATGTGAGTTATTATTATGCATTAAGAATTGATTGAGTTTTGTTTCCCATGTGACCAAACAACAAATGAGTCATCAATATACCTAATCCAGATAAATAGTATGTGTACTGCTGAAATTAAAGTCTGTGTTTCAAACTCTTTCATGAATAAATTTGAAAATAATGAAAATAATTGAATGAATTTCTAAAAAATTTGAAATAAAAGCTATAACTTTTGACTGAATTTGTTTTTATGTTTCCTAATTTTAACATTAATCAATAAGCTATGTAGTCATTCCAATAGATAACTGATATCAGAATTAGGGAACAAAATCATTTTTCAACCAAAAGTTATATAGTCACATATTTAATTTTGATAATGCTAGAATATTTTCTAATTTGAAAAACTATGATTTGATAACAATGGGATCATCTATTGAAATATTAAAACACAGTTGGTTTTATTGAATATGATGAAGCATCCTTGTGCAGATCACTTATTTTATATCTTTCTTCTAAAATCTATTTGAAATCAATTGTAAAACTGAATAAAATAAATATTTTATTATTATTAATTCACCCATTCTGAATAATCAACTATCATATATATATATTGTAATTTTTTCAGATTTTAATAGATGCTGTTAGGCCATTTTTTACTCACCGTAAATTTAGTGAAGGTTAATTAAGTTATGAATACAAAAAATGTGAATATTTTGTTCAAATTTCTAAAAAAAACATAGCTATATTTCCTGATTAACTGGCCTATTAATTATTGTGTCCGGTATTGCTGAGGAAGTTAGTTTTAATTTATAAGAGAGGGGCATAGTCAATAGACTCCTAACTTTTTTGTATCCCATAATTTTGATGCAAGTAGCTATAAGATCGGGTTTATTATTACCTGTAACTTTTTTTATTTTATTTTAGTTTATTTTTTGGCTTTTAAATATTTTAAATGTCATTATATTTGGACCATCTACTTGTAGACTACAATACATATATATTGTGATTTTCTGAATGGGCACAAGTAATTTAACTGTGTTGGAGCAGTAGTGAATAACTGCATTGTATTAAAAAAATGAAATAGCCTTAAAATTTTTAAAATTTTTCTATTAATGGTTCAAAAACTTATATGTGGGCTAACTGTGCATTTTGGTTGGAAATGTTTTCAAGCATTTATTGTTATTTTTATGTTTGATAGTGTTTAATACAAGAAAGGGGGGTGGATTATTATGGAAAGTGTTATGATAGTAGTTAGATTGAGACAAAGTTGTTTTATTTATTTAGAAGATATCATTGATGTTTGTTGAATAGTTTTCTAATTTATTATTCATTGACACCCATTTATTTACTGATATTATAGTCAGTTGTAACCCATAGACTTATTAGTTATGTTTAGGTAGAATAGTTTAATATTCATATAACATTGTATGGGTATGAATGTTATCATTATCTCATTTTCATTTCATATCCTAATTACAACAAACAATATTAAACTTACAATAAAACATTTAAATTACAGTAATTATCTTTAATAATTTTGCAAAAATATATTTTCTAAGTGATAATGGATATTTGAATTAGTAAATTATTTGACCAATTTAAATAATCTTATAAACCATTTTATTTGATAGCTAATTGATATTCATTTGTTTTAAGTTTGTAAAAAGCTATTATTTTTGTTTTATTTGACTTGATTTAATTGTGAAGGTCAAAATAATTTAAAAAAAAAAGATTTTTGAATATTAATTAATTGATTAAGCATAAAAAATGTGGGAGTAAAGCTTCAGATGATCAGGTGACCTGTTTGATTGGTGGGGTAGATAATTTTTAAACTGATAGTTAATAATAATAATAAAAAAACATTATCTTTTTTAATTTCAGTAAGTGTACTTTTATTTTCTGCTGCTATCGATTATATCTCTCTTCCAAAACAGTTTAAAGTGAAACTCCCAAACAGCTTTTTCATGAAGCTCATTATTGGAACTTCAGATGTTTAAGCTTTATAAGGGAATGGCTGAATAGAAATATAAAGGTATCGGTCTTGCCTCTTTTGTCTAATTAAAACATTTAAACTAACATTTTCATTTTGTTTAAAGATGTTCTTTTATAATATTAAACTTATGTTATTTCATTTACTTTTACTTATCTCCGTTAAAAAGACTACCAAAATGCAAGAACTTTATAATTTTTTAAATACTATGTGTGATGTCTATAATGTTTTTTCGTCATGAAAATATATGCAGACTTTTTTAACAAAATTTACTGTGATAAGCTTTCTGTTTGACTTATATTTTACGCATACAAAAGTGAAGTTAAAATTTAAAAGAATATGTGTACTTGATTATGTGTTTGATATTTAAAAATTGTTGTGGAATGCTAACTTTATATCTTATTTTATGCTTATAAAATAATATGTGTTTTATTAAAGAAATAGAAATATGACTTACCCAGATTAATTAATTACTACTACTTACCAAATATAGATGCCTAAAATCGAATAGAAGGACTTTAATATTGCATATTTTTGTTCTCTTTGATATACGGATATATGTGTTAATGTTTAAGGAAATACAAATTGCCTGTGGACAATTATCAGCAATTTATTAAAGTTAATAATGCAGATACCAATCTAGAAATTATGAAAGTGAATATTTTCTGCAGAAAAATATGTTAAGTTATCATTGAATTAGATACCTTAGATGTACTTAAAAAATAAATAACAGAATATACCAATTAATTGTTGAAACTGTCTTTCCATGTATTTATTATTATAAATATTTATCATTATGTGTGATTTATAAGTAAACTCTATTAGCTTATGGCTAAAGGGCATTGGATGTTTACTAAATTAATTGTGAATTCTAACTGTTTTTGTCCTACAAGAACTTATTCTATATTTTATATTCATATTTAAACATGCACTCATTTTGGGATTCATCTCTGGAGCATTTAGTAAGCTTGAAAAGGAACTTTGTAAGTGAATTTTTTTTTCTCAAGTTTAAAAGAAGAATGACTCTATTTTTTTTTTATTTATTGTTAATAGTATATACATCATAGATAGTTAGACAGATTTAGTGTTGTATGTATTTAATATTATATGTTTATTTATTGAATTTGTGAACTTTGAGAACTTCTCAGGATAGCATAGCCACAAATGATGAATATGCTGGTAAAATCTTGGTTCAATCTTATATATCTTTCTTTATCTCAAAGTGAGAATTAATTTCAAGAGTAGCTAGAGAATAAAAAAAGGAAAGAATATTGTGTTAGAGGTAATAAAACTTAATTTATTAGATTATTGCTATTTAAAGTATAAAAAAAAAAACTCGTTCATAATAATTAATATTATTTAAATTTGAAACAACCGAATGTCTTATTTAAGCTAAAAGTTTATATTTTAATATGTTATTATTTATCTGTCGTAACTTTCACATATTATATAACTTAGAATTGTTTCTCATACTCTTATTTACGTGTTTGTGTCTCTATTTTGTGCAATTATTATATTTACTTAATAAACATTTAGTTTGATAGCTATTGCTCAATATAAATTTCAGATGTTGTCATATTCTAAAGAATTGAAGGAATGAGTGTTTTATCTGTGTGTATTTATCTGCCAGCATATAATGCTAGATATGTAGAAGATCTGTGAAAAAGAAAATTATTCTTGATACGTTCTATGTTTGTAGGGATGAAAGATTTTTCCCCTTAGTATATTATTAAGTATTTTTCCATGAATGGTGCCTATTTTAGTTTGTATGCATATGTATTATGAAATGATATTTATGAAGTCAAGTGACATTTTCCCATTGTTTGTTTGGTGATGAGAAAAATTCCACCAATAGTGTATTTCAGATTCAAATAAGTTATTGTTGATATATTAGTTAAAGAGTTTATTTGCTCCTCATGTGCTGGACTCCTCTTGAACGTATAGTTTGTATTATCATAAAATATAGCTCTGTGTAATTCAGTCAGTGGTCGGATAAATAGTTAATTTAAATTCTTTATTGAATATTAGAATCGATATAGTGTTCTATTTGCTGGTAGGTTTATGACATTGTCCAAAATTAAATAATTATTTAATAATTCCTGAATAAATTAATAATATGTAGAAATATTGTTTTCTATTATTATTGCATGGGATGTAGCACACACGTGTAATGTAAATAATATCATGGATATAAAGGTATAATATTGCTAAGTTTATATATCTGAAAATAAACATTATACAGTATATCATGTTGAATTTGCCATAAGTTAGAAATCATCAAATCAATCGTATGATTAGCATTTGTTTCTATTTTATTTTGTATGCCTGAAATTGTAGGTATTTAAAGTGATTATTTAATTAAGATTATTTAAAGTTGCTCTCTTGATAGACAAATGTATTAATTTGCTTTATTCCAAAGATTGATAGTATATACTCTCCAAAAGTGTATATTGTGCCCAATAATATAATGTATGATTTATTCAGTGTTGTATTTTGATAACAATTATTTAGATAGCCTGGATATTCAAGGTCAGAATATTAAGGTATAATTTATTAGCTAATTTACGTTTATAAATATGTCAATAATAAATTGTGTAATATGTAATGGGGATAATCCTAAATTTCAATTAATAAATTTACTTGTAAATGTTAAAATTAAGACAAAAGTCTTATTCTGATATTAATTACTTTTAACTAAACCTTAAGTGTAAATAAAAGATTTGTTTATTATTTAAAACTGTGTCTCGAGTTGTTCTTGTATGCATTGGAATTCTGGTTTCCACATCTCCATATTTCATACATTTATTACAAAATTAAGTATATTATTTTATGGCTTAGATATTAAATATGCTAAGATCTGATAATATTGTTTCCTAGATCCAAATGTTACATGAAATATTTTACCATGTGATAAACTTATAAAGATGTTACCTAGTTAGTGTATTATTTAGATGATGATGTGAGATTAAAAGATACCCTATCTCCTTCGTTATCTGATTGCTAGCCCAGTAAACATTATTCAATTTATTTCATTGTATCTTATTATAATTTAGAGTTATAAATTACTGGCTAATAGAGTTCTTTAGTCTAATTATGTTATAGATTCCCTGAGATCTGATTTATATATTCCTAGATCAACATTGATTCAGCTTTTAGATTAAGATGTGCTGAACAATAGAATTATTTAGTGTTGTGCCTTTCTATTCTGTCAGAGTTATGTTGAGCTATTATAGAATGTAACTGGATGATGGTAGAGATCAAATTGAAATTATATTTTTGTTAGATGGAATAAATAAAACTCTGCTAGCCTATATCATTTGGTTAATTAATAAATAAGGTTTATATTTTATTTGATAGCTTATATTATTTCTTCCTTCGTTTATTTATATTCTCTATATGTTATGAACTGTCTGTAACCTTCCACTGAGTGAAGCTGTGGAATAAACATAAGTAAAAGAATCTTAGCATTAATTATGAATCAGATAAAATGATAAATCGTTCTATTCATTAATAGAACTGGCTCCCTGGGCATTTTCTCATACAATGTACATGAGTGGTAATGTGTGAGTAGGTTACAATATATATATATATATATATATATATATATATATATATTGATATATATATATATATTATATATTGTAACCTATATATATATATATATATAAGAATAATTGTTCTTTATCTCAAGATCAATTTCGTTATTACTTAAGATTTAATACTTCTTCATTAAGATCTTAGCATTGACAATGGTGAATGATATTTCATAGACACGTGTTAGAAAATTTTAGAAAATTAGATACATGGTTTAATTGAAAAAATACTTTATTTACACACACACACACACAAGCATGCTTACACATGTATAATATTAGCAAATATAAGGCGCATACTTTCTAATATTACAAACTATAAAGAAAATGGAACAGTCACAAAGTCATTAGAAGGAATTAATGATTTTATTTTAACAGCATTTACCTGAGAAAATTTAAATAAGGCTATGTTTAGATCTACAATAAGCAAAGTTCTTTTCTCACAGTATGTATGAAAACCTTAGGAAAAAGTGGAGAAATCATAAGGAACACCTTAGATAAGTGTATGGAATTTCATCTGGCTGTTACCTTTATCAGGATGATCAGTTGGTTAGAGCATTACCTTAAAATTCAACATTCAAGAATCTAAGGATTCAAGTTTGACTCCCATGCTGATACTGTCACTGGTCAGACCAGAAATAACTGATGATGGGAGGAGAATTATATCTTTCAAAATGTTGTGCATATTCTAACATGTGTCTTATTGCTAAGAGTTGGATGTAATTTCTCAATTAAACTTTATTAATTTCTATCTAGACATATATTAAACAAATAATGAAGATATGTGTAAGAGATTGTGATCTGGACTAACTGATGAGTGCAGGTTCACCATGAAATGCACATCTAGGGGATTATTTATCTTTTTCACATGTCTTTGGTCATATGTTTCAGTAACATGTGATATAATTGTAATTTTAAAAAAAAATAAAGTTAGGGTTTCTCTTAAAATGTGTATATAAAGTTTAAATGTAATATGTTCTATATGAATTGCTTGACAAAGTGTATGTTTGTAAGGTATCTATGGTTTGAGAGGTTGGTTATGCTTCCAAGCTGATGGATGATTGTGATTGGCTTCCAAAAAATGCTATAACTTATTAGAAGCTTCATTTACTTCATGTTAATTTAAATAAAGGTTAATTTTTCTAAAGTCATTCAATACACTATATTAGATGATGGAAATAGTTCAATATATAAATACAACTAAAATTCCATCATCCAAAAATCTTCAGGAAAATATTATTTAATTGTGTCTCTCATAAAAGTTTCTGGAATTTCAAGCAAATTGATACTTCTTGGTTAGATTGTTAGTTAGATGCATGAGTTTGTATGAGATTTTTAATGTTGTTCCTGTGGCATTTGGGAAATCATCACTATCATTACATTTATATATTAAATTCTAGAGAACCTCATGGAATGTGAATCCATCTTCAATTTCCATTTTTTACAGATTGGTTCTGAGCTGTTTCAATATGCAAATGTCTAACTTTAACCAGTTCAAATTTGTTTTTAGATAGATTTTCTGCAATCAACCCAGTTATCCATTCTTATTAATGGAAAATCCATGAGTATCTAACTGTTATTCTTATGGCAGCTGTAAATATTTTTGCCAAAAAGTGGATTCTTTCTTAAAATATATTTTTCTAAAGTAGCTAGACCTATGTTATAAGAAGTGTTTTTTTTTTTTTTTTACTTTTGTAAAGATAATTAGCTTAAATTCGACATTATTGATTTTCGTTGTTGATAAATGATATTTGTTTAAATATATTACAAATACTGTGCAAGTTCTGGTTAAATATGATGACATGCTCATCAGATAAAGGTCTTTTTTAAATATAGACAGATTCCATGAAAAACTGTTGTCCTTGAACTGCTTTAAAGCAGGTGTGTCCAATGTACAATCGTGATCGACTGGTTGATCGCCAAGAAATTTTAAGTCGATTTTATCTTTAAAAACTAAAATTTCAAAAACCTTTTTTTGAAAAGCAACTATTGTAATTTGGGATTTTTTTTATTTGAATGCAAAATCCAATTTAAAACTAAAATTTTAAAAACTATAAGCTTGTAAAAAACAGTCAAATAATAAAAATTGAAGAAAGCAATCGATAAATTTACTACTATTTCGTTTAGTCGCGTCTATTTTGGTTATAGCAATACAAAAAAAAAAAAAAATTGTTTATTTTTAATTTTCATTTAATTAAATAGGCAGACAAGTTTTGACATTTTAATTTTTTGAAATAATTTCTATTAATTTTTTTTTTTTTCATTTGTGAAAAGTGGTTTCTATACTTAAAGTATATTAATTTAATATTATATGAGTATTTTTAGTGATAATTCTTATTTTGTTGCAAAAAATGAAATTATTTGTTTTTTTTTACCCCATAATGAGCAATAAAAATGAAAAAAAAAAATCATTTCGATAACGATTGGCAAGAAGGGTTTTTATTCATCATGCATGAAAAGGGTGTGTTAATATTTATTGTGTAATTCTACAATACCTTTACCGAAACAGGTAATCTAAAAAGACAATTTACTATTATTTATCCAAGTTTTGATCCAGACTTTTCTCCAAAATGTATAATAAGAAAATATGAAGTACAAAGATTAAAAACATTTCTAAATTCACAGCAATCTTCATTCAAAATAAGCTGTAGTAAATCGACAATGGCAACGGTGACATCTCTCTGTGTATGTCGAATTTTTATAAGGCACAAAAAGCCTTTTACAGATGGTGATTTATTTAAAAAAGCTTTTTTGACTCAAGAAGATATCTTATTTCACAATTTTAAAAATAAAATGTAGATTGTTGATGCTATCCAAGATATACAACTTTCCAGATAAACTGTAATAAGATGCGTTGAAACCATGGTGATGAATTTAAGATCACAACTTTAATTGGATTTAAAAATTATTCATGTTTTTCACTTCAATTTGATGAAAATTGTTTATAGTTTTAACTTCATTTGATGAGTCAACTGACAGTTGCCATATGTCTCAAATTAGTGTATTTGTACGTTTAGTATTTCCTGATTTGACTGTAAAAGGAAGAATTTCTCAAAATCCTATCTTGAAAAGAGTGAGCAAGATGAGAAGACATCTACAATATTTTTAAAACTTTCATAATATCTAAAAATCTTCCTCTTAAGAAGATTAATTTCCATTCCTACAGATAGGTGCTCCTTCTATTACTGTTTGGTAAAATGGATTTTTAGTATTTTATAAGAGAGATATTGATTTTCCTAATTTTATTTCATATCATTGCAAAATTAATCAACAATCATTATGCAGTAAAATGTTAAACCTTGATGATGTTATGAATGCAAATATTAAAATAATCAATTCAATTATGGTGAAAGCACTGCAAAGAAAATTGTTTCAGTCATTTTTAGATAGCATTGATACAGATTATGGTAACTTAGTACTCCATAATTCAGTCAGATGGTTGAGCAAAGCTAATGTTTTAGAAATATTCTACAAGCTGATACCACATAAAAAAGATGTTTTGGACAAAAAAAGATACCTGTGCTGTTTAATTTCACAATAAGCTGTGGTATCAAAAGTTATAATTTTTAAGGGATCTAACAAGTAAATTAAATAAATTAAATCTAGATTTTTAAGGCAAAACAAAACAATAATCAACATGAGTAATTCCATTGATACATTTGAAATGAAACTGGAAATGTGAATTTTTCAAATTAATAAAAAAAAACAATTGAAAAATTTCACAAATTTAAGAGAAGAAATTGGGTCAAACATAAAAACATGTGATTACCAAGAATTTGGAAATATTTTGCAAAATATTCTTCTGCAAATTTTACCAGTGATTTCAAGACTTTGAAAAACTTCACAAATCATTTCATTTTTACGTCATCATTTTTAAGATAAATATTGAAAATCAAGCTGTACTAATTGCAGAAATATTTGTTTTTGTTATTATTATTATTATTATTATTATTATTATTATTATTATTATTATTATTATTATTATTATTATTATTATTATTATTATTATTATTATTATTATTATTATTATTATTATTATTATTATTATTATTATTATTATTATTATGATGATGATGATTATGTTTCAAAAGAAACTTTATTATTATTATTATTATTATTATTATTATTATTATTATTATTATTATTATTATTATTATTATTATTATTATTATTATTATTATTATTATTATTATTATGATGATGATGATTATGTTTCAAAAGAAACTTTATTTGAAATTTAAGGCTTACATAAGTTTATGTGAGAAACACTAAGATTTAGAGGGTTTCTACAAAAAAATTATGAAAGAAGATTATATGAGTTGTAAACATACAACGATTATTGGTGAATTAATATATACTTAATCATTTTATTTACATTGTCATTATAGTCAAATTTATACGTGAGGTAATGTCGAATTATATTTATCTTAATATAGTACTTACACATTAGATTAATTTTATATATATATATATATGTAATATACAAATCAATATATATATATCAAAATACAGTACAATTTATATAAATTATATTCTTTTAGAAGTACTTTCGACTATACACTTTGTAGTCTTTATCAACTATATAACGTTGAATAATCAAAATGAGACAACCCTTAACAATACCCATAGTTCAATTCAGATTTCCCACAATTCTGTTATCTTGAACTATGGGTATTGTTAAGGGTTGTCTCGTTTTGATTATTCAACGTTATATAGTTGATAAAGACTACAAAGTGTATAGACAAAGTACTTCTAAAAGAATATAATTTATATAAATTGTACTGTATTTTGATATATATATTGATTTGTATATTACATATATTGTGAAACAAATACAGATATCAAATTTTATTTATATATATATATACCTTTATAATTGGTACAGATAGTTAGGTAGAGTTTGGAAAATGATTATATTTTTTTTTTAAATTAATTTGAGATACTTTTAATATGTAATTTGAATATTATAGATAGTAGGAGTTCAAACTCCATAGATAGGAGATTATGAAAATAGATTAGGCAGTTTGAACTCATTGTTATGTGAATTAAATGTAAATGATACACTAAATTATTTTAAATATATTTTTTTATTAATACAGTTTAAAAATATTATAGAGTTAGATTTCTTTAATTATGGTGATAAATATTGTATGTTGTATATATAAGATAATTATTCTGCTTAAAATATTATTTAAAATGATAAGTTAATTTAATATTATTTTAAAGGTGCTGAAAGTATCACATGATTAGATGTGTGTGATTAGATGTGTGTGAATATGAGTGCTCTCAGTTAAGATAGGGAAAGAAAATTTTACTTTTAATTTTAACTTGTTAAAGTTTGATACAATAAAAAGTACTAAAATAGACAATCTAGAAAAAATATTAGAAGAAGAATATTTAAACTTATTATTATTTTATTTAAGTATATTACTTTATTTATTTTTAAATCAATTTCAGGTTATTTAAATATTGAAAATTATTTTAAAAAGAATATTTAATTTTATTAAATAAAATATTGAATATTGAATCATTAAATAATTTGATACTATGTAATATTTGATGAGTCATAGTTTTAAAACTTAATTTTTAAAATCATATTTGATGTAGTTATGTAAATCCGTATATTTGTTCAAGAAGTATTGATCAATGAGATCATTGGATTGAAAGTGATATAAAAACTAAGGTTGAGGCCAGTCTAGACATATTCATTCACACATTTTTCTACAGATTTTCCACAGGTTAGTTGGAAATTTATAACTATATTTATTTTGTACTAATGTTTCTCAATCTTTTTGCCATGTGACCCAATATACTTCATTAAAATAGTTCTGCAATCCAAATGTTTGTTACATAAATTATAATATAAAATAAAAGAGATATCACAGCAGCATGTTACTATATATATGTATATATATTCAGATCAATTTGATAATATTTATAGTGAAGAAATAATATGTAAGTTAAAAGTTGAGTTAAAGTTAAACTACATATTTTTAATTTAAAAGTCTAACACATTTTGTTAATTAACAAAAAAAAAAAGTGTTTTCTTTTCAAACAAGGTTGCATAATTTCCCACCACTAGCATGAGTTGATGCTTAGGCTTCATTAATTTTAGTTGCATTTTTGTTTGCAATTTATTGAACAATTACATTTTGAAAATAATCACAAAATTTAACATTATGTTTATTTTAGTTCAAATTTACAATTGAATTTGAGAAAACTACACAAAAGACTAACACATATGTTGAACAGTCCTACCCTTTACCATTTCAAAGAGATACATTTATTAAATGTATCTATTGTCATCCACCTAAATTAACAATCATAAGTCCACATCACTGAGTCAAATCATAGATTTAATATTTTATATTATGGTTGATTAAATTTAAAATTTTATTTAATAGACTGATAAAATATGGTTTGAAAACCATCAAGCCCAACTGTAAGGTTACCATAATACCTATCTATCTATCTATCTATCTATCTATCTATCTATCTATCTATCTATCTGTCTGTCTGTCTGTCTGTCTGTCTGTCTGTCTGTCTGTCTGTCTGTCTGTCTGTCTGTCTGTCTGTCTGTCTGTCTGTCTGTCTGTCTGTCTGTCTGTCTGTCTGTCTGTCTGTCTGTCTGTCTGTCTGTCTGTCTGTCTGTCTGTCTGTCTGTCTATCTATCTATCTATCTATCTATCTATCTATCTATCTATCTATCTATCTATCTATCTATCTATCTATCTATCTATCTATCTATCTATCTATCTATCTATCTATCTATCTATCTATCTATCTATCTATCTATCTATCTATCTATCTATCTATCTATCTATCTATCTATCTATCTATCTATCTATCTATCTAGCTAGCTAGCTATCTATCTATCTATCTATCTATCTATCTATCTATCTATCTATCTATCTATCTATCTATCTATCTATCTATCTATCTATCTATCTATCTATCTATAAACTCTGTCAGATAATGAAAATTATTCTACACGAATAAAGCTTGATAAACAGAGCACAAAAACATTAATTATAAACAACAATTAGCCAAGTGCGTTCGGTACTGTATACCAGAATCATGGCAACATACTGGAACTGAACGGTTAATATTCCAGTGCATGCTCAGTGGAACACTAGTGTTACAATGATTAATAACATTTTTAGACTTTGCAATAAACCAAGCCTCTTTCAACTTCCTTTTCCGATCATTTGACTCATTGCATACAGTAGTAATATTTTGAGGATAAAACTCATGGACACAATTACTTTCATGATTTGAAAAAAAACAGAATTAACCTGCAAATCACTTTTAGATTTTTTGTACTGATAAATATGCTGTTGCAATCGCGTTAAAACATTCGCTTTCGTTTCCCCGAAATAAATAGCATTACAATCAATTTTTTGGCAAGTAATGGAATAAACCACTTCATACTTATTCATTTCTTTTACATTATCCTTTGAATTGTTTATTAATCTATTCAAACACAAAGGAGAACGGAATCCTACATTATAATCTTAACTGATAATATTTTTTAATTTCTTACTTATAGGTGGCACATAAGCTAAAGAAAACCACTTTTTGACTGCTTTATTATTTATATCCACTTTATGTTTGAACTTTAAATTCTGATAAAACAAACACAATTGTCTGTGTAATATAGTTTTCTTGTATCCCACCCCAATCAAGTCATTCATATATTTATCAATATTATCTTTCCTATCTGCTTCAAAATTACAAATATGTAAATTACGATACAATAAAACATTTACATCCAGCCATTTTATAATTCAAAGGAACATTCGATGATGGATGCATAAAACCTCTTACATTCAATGGTTTAACAAACATTTTTTACCCAAACATATTACAGCATTTATATACATTTACATCTAAATACTTTAAGATACCATCCTTTTCAAATTCAATAGTCTACTACAAACCGGAATTCTCATTTAATTCATTGAACATATTCATTATCACATCTTTTGAACTATACACAAAAACATCATCCACATATCTTCTATATATTAAATCATAACTCCTTATAAACAGCTCCACAATATGTTTTTCCATTTCTGAAAAACATATAAACTACACACAATACCACTCACTGCCAACCCCATTGGCCAACCATTTTTCATTTGATAATGATCCTTTCCATATCTTGCAGTAATATCCCCATTAATCCATTCCAACACTTTCACAATAAATCTAGCTTTACAAGTGTCTACATTATAATCCACCAAAAGTTTATTAATTACATTTATCGATTTATTATGGTCCACTGATCCATATAATTCACATACATCCAAGGAGGCCATATACCCATCATCAACCACCTTGGCAGACTCCAAAATCTGAACAAATTCGAATGTAGAATTCATTGTATATTTGCCAAAATCCAACCAAATCTTGTAACCATCTTGCAAACAATTGCAATGCTTTCTGATAATAACAACTCCCAAAATCCATCATCAATCTTAATGGAAAATTCTCCTTATGAACTTTAACACTTGCAAACAAATGTGGAACAATTGCAGGTGATGAATAAATTCTCAAATATTCATCTCTCCTAAATATTTTACCAACATACGGTAGCAAAACATTGGAAACAAACACTTTTAACTTATAATTCTCAACTTTTTCAAAGTTCAACTTAACAATTTGCTGAGAAATTTTCTCTTTATATATATATATATATATATATATATCTTTATATATATATATATATATATATGTGTGTGTGTGTGTGTGTGTGTGTGTGTACATCCATCATCACAAATCTATTGCCTTTATCTTCTTTTGCAGAAATAATATTTTTATCTTTCAGCAACACTTTGAATTTATTAATCGTTCTATACCACTTCTTATCCTTTGCAAGATTATAATAACAATCTTTTAACAATGGAGCAACCTGCTTAATCACCATCTCCTTCTTCTCTGAAAACTGATATGCTGTCTCAATATCTGCAATAATCTCCATATTCGGATCCCTCCAACCACCACCAACTAATCTAGGACCACATTCCAACAAAGATTTAAATTCCGTTGACAAATTTTCATTTGATAAATTCACAAAATTATCTTGTACTTCATTATAAATTATTACATTTTGTTTCTTCGCTAAAAAATTACTTTTATTTTCAAATTTACAATGTAAAAACATTTGCAAACCATTACACCTATCAATAATATCAACCGGTATTGAATAAAAATTTAAAATCCTTCGCCTTCTTGCAACATTTAAATATAATTGTTTTTTTTACAATCTTTCACAATACACTTCAATAACGTAATCCTCATTAAATTCATGGCTTCCCATTTCCTGTAAATGGAAGGGTTAATAAAAAAAATTGCAACAGTTCGGAAAAACTTTATATTTCATTCACTACTTTAAGAACTTTAACCACTCTCCAAGATTAACAATTTCTTTACATAACTTCAAGGCTTCTACATACTTCCAATCATAGTGATCTTGATAGTCCATAATTATACTTAAATAATAAATAAATAATATAAAAACTCTGTCAGATAATGAAAATTATTCTACACGAGTAAAGCGTGATAAACAGAGCACAAAAACATTATTTACAAACAACAATTAGCCAAGCGCTTTCGGTACTGTATACCAGAATCATGGCGACATACTGGGACTGAATGCTTAATATTCCAGTGCATGCTCAGTGGAACACTAGTGTTACACTGATTAAAAACGTTTTTAGACTTTGCAATAAACCAAGCCTCTTTCAACTTCCTTTTTCGATCATTTGACTCTGTGCACACAGTAGTAATATTTTGAGGATAAAACTCGTGGCCACAATTACTTTCATGATTTGAAAAAAACAGAATTAACATGCAAATCACTTTTAGATTTTTTATATTGATAAATGTGCTGTTGCAATCATGTTAAAACATTCGCTTTCATTTCCCCGAAAGAAATAGCATTACAATCAATTTTTTGGCAAGTAATGGAATAAACCACTTCATACTTATTCATTTCTTTTACATTATCCTTTGAGTTGTTTATTAATCTATTCAAACACAAAGGAGAACCGAATCCTACATTATAATCTTCACTGATAATATTTTTTAATTTCTTACTTATAGGTGGCACATAAGCTAAAGAAAACCACTTTTTGACTGCTTTATTATTTATATCCACTTTATGTTTGAACTTTAAATTCTGATAAAACAAACACAATTGTCTGTGTAATATAGTTTTCTTGTATCCCACCCCAATCAAGTCATTCATATATTTATCAATATTATCTTTCCTATCTGCTTCAAATTTACAAAGATGTAAATTACGATACAAAAACATTTAAATCCAGCCATTTTATATAATTCGATGATGGATGCATAAAACGTCTTACATTCAATGGTTTAACAAACATTTTATACCCAAACATATTACAGCATTTATATACATCTCCATCTAAATACTTTAAGATACCAACCTTTTCAAATTTAATAGTCCATGACAAACTGGAATTCTCATTTACTTCATTGAACATATTCATTATCACATCTTTTGAATTATGCACAAAATTATCATCCACATATCTTCTATATATTAAATCAAAACTCCTTATAAATGGCTCCACAATATGTTTTTCCATTTCTGAAACATATAAACTACACACAATACCACTCACTGCCAACCCCATTGGCCAACCATTTTTCATTTGATGATGATTCTTTCCATATCTTGCAGTAATAATTTCAGAGTGCTGCTGAAAGATAAAAACATTATTTGTGCAAAAGAAGATAAAGGCAATAGATTTGTGTTGATGGATGGACTAATATATATAAAGATAAAATTTCTCAGCAAATTGTTAAGTTGAACTTTGAAAAAGTTGAGAATTATAAGTTAAAAGTGTGTAAGGACAAGTTTGTTTCCAATATTTTGTGACTGTATGTTGGTAAAATATTTAGGAGAGATGAATATTTGAGGATTTATCCATCAGCTGAAATTGTTCCATGTCTGTTTGCAAATGTTAAAGTTCATAAGGAGAATGTTCCATTAAGATTGATGATGGATTTTTGGGGTTGTTATTATCAGAAAGCATCAGAATTGGTTGCAAGATGGTTACAAGATTTGGTGGGTTTTGGCAAATATACAATTAATTCTACATTTGAATTTGTTCAGATTTTGGAGAATGCAAAGGTGGTTGATGATGGGTATATGGCCTCATTGGATGTATGTGAGTTATTTGATCAGTGGACCATAATAAATAGATAAGTGTAATTAATAAACTTTTGGTGTATTATAATGTAGACTCTTGTAAAGCTAGATTTATTGTGAAAGTGTTGGAATGGATTAATGGGGATATTACTGCAAGATATGGAAAGGATCATTATCAAATGAAAAATGGTTGGCCAATGGGGTTGGTGGAGGGTGGTATTGTGTGTAGTTTATATGTTTCAGAAATGGAAAAACATATTGTGTAGCTGTTTATAAGGAGTTATGATTTAATATATAGAAGATATGTGGATGATGTTTTTTGTGTATAGTTCAAAAGATGTGATAATGAATATGTTCAATGAATTAAATGAGAATTCCGGTTTGTCATGGACTATTGAATTTGAAAAGGATGGTATCTTAAAGTATTTAGATGTAAATGTATATAAATGCTGTAATATGTTTGGGTAAAAAATGTTTGTTAAACCATTGAATGTAAGAGGTTTTATGCATCCTCATTGAATGTTCCTTTGAATTATAAAATGGCTGGATTTAAATGTTTTTTGTATCGTAATTTACATCTTTCTAAATTTGAAGTAGATAGGAAAGATAATATTGATAAATATATGAATGATTTGATTGGGGTGGGATACAAGAAACTTATATTACACAGACTATTGTGTTTGTTTTATCAGAATTTAAAGTTCAAACTTAGATTGGATATAAATAATAAAGCAGTCAAAAAGTGGTTTTCTTTAGCTTATGTGCCACCTATAAGTAAGAAATTAAAAAATATCAGTGAAGATTATAATGTAGGATTCCATTCTCCTTTGTGTTTGAATAGATTAATAAACAATTCAAAGGATAATGTAGACAAAATGAATAAGTATGAAGTGGTTTATTCCATTACTTGCCAAAAAATTGATTGTAATGCTATTTATTAAGGGGAAACAAAAGCGAATGTTTTAACGCAATTGCAACAGCATATTTATCAGTACCAAAAATCTAAAAGTGATTTGCAGGTTAATTCTGTTTTTTTTTTCAAATCATGGAAATAGTTGTGGCCACGAGTTTTATTTTCAAAATATTACTACTGTGTGCAATGAGTCAAATGATTGGAAAAACTGAGCATGCACTGGAATATTAACTGTTCAGTTCCAGTATGTCACCATGATTCTGGTATACAGTACTGAAAGCGCTTGGCTAATTGTTGTTTATAATTAAGGTTTTTGTGCTCTGTTTATCACGCTTTATTCATGTAGAATAATATATATATATATATATTGTAACGATATATAAATATGTCGTTACATTAATTTAAAATAAAAACTTAATAAAAGTTCGCAAATAAAAGTAAAAAACTAAATGCTAAAATTAAAATATTGTTAAACGTATATATTCACACAGATGCTAAACTTTAAAAATATTTTTTTCATAAACAAAAAAAAAAGTATTTGAACGTATTTTTTTTAATAAAAAAATACAAGATTGAAATATAAAAATATTTTAATAAAAAAATAACATAAGTTAAAATAAAAACAGGTATTAATTAATTCCTGTAATCTATAAATGGAAATGATTGTTTATTAATTATCTAAAAGCTGTTTAATTAAAAAGTCAGATAAAAAGTTAGATAAGAGAAGAAAGAGATTTTAGCTTGACCAATGGAAGCAAATAAAGGCCCGGACCATAACAAAAAAAAATAGAACAGTGACATTTTTGTTCATGGAATCCATAGGAGGATTATAAAAAAAAAAATATTCAGTTCCAGTAAGTTTTCCAACTTGATTTTGGTGAGTCTAGCGACAAGACGCACTTGTCGTCCTCACTCACTTATTTTAAAAATGCAAAGACTGTGATACCAGAACAGAACCAGCTAATGCTACCTCCAAAATATCAGACCGGTCTTCCAGGAAAGTCTCCATGGGAATTGCCAACGGGAACATGGACTCTTCTACCGTAAGCAATAGAACTGAACAATTATTAAAATCATAATATTAATTAAGAACTTTAAAGATTGGTAAGTTAATTTAAATTTTATAAAAAGAACTTTTCTCTGACTTATGTGTCAACTCAATTGATAATGTGTAATATTAAATATGTTTGTGTTTGATAAAAAAAAAACATTTCCATTTATTATTTATTTGTATTAATATTTATTGTTTAAATTTTAAATGAGGAAATTTAAGGTTGGGTATAGACGTTGCATAGATTCGTTAGCGGTTGATTATGTTGTGGTTTTCACATTCGATTAGAATATATGTCAACGATATCACTGCAAACATCTTACGATGAATGCTAATGGGATTTGTATATTCCCTATGCAAGTGATGTTTATCGATGACTTTGTATTTTGAATGGTTGTGTTTAATTTGGAATGTTTTTGACCATGGAATCTGTGCAGCTGATCTGTACTCAACATTTTAAAACAAATTTTATAAAATGCATTTGTGCGAACGTATTTAAATGTTAAATTTAAGTCGAGCGTGAATGGCTATATAGTTTTGTAAAGTTATATTAAGGGAGGGTAATCTTAGGTTATTCATTTCGTAGTTGAATTGGTTCAATGGATTGTATATATTTGTGTAATTAGTAGATGTAGTATGAAGTCCACTACAGGCAGGATTATAGATGTACGCCACACACACCCTCTGCCTATGGATGGGTTTGTAAGTCGGCAGAAGACCGCATTCCATTCCTATGGAGTTTTTTTGTTTATTGTTTTACTTGCCAACAGATGTCACATTCCTGTTGGTGGAGAGTCAATGTATTCTCTATTTCTACTTATTGTTCAGATGTACTTTCCTGACAGTATAGTATTTTGTGTTGTCGTATCATGCTACATTGAATACATGAATGTATCAGATGGATTGGTGCCAGTTTGGTTGCGAAATTTGTTGCCTAAGGTTAAATCAGGGAAGAATATTTTCTTTTCAAATGCAGATCTATGCAGTCTATTCATACTTGACTAGCTAAATAAAAAATTAAACTCATTGAAACTTAGTTAAATGTAAAATTAAAAGTTAATATAAAAATCTAAAATGTTAAACTTATTCCTCAAAATTTAAATGTTATTTTATATGTGCGTAAATAAATATTTTTATGTGTTAATTTCTGGCAGTGGCTTTTATTTATTGATATTTAAGATATAGATTTTTATCTCTGCGTCTCCACTGAGCTAGTGACTTGGGCTAACGATCAGAATATTTAAATAAAGTGGAATCTTAACAGCGCATATCTGCCTACTTTATAAATTTTTCTAGGTTTAAATGCCTAGATGGCGCCCTGGTAGTTGCAGATATTGTTTTGCGGTTAGATTCGATCTTCACTTTCATTCCGGATCGTTATAATATATATATTATAATTTTTTCAACTTTGTGTCAAATGAAGTTTGTGGGTAATTGGAATTACAGTTTTCATAAAATATTTGCATACTTATGGTAATAGCCCAGAGTCATGCATTGTTCAAGTATTAGACTTTACTTCTGACTGTATTATTTGTTAAATCCTGTAGATTTTTATGGATGTGAGCTGATGTGTCATCACCCTAAAAATATTTTATGTGTGTTGGAGTTGGTTTACAGGTTATATGTTTTGACATGAGGTACACATTATGGATAGGGTTGCATGGTGATTGTTGTTATTGTGTTTTGTTACTTATAAGAATATAGTTATGGACTGACTAAGTATTGGTGAATGCATTGAAAAAAGTGCTATTTTTGATAAGTTGTTCAGGCATGACAATATACTTGAAACACATAGTCATTAGTAGTAAGGATAGGTTGAATTGGGTGTTTTATTACAAATATTTAGATGAATTAACAGATGAACAAGTGTTATTAAAAACATCAGAAAAAATGTTTTTTTTTTTTTTTTTTTTTTTTGCATTTTTGGAAGTTAACTTCAATAATGTGTTCTGGTACAGAAATACAATTGTGAAACATGATCATTAGAAATAAGTATGGCTTGAACATTCATTTTTATGTTGTGTAAAAGCATATGGTGATTGTTGTGTTAAGTGGTATAGTCTTGTATTGGAGTTAAAAATATTGCTAACTTGAAAGTTTTTCCTGGTGATGCTGGCATAACTATTTTATGAGCTAGCATTGAAAGCATGGTAAAATCTATCTATTATTTTAATTTTCTAATTTAAATTTTATGTAAATTAGCAATAACAACATATGTATATAGATCCACTTTCACTTTCCAATTTTTTCCATGTCTATGATTTGTAATAGTTGAAAGTTGGCTAGACACATTATTTAAAAAATTAAACTAAAACAGATTTTATGAAAGCTTTTGTATACAAGGTCTTCATATATTTATGTTTATATTATTATTATTATTATTATTATTATTATTATTATTATTATTATTATTATTATTATTATTATTATTATTATTATTATTATTATTATTATTATTATTATTATTATTATTATTATTATTATTATTATTATTATTATTATTATTATTATTATTATTATTATTATTATTATTATTATTATTATTATTATTATTATTATTATTATTGTGATGATGATGTTTCCAAAAAAAGGAATTTATTTCAGATTAAAGTTTTCATTGATTTTAGTTCATATACATATATTTATATTGGGAACATGAGAGTTATATGTATATGTTTAATATATATATATATATATGATAACAGATGGCATTCTACCAAAAACACCATCAAGCATAGTTTTCTATTTACATAAATGTCAGAGCAAGTATTCACTATCTCTAACTTTAATTCCACTTTCAGATCATGATTTCAAGCTATTTACTATTGTCAGTGAAAGACAGGAATAAGAAACTAGATCCAAACACAAACTCTGAGCATTTATGAAACAGTTTCTATTCAGCTTGCAAGCGTGCATCTTTTAGACACGTTAATGTCTTCAAACTCAGCATAGCAAGCCAGATAGCTACATGGGTCTGATCTCAGTTCAGCATCACCACATAGTAGAAGCCTCTGCTATGCTGAGTTTGAAGACCTTAATGTGTCTAAAAGATTCACGCTTGCAAGCTGAATAGAAACTGTTTCATAAATGCTCAGAGTTTGTGTATGGATCTAGTTTCTTATTCCTGTCTTTCACTGGCAATAGCAAATAGCTTGAAATCATGATCTGAAAGTGGAATTAAAGTTAGAGATAGTGAATACTCGCTCTGACATTTATGTAAACAGAAAACTACACTTGACGGTGTTTTTGGTATAACGCCATCTGTTATCATAAATACAAGCATTAGCAAGTTTTTTAACGTGTTTTTTTTTCATAAATGTACTTTGAGGTCTTTCTTCCAATGATGTATATTGCAGAGGCTTCTACTATGTGGTGATGCTGAACTGGGTTCAGACCCATGTAGCTATCTGGCTTGCTATGCTGAGTTTGAAGACATTAATGTGTCTAAAAGAATCACGCTTGCAATCTGAATAGAAACTGTTTCATAAATGCTCAGAGTTTGTGTTTGGATCTAGTTTCTTATTCCTGTCTTTCACTGACGATAGCAAATAGCTTGAAATCATAATCTGAAAGTGGAATTAAAGTTAGAGATAGTGAATACTCACTCTGATGTTTATGTAAACAGAAAACTACGCTTGACGGTGTTTTTGGTAGAATGCCATCTGTTATCATAAATACAAGCGTTAGCAAGTTTTTAACATGTTTTTTTTTTTTGTTTTTCATATATATATAAGATGGGGAAAGTTACAGTTATGTGTGAAGTAACAACTTAGAAATAATTATAATTACATGTATTGGGGTCAGAATTTATCTGAATCATAGACTGGATTGGAAATGGTGTGTACATTAGCTTATCTATTTTTATATAATAAGATTTTGTGGGTATTTATATATATATATATATATTGTAACGAGACAGCGTTACATTGTTACCGCTTACAATATATATATATATATATATATACACACACACTCTGTATCAACACTAATATATTATGGGCCAATAAAAGTTCTCACTGGAAAAATTCTATGTGTTGATGCATGACATTATCACCAAGGTATTAGTTTCTTCAATGCTATGCAGGTTATTGGAGTTTTTTTGGGTCAGTTTTCACTTGGTTCTGCTAAGTATATATACAGTAGTGATTAGACATGTTTGATGTTTAATTGTAAGAATATAAGTTTTATTGGTAGCTCAGTAATTATCCAATAGTGGCCCATAAAAGGTCATTTTTAACTTGATTTGTACAGTTACATATGTGTTGGTTGTGAATTTGGATCGACTGGGGAGTCTGACCTTGATGTTGTGGTGTTTGGCTTGAAATTAATAATGTTCTAACAGATGAGGTTAGATTGATGTCAACTGTGAAGTGGTTAGTGCCTCTCAGTGAATCTTTGGAGTGAGGTGGTGGTAGTTGACACGGAAACAGTGGTAGCATGGTAACTGATAAGAGAGGTTGCTATCTTAGAAATGACCAGATGGTAGTGGAATTATCAGCTTGGTAGATTTTATTCTTTCTGGCTTTATATCAGGTTTTGTAGAATGTGAATGGGTGGCTTCTTGGCTTTATATCAGGTTTTGTAGAATGTGAATGGGTGGCTTCTTGTATTGCTGCTAAATGTAAATTTGCAGTAATCACATCAACTATGTACAGACAGATGTAGGAGTTCTGCATTATGCATTCATGATATACTAGAGGGAGACTTTGGGTACTTATAGGCTTTGATCATTTTATTACAGATGTTGGCTAGAACTGAGCAGTCATGGAACAGAAATTGTTGATTTTCTTCTGATCGATAGCATAGGGTGCAAAAGCAATCTATGTTGGTCTACAAACACCTATACTGAAAAAAGTATGAGATGGGTAAGGTTTAAAAGTTTAGTCTAAGCAGGAAATCAAAATACTTTAGTATGAGAAACCATTTTATGACTTTTGATCCAGTTGCTGGTTATTTATTCAGAGTATTGGAATGGAAGTGTTGTAGAGAAGGTTTGGGTGGATTAAGGCATAAATGTGCCAGTGTGTGTATTTGTACAAAGAAAGAAGGGATATTTGAATAGGTGTAATTTGTGACTGGTTGCAGATGAATGGTAGGTAGCCTTGTGTGAGATGGCTTCTTTTTCAGTATTATCTGGAAAAGACTTTGCAATGTTGGCAAGCATCCAATGGTGGTTGCTAATAATCATGTGTTTTTTGGATGGCTTGCAGTGCATGGCATACTGTAAGGATAGTTTTGCCTTTGTGTCTTTTGAATATGAAATGTGTGGATGGTGTACATACCTAATTCATTATGCACCAGTGAGAATTTAAGGTACTTTGCTGATATGGATATGGTCTTATTGCACCATTAAATCCTGTTGCAATAGGTAGAGTTTTTGGATATAAACACTTTGAACATGCATTATGAGCGATTAATACGTTATTCTTGTGATAACTAGCTGGTTATACTATTGAACTTCGAAGTATATGTAGAGGTCAGCTTTTTATAGTGAGGGTTTCCCTTATTCTGTCTCATCTTTTAGCTTGTTTTGTATTTTGTGATTCATCACATTGCTTTTCAAATAGAAAAAAAGCCAACAAAAGCAATATTCTGCTAAATTTGTTTGAATGACTTGCTTTTGTAGAAATACCAGGCAACAGTTTTGTTTGGGTTAAATTGAGTTTGTGAATGAATGCAAATTATTTGATTATTTTTTGTAGGGATTATAGCTGCATTTTGGGAAAAAGACAGTGTTTTCATCCATATATGCAATGCATCTTATACATTGTATTGGATTTGCTATTTGAATACCTGTGATACATTGCTGGATCATTTCTAAGAGTAAATTAATATAAAGAGTAAATAGTAGGAGGCTGAGAGGGAAACATAGAGAAATAGATTATGTAAGGATAAACAATCGTATGTTTTGCTTCTGAGTGTGATGTGAAATTCATGACTCAGCAACTACTTATAACATAGAGAAGGGTGTGTGGGATTGTGGGATTGGTTAACATGTCTATTAATATATCAATCATAACTGTGTCAAATATTATTTTGATGTCAATATGAAATGAGATTGGTGCATAATTTTTACATCTGTACCAAGCTCATTTTCAAGTTGACAATGAGCACAGCCAGGTGATGCTAGCTTTCTTGCAAACAGAATGGATGAGAGGAGCAAGTGAGGTTTTATTTTATCTTTAAGAACTCTTCTGTTAATATTGATGACCAGTGGGCTCATAGAAATGGGTCCATGGTTAGAAAGTGTGGATTTGGGGGGGGGGGGCTGGTTGCTTGTTGAAATGGATTATTGCAATAGAATATAGGCCTTCAATGTTGTGGAGATTTTGTCATAGGTAATTTGCAAGAGTTCATAGATATTGAAAAGTGAAATGGTTGAGGTGCACAGGATAAACTTGATGATTCTTTTCATAGAATGGAAAGTTTGTTGGAAAAATCCATGTTCTTGAATAGTATGTTTCTGGTAATCCAAAAAGATTGCAAGGCATGAGAAAGAGGTAGTGGATTTTGATCATTTTTGGAAATGTTAGTATATAGGCTCTACTATGTTGTATCCAATATAGATCGATCCCTTGACTAAAAGAGCCATAAGAACTTGGATGATGGAAGGGTAGCTCAGGGATCATCAGATGTATTCCCTAATCCATGTATGGTTTGGCTGAGACAAATTTTTACTTTTTATAGGTAAGTAGTCTTTGAGGGTACATACATTATTGTATGCTTGTGTGTGCAAATGTATATGCTAGGTAAGTGTTGTGTCAGAGTTTGGTCATTGTAATTCATTTATGTAATTCATCAGCCAGTGCTATTTGTCTAAGAGAGATTGCAGATAATGTGATATATGTTAAATGATCATATGCTTAAAAAACTAAATATCACTATTCATAGCTCAGTTGCATGACTTTAATCTTGTGAAGTATCATGTATGATTTCGAGAAAATCCATTATAAATGTAAAAAAATATTCTAATTGTTCTTCCAAATGGAATTTTTGTCATTTGAGTTTCTGCTAAGTTGATTATCAATGTCTGTGCAGACTGGTCACAGAATGGGGAAGAATTTAGACTTAGGCTGATTAAGTAATACAACATAAATGAATAAAAACACAGGCTACAATTAAATGTGACACTTTTTATGAAACATAATTGTATTGTTTGGTAGAAAGCCTTCAACACTTATGAGGGCTAGGGATACTTCAACACTTATGAGGGGTAGGGATATTTGATGAAGTCTTTTGATAAGGTTTTTGTATTTTATATTAAAATCTCCCATTAGTGTGTTTCATAAAGGATTGATACAAGCAGAATTTATGGTGAATATAATTCTTTTAATGGTGAGAGGACCTGAAGAAATGTGTATAATATGATATTGAGGTAGTATTGTCATGATGAAAACTTACAAATAGAAAGTATGTATCAATGTAAATATTATTAAAGAGTGAATGGACAGTCTGGCATTATGAATAAGCTAGTGACCCTTGAGGGTGAAGATATGTTTCTGGTGCAAGCATATAAAACTTTCCTGTTTTGATACACTGTGAGATCAATATGAAAAGCACTATATTGTTTGGCTTCAAGAAGTCATGGTATATGTGTTTGGGAATTATTGTACATTGTTTCCTCTGATGAATATTTGTGATGGAATTTAGGCTTCAGATATTAAATGCAGTTATGTTAAGTTTCATCAGTGTTGTAAGAGGCAAAATGTTTGGAAGTATATTATTTTGTTTGCAGGATTTTAGGATGTGTTCTATAGCATGGGGGGCATATGTTATTAATTGCGAATGAGATTCATGGTGATGGGGTATTTTCCTAGAAGGCTGATATTGATCACTTCATGATTAGCATCACCTGTTTTGGCAATTTTTAGCTGTTCTTCATTGGATAGTGGGTTAATCTTTTGATTTCCATTGATGTTAGTTAAATGGGTAGGGCATAAGGAATGACTGACTTTATGATGTGAGTACATTTATGTTTCTAATAATGTGTAGAATGTTTGGTTTGATGCAATTGCTTCTCTCATTGGAAATGTTTAATGGGACTCTGATGTAGTGATGTCTGTGACATCTGGAGAATGTTGTGTTTTAAGCAGAATCAGGGTTGATCTGGGGCAGTTTGGGTGTATCTTAAGCAGTGATGTGTGTACAACTGATTCATTGTGAGGTCAATGATGTGTGTGCAAGGTTATTTGGAAAGATGATTGGGTGCTTTGCTGGTGTAGAGATAATCATGAATGTTAGGCTTGATGGTGACAGTGTGTGTATTGTTGTTATTTTAGGTTAGCTTTGATTGGTTTGATTACCTGATAACTAAAATTGTAGAGTCTTGCTTGTGGTGCAGTGTGTAAGAAGGTGGCCAAAATGGCTGCATTATTAACACTATGTCTTTAGGCCTCTTATATAGAGGTAAAGGGTGGTCTTTTTATGTGCAATCTGTGTAGTTATGGTATTTGGATAAATGTTCTTGTGTAGTTTTAGCTTAAAATCATAGTTCCTGTAGTAGACAGATGTTGGCTCAACTTTAAGGTATATGGCTAAGAAATATATTACTTAGTCAAAGAGTTCTATCCTCCTTTTGAAATTTTAAATGCTGTATTCCAAATACATGTTTATAAAAATCCTGATATAATTTTGATGGTCCAGATAATTGTAATAAAAGTGTCGTTACCTAGATTCTTGATCTTGTTCTGGAAGTTGTTCTTTTGTAGAAAAATTTAAAAAGAAGGTATCTGGAGTTGTGGTGATCTGCAATCTGTAGAACTGTATCCCACAGCCTGTGCAGAACTATTACCTCATATAATAGAAAATTTTGAAAAACAGTAGATTGATATATTGCTATCTGTAGCAGATTTTATGATTGACTAAGGGAAAAATCTCTTGAAAGATATAAATAGCCTGACAGTATGGGGTTGTTGAATGTATTGTTGATTATCTTCAGCACATCAGCAGTTCAGTGCATAAGGTGGGTGTTGCTTTTTTTAAAATTTCTAAGTGTAGTTCTCTGACATAATTTGTATTAATCTTTGTATATTGCTTAATTTTCTTATGATTGATTTATGGTTGAAATTTTTTTATTATTGATTGCTTGTAAATAAACTTTGGTAGCACTTGCATAAGATTTAAGACTCTTCAAAGCTAAGACTGGTGTTGAGGTTATATTGGCACCATATATATGGTCACACAACTTGGTTGGCCACCATTTTCTTTTACTTTGTCATTGACAAATTATTTTTTTTTTGAAAAATTTTTCTAATTAATTTCAGTGTTACATAAAAGCTATTTTAAATTGTTCAATTGTGTGTACTATATTCAATATCCACAATGTATTTTTTTATTTAAATTATACTAATCAAAATATTATTACAAAATTGAAATAAATTAAAGAAAATAAATTGTCCTACCCAAAATTATAATATCACTTCATTATCTAATCATAACTTTGAAACTGCATCATGTGTCATTTGGTGTAGTAGTAAAGTTGTACACTCTATTGCCCAATATCCTTGGATCACAGTGCAGCCCTGTTACTTCTGATGTTTAAATTTCTTATTAATTCAGATATGATGAACTATTTGATTTTTTTTTAAATTTTGATACTTTATTAATTTTAATTTATCATTCTATATACTTACTCTCACTAAACATATTAATAATTTAAAATACAATATTTTGTTTTGTATTCAAAATATTACCATAATTTTATTACAGTGATGTTTTAGCATGATGACGTTGTTGCTGCTGCTGATGATGATGATAAATGCAAGCTATATATAAGTCATGTGACATCTGACTTGTTATTATTAAATATTATTATTATTATTAATAATAATAATAATAATAATAATAATAATAATAATAATAATAATAATAATAATAATAATAATAATAATAATAATAATAATAATAATAATAATAATAATAATAATAATAATAATAATAATAATAATAATAATAATAATAATAATAATAATAATAATAATAATAATAATAATAATAATAATAATAATAATAATGGATAACTATATTAAAACTATTTTATTCTCTGTTTTTTTATCAAATAATTTAAGAAATTAGGAATTTGTATTTCATTGTATATATTTTATCTTTTCCAAGACTTTCTTTATAAACAATTATATATCATTAAGCCAAAAGTTTAGCTGTCGCACACCATTTCAAATTACAAAGTAATCAATTTGCTTTGAAATGTAAATAATTAGTCTAAGAATTGTCAAATGATTAGCACTATGATATTAACTATTTATTTACTTATTTTTCTTTAATGAGAATAAATATAAAAATTCCTGCTAAATAATGTAAGCCAAGTGCAGCTTTCTATTGTAATGCGATCTAACATAATTTTGAATACTGAATTATTACTAAAAGCATATAAACTTCATATTCTTAGTAATTAAATCCCCATTCTCAGAATAGATTTAGTGTTTTTCTATTTTAATGAAGTTTCAATTCAAGTTGAACGTAATGCAGACATGCTATCTCACATTAATAAAGAAATAAATGTAGTAAACATATATAACGAACAGTATTCATTTCTATGTAAATGTGCAAACATGTTATATATTGTAGATTCAAAACATTAGGTTGATTTGAATTTCGAGTTTTTAGCGTGATAAGTAAAGTTGTTAAACGTGATTACTGTATACATGTTATCATGTCTAAATGATAAGGGCAAATGCCTGAAGCTCTTCTGATAATGAACATTTAAATACCCAGGATGTAAGTTTTTTATATGGATCTGGTAATCATTGGTCAATCAAATTTCTCTTATATGCCATTATGGAGGAGATCATCTCTCATTATTTTGATGGTTCCTTTTTATATATATTAATTCGTTAAAATTATTTATGAATATAACTTATATTAACTTGTCAAACTGTTAGAACTTCAAAAATATAAATGGAAAGTTCAAGAGAATATTAAAAAAAACTATATTGATTTTGCACATTATCTTTTTAATAACATGAAAATACGTACAATTTAATGTTTTTTATTTACTATTACATACATTTTATTTTAAAATCAGTTAGCTGCAAATAATTGTTTTTATTGGAAGAAAAGAGTAACCTTTATGTTTATTATATTTTTCATTTTCTAAACATTAAATTAAAATAATAAAACTTATTTATTGAGGTCACAAGTCTCATTTTAAAGTTCAAAATTTACTTTTAATATTAAAAAATATATTAAAGGTTAATATTTTGATTATCTTTTTTAGTAATGATAATTTGTTTCTTGTAATAATTCTGAAGTAGTTGAGTTTATTATCATGCATGTTAATTATCAAGAAAAACTCCAACTTAAATTATGGTTTTTGGCTTTGATGTTTATATAAGTGAACATGAATTATAAATAGCAGAATTAGTACCTATATGTACAATAGTAGTCACTGAACAGAAGTTTTAATTTACTTTCAAAATGTCAACCACAAATTAGCTGTAATTAAATAACATGAAACATTAACATGGGATACAGCAAATTAATTGGTTTCTGAAGATCATTTATCATATCAGTCATATGTTGTAGCTAACATTAATATATATATATATATATATATATATATATATATATATATATATATATATATATATATATATATATATATATATATATATATATATATATATATATATTGTAACTATTTAAAATTAATATAAGATTTGTAACTATTTAAATTAACACAGAAATACACCTCTCTCAGGTGTGTGGCATATTTCAATCCCTATTTGGCATGCCATTTGTAACTATAATTTGTAACTATTTTAATATGTCACATTTGTAACCATAATAAATATTTAGATAGGGGAAATTATTAATTATTAGATATATGCCCATCCAATCTGTACCATTTGTAACTATATTAATTCATCATAGCATAGATAAAGAAATTATAGAATCACTGTGCCACTTGAAAATATCAGCATTAAAGATTCTTGGTATTTATTTATATATTGGGGCAGTCATTTGAACAATAAAACATCATGGCCATTGTCATCAAATAAAAATAATATTAAATATAGCAACTGAATAAAAGTACCCACTGTGAAATTCCTGGAGTGCCTTATGCTTATCTCCAATACTAGGTTCTTCTAACAAAGAATCCTTCCTATTCTTCTTTCCAAATATATAAGACCATTCATGGTCATATGCACACATTGGTGCTATTCATGACAACTTATAAAAAAATATATATATTCTATAAAACTAATATTATGAAGTTGGAAAGGGATGATATCACTCTTTATTCAGTTTAGCTAAGTACATGTGTTTTCCCATGAGCGCCACTAGATTGTTTTCAATCTAGATAAGTATCTGTTTATAGTGTACTTGAGTTCAAACTCATTCAGTACATTTTTATTACACATGACTTGGATGACTAATGAAAAAAAAATGACATTCTTACATTTTATCTATATTGATAAAATTACAAGATCCCAATATTACCAAAGTTTATACTATAGATCAAAGATTCTTATAGACATTGCTAGCTCATTTACGTATATTGATGAACAGACATGTATAATCCTATTAATGGCTTCCAAACAAGCATGTGAAGACCATTATTGATATTGATGGCCATTTAACTAGATTATTTATCACAATAAAGGTAATAATGATGATGATGATAATAATATCATAATAATAATGATAATAATAGTGATATCATAATAATGATTATAATAGTGATGATGATACCAGCCATGGCTTATTAATAAACTCACAACAATAAATTCATCTTTATAAACTTATAGGCATCTATTAAAATTATCCTATTTCATACTGGGATTTAATAATACTAGTAGTGATGATTGATCATCATGAATCTCTTTGCATAATATTCAATTTTCTATAAACCCCTATTTACTAAAATATATTCATTACGCTAAACATTAAATTTAATGATTATAATTTATTAATGATGATTGATGGCGATCATAACTCTTATATAGTATTATTTGAAACATTTTTAACCAATAACATGATATCCATCTTTGATGAGGATGATCTAAACTCATGGACACAACACAATTTTAGCTTTCTATTGTTGAACTATAATTATCAAAATTTGGTTATTCTCAAGTATAATTCTTAAATACTTAAATATCAACATTCTAGTTTACCTATTATTTTGCGGACGCTTAATATTTGCAAGTGATTGCTCAATATATACGAATGGTAATACTTAATAACTGCGAGCAATGATGATGAATTAAAATGATAGAATTAAGACAAGAAAAAACACAATATTCTTAATAATAACTCGGAAACCAATTAAGATATATAATTATATTTTATTAACACTACTACTCTTTCTTTCCTTCTTTAAAGTCAAATCAACAATTAAATAAATGGCTTATTACCATATTAATTCAATACAAAAATTAATATAAAAAATTTATATAAGTATAAGCAAATAAATCTAACATATAGGTTTGTCATTTTTCTTGATATCTCAAAATAAGCTGAATTAAATCAATATCAGAAAAAAAATACATATTCTATAAATGCTTATTTAAGACTTTTCTTACTTATCATATCATAAAATAAATTTCAGGTGTAACTTGTATATGTTATTTCACTTCCATCCAAATGTAATGCCCTACTTTTCAATTTACCATTTTAAACTAATCATATATAACCTATTCTTTGATGTGTTTGGATAAGCAGTTACACATGCACGCATTCGGTAATGTTAACATATATGTTTAAAATGTATACCCATAAATTACATATATAAAAATATCTTTTTCTTTTGCAACCTTATAGCGAAAGAAAATAAAATACATGATATTAATTTTTTAATATGCAACAAGATAAAATAAAAATAAAAAACATTATAAATGCATATATCTATAGGTTGCTCATTATCAGTAACAACTGAAGAACAATTAAAAAAAAAACATTTCAACATTACAATATATAATAAAAAAATAATAAAAAAATTAATGAAAAATTTAAGTTTAAAGATTTAAACTATGTTTGTGCTATGTTATGTGATATTGCAAATAACTATAGATAAACAAGTCTTTAATGTTTCTGTATCAAAAGAAAAATTGCTTTGACCTGTAAATCAAGGTTTACTTTTAATAAGCAAGAATAAAATCGATTAAAGAAAGTTCATATTTACCCGTTTACTTTTTACTTCTTATTAATGTCCTGAGTTTGAATTTTCAGACTGCTTTTCTTTGCTCAACAACAACAAAAAAAGAAAGTTATTGCAGATACTTTTAAGATAATGCTGAATCAATTGACTTGCTTGTTTCTTCAATTCTATTATTATTCATTGTTGATTGGCTTCCTTCTACCATTTTAAAAAAAAGTTATTATAAGTACTTTTGAATAAGTAGGTACCGGTGGATTTGCTTGTCTCTCTCTCCTTTTAAAAAAATAATTGCTGTTGACACTTTAGATGATTGAGGTAAACTAACAAAAATTTGATTCATGGCTTCAAACTTGGTTCTACATGGCTTTTATAAATTTTCTTTTCCTCCTATTTCCTCTTCTCCATTCATTCGAAGGTAATGAGCTTTTAATAAGCCAGGAACCAGAAAAGAAGCATTCCATATAGCTTGTGTGGTTGGCTTCAAACTCTATCATTTTTGTTGGTTATTATTTGATATATGACTTCATAGACAGATCATCGATTTTAACTCATTCTGTATTAACCAGGAAGCAGATAAAAAATGGTTTAGCAATGCAGAGGCATAGTATTATGCATAGCCAAATATGTTAATATCATATTTATATAATTGTTAATAACTTCTATTAAATTCAATCTTGTTCCAATGTTTTCCTCTCTTCTTTAATATTGCTGGAAATTGTTTATATAGACGCACATCTTCGTCTATATTGACTTTATACCAGAGTCTTTTACTTCATTTCCTTTCTCAATTTTTTAAAGAGTGAATAAAAAAAAATCAAATCGCTTACTTTTCTCCTTTTTTTTTTTAACATTAACAACAAGGAAGGACCAACTGAGTTGAGTCTCAAAATAATAATCACTGAGTTACATCTCACTTTAATAATAATAGTCTGAGTTACTGTCTCTCCAAAATATTCATATTGAGTCCCTAAAAATAAAATCATACTGACTGATCAAAAAATAAAATCATACTGCCTGATCATCTCTCTAAAAAAAAAATTAATGACTGAGTGATCATCTCTCTAAAAAAATTAATGACTAAGTGACTCTCTAAATTAATAAATGACTAAGTGATTAAAAAATTGTTTCAATCATTTATATCGCGAATTTCAACCAAAGAAAAAAAAACATCTGGAAACCTTATCTTAAAAAAAAAAAATCAAAGCTTCACAAGTTTGACATCGGTCACAATCAATAAAGACTTAAAATTGATCACTATCGTTATCTACATCAAAGCACCTCTTTTGTAAAAATAATCTTAAGACACAGACAACAACAAACGTGGAATCTATAGCCATCAGAAATAGGTGTAAAAGCATCTTTGTGTTTGTACAGATGTATCCATTCTTTCACATGTGTACATTTTTTTATCTCCTAATCTAATAATCTCCATCGCCTTATTTTACACTTTTCTGATCTACTCTATTTTAATAAAACCAAAGTTAAATAATATGACACCTTATTTAATAAAAATATATATAATAAATCATTACCAAATATTATTACCCTCTACATAATGGTTTATTCATTAACTATCTATAAATTTATAATAATAAATACACATATATAAATCCTCATATATATAAAAGAAATTTTTTTTAATTAAATAATATATCTGTGTGTTTGAAATGAGTCATATACATACATTTGCCTCACTCCCAAACAAAAAAAAATTTCCGATAGTCTCTTATGAAACTACCTCCCTAAACCATAAACCAAATGCTTAATATTGTACCGGTATAAATCCACCACGCTTACTCATACACAGTACCCGAGTTCAAACCCAGCCTTCGCTTAAGAATAAATTCCAAAACGCCAACTGAATTCAAACCCAAACCCCGGTATGACTAACCGATGATGACTTTACAACAGCACGGGGTTATCCCTTTTCTAGCTCAGCTCAGAACATAGACTAATTCTTACAGTTAATGATAGATATATTTATTATACTCTAGATATTGGAACGGTCATTCATGTAACGTATATATTTAAGTTGCCAATACAGACAGTCCTACCTAGACTTAGAGAGTAATAAGGTGGAGGACACAAAAATTAGATTAAATAAAGTGTTTAATAAAGAAATTAGAAAGCATATAAATATAACGTTCAACAGTACGGTAAGACTTCCATGAATCCTCTTGTATTTAGCTACTAGTCTTTAACAATCATTTTATCTCGTGAACAAACTCATGCCAATAGCTGTGTAGTTAACTGATTGACGGATGGCTAAGAGAATCAGAGTATTTGAGCATTGAAAAGATATTTATCAAAAGGATTTTATTAACTTATTTTATTCGGATAGCCTCGAGCCGTTACGTAGATGGACAGTTGAAAGTGGTTTTATATAAATACGGCATGGAGGATAGATGTACTGGTGGTTGCCATATTCAAGAGCCCTACAGCAATCACTTGCGGTGCATTAACGGAATACCGGGCGGCTTGTACTTTGACAAGGCTTAATGCCCCCAAGTAGCTCCGGGACACGACAACCAGCCGGGATCATTTCGAACCCGGTGATCCAAGAGATTACCTGGGAAAGAAACTGCTTTCATTCCCCAACGGTAGAATGGCGAGACGCTAACTTCAGCGAAGGGAAGGCATTGCCACAGACATCAAGGTCGAGTACTTGAAGTGGATTTTTTTAAAAGAAATTATACAAAACATGGAATCTATTCGTCTATTTCTACGCCACAGGCTGAGATCCTTATCCCAATAAAATATAGCGGAATTAAACTGACCGCGAGAACAATAATTAATTAAATTTACTCTGAAACCCTTGGCCCTCCAGGTTGACAGTCGGTAGCGATAGCATTAAATTATACAGTGAGTTATTTCTCATATCATACATGACATTAATATAACACTTTAAAACTAATATATATATATTTAACATTGAACCTTAGATTGCAATTATATGACCACTTAAAATAGAATAATAAAGGGATTTAACATTTACCAACACGAAATATAAAAGAATATTTAATTCAGAAAACGAAATTTACTTTTAACATAACTTGATCATTATTGTACACTAGTTTACACAGAGTTGGAAAATATTACTATTGGCATCGTTTGTTTATGGAATACGCAACACAAAAAAAATATAAATGCATTCATTTGAATTATTATTACTCTTAATTACAATTTTTATAACTTATTTCTAAAGACTAGAGCGGAGGATTAAAAGAAAAGAAAATTTACTGACAGGTTAAACAATAGCATTATAACCAACATAAAAAAACTTACATGTACTTTATTTGATTGATAACATTAAGCTCGGGAGAAAGTTAAAAGTTCGTGTAACACAGTTACTCTTCTTTCTTCATCCGGCTTGGCTTTCCCGATTGATATTTCCGACGAACGTAGGCGCGCATATTGAAAGTTATTTGCAAGGCATTGTCAATTTGAAGATTGGAAGTTGGAAACTATGAAGCACAAACAACATGATCAGTCAGCGGCATGAAGATTCAATTTGGCAGGGCAGAGATCAGCTCCTGGCACTTAGCCCATCCACATTGCGGTTTACAGGTGAGCTTCTTAACAAAGTTCTAGGAATTACTCTAGCAGCTGCAGTGCTGTCTTAAGACTACCTCTCTCAACCACGTCAAAAGTTAGAATCCGTTTTTCTCTAAGATGGCCACGATTGACCTTTCCGCCTGGTTTTTGTGCTTAAGCTCCTCCTACTTTCTCTAGCTTCCAGCCATCCAGCTTGACCATACACATTAATTATCCATTCCCATTGTTCTTTTACTTTGATACGCAATTTTTAAATTGACACAGTAATTACAAATCTACATTTCTTATCTAATTTCGAATACAATTTAATTACTCTGTACATTTGTGTAATTTAGATTTTAATTAAAAACACTGATCAAAGGAATGTGACTTTTGATCAGTATTTTTAAACGACTTTGTACAATTTTAAAAAAACTAAAATTCAAACAAATACGCCCGCAATAAACTTTAAATTAAATTGATATAAATCCACAAACCACGCACACACGAATATTATCTCATGGTTTGTGACATTTATATACGGAATCTTACCTATTGATTTACAAAACATAAAATATATATAACTAATTTTTTTATTATAACTGAAAATAGACAAATCTCACTGCGGGCAGATAGTGGTTCGAATTACCGTACCTAAAACACATGAAACGAAGATCGGTTCTTCGATCTGTCTGTTTCAATATATGCATGTTTTTTCTTTTTCAATACAAATTTGACTATGGTCTATTATTGATGACTATCCTCATGTACTATTAAAAAAAATGTTCCTCATGTATCATTACTTACTGATTCAGAACAACTTCCTATTGGATTTTCCTTGATCATGAGTCTACAATTTTCACTTAGATCATTGAAGTTGTTCCCAGGCCTACTTATATTCGGTTTGCTAGGTTTTGTGGGATAAGGTTGGCCTAACTGGTTGTTTATAATCCTAATGGTGGGGATCTTATAACTATATCTCTCCTCCATCCTAGAATAACCTTTCATTTTCCTTTCTGCAACTCCCAGGGCATCCAATAGGTCTGCCACTCTCATTGGGGAGTACACACCATTCACTATCATATATATATTCCCAGGCATTCCTATGTTTGGTTTGCCGGGTTTTGTGGGAAATTGTCGTCCTAACTGGTTTGTTCCCATTCTCATATTGGAGACTTTATAGCCATAGCTCCCCTCCTTTCTATGATAACTTTCAGCTATCCTTTTGGTAGCTCCCAATGTCTCAAACTTGTCTGCTATACTTACTGGGGCATATACATCAGCAGCTATCTTTAATTCTAAGAAACTAGCTTTACTGACTACATCTGTCCTAAGGTCAATTTGTTCCTGTACAGTGGCTACCTTTATTTCTAGGTTATGGATCTCACTGTATATATCCTTTTTGGGATTACACTGTTTTTGAACAGCAGCTACCTCATCATTTTCATATGGCTTAACTACAGTAACATAACTCTCTGGCACTATTTCTTGTTCTGGACTGGTTATCTTATTATCAGTTTCTTTACCTAAATCAGTTACTTGATTATTCATTTCTTGCGATGGTTGATCCATCTTATTATCAAGTCTCTGAGACTGTCCATTAAAAGACTCACAAATTATTTGGAAGTGCTGATCCATTTTCTGATCCATTTTTTTTGAAGTGCTGATCCAACATCTGGTTTATCTCTTGCCTCATTTCTTTAATCTCTTGTGATCGTTGATCTATTTTACTCATTAGAACTTGCAACCACTCTGGTGGGCCTTGCTTTTCTACTTCCATTCCCTCAATAGTTAATTCTTTTTCTTGCTCCATCATAAATTTATAAAATATTTATATTACTGATTCTTTTCTGCTTTATTCTGTTTGATTTATTATGTTCTGCTCCCTGATTTCCTATACATTCTGAGCCAAACACCTTTATCTATCCACCCATATACTTTAAAATTTCCAACCACTCTTTCTCAGCCATAATTCTCCCCATCAATCTATCTATATCTTAAGTGCCCTTAATTAACTTAACCTCCATCATCACTCTTTTTTCTTTACCTATATCTGATTGATAAAGTATGAGGTCATAGTTCTACTTAAAACATTTATTTAAGAAAAAGCTATCTCTGCATGTGTGCATCCTTTTTATGCCATCATTTATCTAGTTCTTAATGCCTTTATAAAACTTAACTCTCTCTATGCCCTATTTTAATACACTAAGTAAAAAAAAATTTTTACTTATATAACATATGTGCCTAGATTTATAATAGAGTTCACATCCCAAGTTATTCATATACTCATCTATCCTTCTAGAGATCTGACAGATATTGACAGCCAAAAGAATGATTAGCAATTCACAATCATGAGATAGATAAAAGAATCCAATCACTGCACCTAGAGCACACAATGTTCCATGAACACTCAGATGATCACCCCAATTCAATCACTCTAAGCTACTACAACCCATAATAGTTTATTGCAAACACTGTTGCATTGCCCTGCTTACTTCCAAGTCTTAGGGGCTTTAATTCATCAAATACTGCCTTGCTTATCTTTAAAGTCTTAGAGGCAACAATTATATATCAGTAAAACAAAATACTGCCTTGCTCTCTCTGGAGTCTTAGAGGCGAAATATTATGTATCAGAAAAATTATGCCTTGCTCTCTCTGGAGTCTTAGAGGCGAAATCATGGCAGGCCTACTGTTAACTGCTTCATGATAAAACAACTGATATTATAATCTGGGTTGGAGCAGTGAATGAGATAAATCAATCACCAGTGGCATGAATACATCACATTCTCAAGGCAATGACAAAAATTCTCCATCCATCATCAAAACCGTAACACAACCAACCAAACTCCAACAATCAAATATCCAATCCAACCTCCAAAATCATAAATTTTCTATAACACAAACTTTTCAAATATGAACAAAATTATTATTCTACACTTCAAGGCTATTAATATTTCTATGCTTATTTAACTGATAAGCAAAATATATAAAAAAAACAGTGTTATTAACTTTAACACATTATAAGTTGTGATATCATTATATTTTAAAAAATTGAAACTAAGCTCTATAATGACTGTATTCATTTATCATCATCAAAAATGCAATAACAGTAATCATCATCATCTAAACATCAGGCCAAAATATTTGTATACACTAATAATAAAAAAAATTGCACACAAAAAAAATATATTCTTTTTTTTTTTTAAACTATACATCTGTCATCATTATATACTACCCATCTCTCATGTATGTGGGGTATTTCAAGCCATTATTTGGCTTATTTCGAGCCCTAGTTGGTGCGCCATTTGTAACCATTTATAAATTAATATAAGATTTGTAACTATTTAAATTAACACAGAAATACACCTCTCTCAGGTGTGTGGCATATTTCAATCCCTATTTGGCATGCCATTTGTAACTATAATTTGTAACTATTTTAATATGTCACATTTGTAACCATAATAAATATTTAGATAGGGGAAATTATTAATTATTAGATATATGCCTATCCAATCTGTACCATTTGTAACTATATTAATTCATCATAGCATAGATAAAGAAATTATAGAATCACTGTGCCACTTGAAAATATCAGCATTAAAGATTCTTGGTATTTATTTATATATTGGGGCAGTCATTTGAACAATAAAACATACTGGCCATTGTCATCAAATAAAAATAATATTAAATATAGCAACTGAATAAAAGTACCCACTGTGAAATTCCTGGAGTGCCTTATGCTTATCTCCAATACTAGGTTCTTCTAACAAAGAATCCTTCCTATTCTTCTTTCCAAATATATAAGACCATTCATGGTCATATGCACACACTGGTGCTATTCATGACAACTTATAAAAAAATATATATATTCTATAAAACTAATATTATGAAGTTGGAAAGGGATGATATCACTCTTTATTCAGTTTAGCTAAGTACATGTGTTTTCCCATGAGCGCCACTAGATTGTTTTCAATCTAGATAAGTATCTGTTTATAGTGTACTTGAGTTCAAACTCATTCAGTACATTTTTATTACACATGACTTGGATGACTAATGAAAAAAAATGACATTCTTACATTTTATCTATATTGATAAAATTACAAGATCCCAATATTACCAAAGTTTATACTATAGATCAAAGATTCTTATAGACATTGCTAGCTCATTTACGTATATTGATGAACAGACATGTATAATCCTATTAATGGCTTCCAAACAAGCATGTGAAGACCATTATTGATATTGATGGCCATTTAACTAGATTATTTATCACAATAAAGGTAATAATGATGATGATGATAATAATATCATAATAATAATGATAATAATAGTGATATCATAATAATGATTATAATAGTGATGATGATACCAGCCATGGCTTATTAATAAACTCACAACAATAAATTCATCTTTATAAACTTATAGGCATCTATTAAAATTATCCTATTTCATACTGGGATTTAATAATACTAGTGGTGATGATTGATCATCATGAATCTCTTTGCATAATATTCAATTTTCTATAAACCCCTATTTACTAAAATATATTCATTACGCTAAACATTAAATTTAATGATTATAATTTATTAATGATGATTGATGGCGATCATAACTTTTATATAGTATTATTTGAAACATTTTTAACCAATAACATGATATCCATCTTTGATGAGGATGATCTAAACTCATGGACACAACACAATTTTAGCTTTCTATTGTTGAACTATAATTATCAAAATTTGGTTATTCTCAAGCATAATCCTTAAATACTTAAATATCAACATTCTAGTTTACCTATTATTTTGCGGACGCTTAATATTTGCAAGTGATTGCTCAATATATACGAATGGTAATACTTAATAACTGCGAGCAATGATGATGAATTAAAATGATAGAATTAAGACAAGAAAAAACACAATATTCTTAATAATAACTCGGAAACCAATTAAGATATATAATTATATTTTATTAACACTACTACTCTTTCTTTCCTTCTTTAAAGTCAAATCAACAATTAAATAAATGGCTTATTACCATATTAATTCAATACAAAAATTAATATAAAAAATTTATATAAGTATAAGCAAATAAATCTAACATATAGGTTTGTCATTTTTCTTGATATCTCAAAATAAGCTGACTTAAATCAATATTAGAAAAAAAATACATATTCTATAAATGCTTATTTAAGACTTTTCTTACTTATCATATCATAAAATAAATTTCAGGTGTAACTTGTATATGTTATTTCACTTCCATTCAAATGTAATGCCCTACTTTTCAATTTACCATTTTAAACTAATCATATATAACCTATTCTTTGATGTGTTTGGATAAGCAGTTACACATGCACGCATTCGGTAATGTTAACATATATGTTTAAAATGTATACCCATAAATTACATATATAAAAATATCTTTTTCTTTTGCAACCTTATAGCGAAAGAAAATAAAATACATGATATTAATTTTTTAATATGCAACAAGATAAAATAAAAATAAAAAACATTATAAATGCATATATCTATAGGTTGCTCATTATCATTAACAACTGAAGAACAATTAAAAAAAAAAACATTTCAACATTACAATATATAATAAAAAAATAATAAAAAAAATTAATGAAAAATTTAAGTTTAAAGATTTAAACTATGTTTGTGCTATGTTGTGAGATATTGCAAATAACTATAGATAAACAAGTCTTTAATGTTTCTGTATCAAAAGAAAAATTGCTTTGACCTGTAAATCAAGGTTTACTTTTAATAAGCAAGAATAAAATCGGTTAAAGAAAGTTCATATTTACCCGTTTACTTTTTACTTCTTATTAATGTCCTGAGTTTGAATTTTCAGACTGCTTTTCTTTGCTCAACAACAACAAAAAAAAGAAAGTTATTGCAGATACTTTTAAGATAATGCTGAATCAATTGACTTGCTTGTTTCTTCAATTCTATTATTATTCATTGTTGATTGGCTTCCTTCTACCATTTTAAAAAAAGTTATTATAAGTACTTTTGAATAAGTAGGTACCAGTGGATTTGCTTGTCTCTCTCCTTTTAAAAAAATAATTGCTGTTGACACTTTAGATGATTGAGGTAAACTAACAAAAATTTGATTCATGGCTTCAAACTTGGTTCTACATGGCTTTTATAAATTTTCTTTTCCTCCTATTTCCTCTTCTCCATTCATTCGAAGGTAATGAGCTTTTAATAAGCCAGGAACCAGAAAAGAAGCATTCCATATAGCTTGTGTGGTTGGCTTCAAACTCTATCATTTTGTTGGTTATTACTTGATATATGACTTCATAGACAGATCAGCGATTTTAACTCATTCTGTATTAACCAGGAAGCAGAAAAAAATGGTTTAGCAATGCAGAGGCATAGTATTATGCATAGCCAAATATGTTAATATCATATTTATATAATTGTTAATAACTTCTATTAAATTCAATCTTGTTCCAATGTTTTCCTCTCTTCTTTAATATTGCTGGAAATTGTTTATATAGACGCACATCTTCGTCTATATTGACTTTATACCAGAGTCTTTTACTTCATTTCCTTTCTCAATTTTTAAAGAGTGAATAAAAAAAAATCAAATCGCTTACTTTTCTCCTTTTTTTTTTAACATTAATAACAAGGAAGGACCGACTGAGTTGAGTCTCAAAATAATAATCACTGAGTTACATCTCACTTTAATAATAATAATCTGAGTGACTGTCTCTCCAAAATATTCATATTGAGTCTCTAAAAATAAAATCATACTGACTGATCAAAAAATAAAATCATACTGCCTGATCATCTCTCTAAAAAAAAAATTAATGACTGAGTGATCATCTCTCTAAAAAAAATTAATGACTAAGTGATCATCTCTCTAAAAAAAATTAATGACTAAGTGATTAAAAAATTGTTTCAATCATTTATATCGCGAATTTCAACCAAAGAAAAAAAAAACATCTGGAAACCTTATCTTAAAAAAAAAATCAAAGCTTCACAAGTTTGACATCGGTCACAATCAATAAAGACTTAAAATTGATCGCTATCGTTATCTACATCAAAGCACCTCTTTTGTAAAAATAATCTTAAGACACAGACAACAACAAACCTGGAATCTATAGCCATCAGAAATAGGTGTAAAAGCATCTTTGTGTTTGTACAGATGTATTCATTCTTTCACACGTGTACATTTTTTTTATCTCCTAATCTAATAATCTCCATCGCCTTATTTTACACTTTTCTGATCTACTCTATTTTAATAAAACCAAAGTTAAATAATATGACACCTTATTTAATAAAAATATATATAATAAATCATTACCAAATATTATTACCCTCTACATAATGGTTTATTCATTAACTATCTATAAATTTATAATAATAAATACACATATATAAATCCTCATATATATAAAAGAAATTTTTTTTTAAATTAAATAATATATCTGTGTGTTTGAAATGAGTCATATACATACAATATATATATATATATATATATATATATATATATATATATATATATATATATAAGAATAACTCATTTCAAACTCATTGACCTCATTAAAGTTACCATTTGAAACAATCATTTAAGAAGGGAAAATGATGCAAAAATAAATAAAAGTAAATATGATTATAAAATTAAGTTTGTTTTTTTATTATACAATTATATTTTAATGAAAACTAAAATTCGACTTCTAAAAGCATAAAATAAAAACATAAACTTACATATCCTAATAAATATTCACAAATAATTGATATTCAGAACTTTATTTATAATTCTTTCAGCTAATGTTTAGCAATAGTTTTGTCTCCTCACTTATGCTTTATAACACTATAAAAGCCAGTTATTTTACAGCAATCACTAAATATAATCTTTTTGAAAGTAAATCTAAATCACAGGAACAACTCCTAGCAAATTTGTTTTCCAATAAATTATTTGATTTTTTTAAAAATTGATCTTCTTGAGGTTGCTATCACATATCAGTATTTAACTTTGTTCCATGAAGATACAATTTAAATTTATCAATCCAGGAATATATTCTCTATACCTGCAATTTAAAATCTATGTTTATTTTTTCACATAATTACGATTGTTAAACTTAAATTGCTGATCATTTTACACTTTTTGAATGGATTTTTTTTTATCACAATAACAATCAAGGTTTTGATTTAACTTTCGGACTTATAATTAAAATTAATATTTGTATATATATGAAAACATTTAACATGAACAGTTATAGATGAACAAATTAGAGAAGAAAAAATAAATGTTAGTAATCTCACAAAATGTGGTAAATATATATTGTGTTTACTGAATAACTCTAAAACGTTTTATACATGTCATTATCATATTAGCCAATAATAGTTTTTGTAAGATTTGTTATTTTATTTAATGCTATTCATCAACTACATGTTTAACACTTAAATTTCGACCAGTTTTATTACATAATTACTTTAGTTTCTTCTGTTTATATGAAAATTAGTCAGCTTTTATAAATCTTCTTATATGACTTGTGACTGTTATTGCAATATACAAACCCAAAATATTAAAAATATGTATAATATTTTACCACTATTTTAAAATAGGCTTAGCAAATTGTTAATTGAGATTAATGTCACAAAAATGTCAGCCATTGTAATGTTTATTGTATATGTTTTTGTTTGTTGCATTAATCTTATTTTAAAGAGAAGTTGTTGCCCTATTTTTTCACTTTATAAGCCTTTATTGTAACAAATCTCATTGAAATACAATAGTCATAAAACACTTATTAACATATAAGTAATATTTATTAAATTGTTTTAACCCTTAAACCGCTAATTTTATCATTGGTTGTATCAGATAAAAATCAAATCTTTTAATTGGCCAACTCACAAACTGAAGACAAAGCCTATTGTTAAAACATATTCGCCTATAATATTAAATTCAACTCAGATACATTTATAAAAAGTATATAATTAATTTTTCAGGTCATGAAGAAAGCGAAAGTTCTTTCAAAAATAAATTGTTATTTATTTATTCTAAGATATTCTATATCGGCAACATAAAAGTTATAATGTAAACAAAAAGATCGACTTTTACGTTATAGAAAAGTAAATATTTCTTTTTACTACATCTTCAATATATTTACTTAAATCTTCAATATTTTTGAAAATAATTTTGTTTTTTTATTATTCTCTCTGAAAATTATGTTTAATTTCCATAAATATTATTTAATAATAATTTAAATCGTATTCGAAATGAAAATCTCAGCGTTTTTCTTTATTTTCTTTGATCAGGCAGTTTCTTTGTTCTTTCCAGCCAATCAGAATGTCTTTTTCGGCTGAGAGCATGCTAAGAACCAATCACAAATAATGTTCCTTCTTTGTTTAGGTTTAAATGCGTTTTTTTTTATTTTTTACTTCTAAAATAAATCGGAAGATGTCACCATCATACAGAACTTTTAAAAACGAATTCAATACGTATTTAACGAATTTTATCGTATAAAAACGAACTGAGTTAGAGTGATTTTAGATGTCGACGAGGAGTCTCGTCGAGCGCGGGAAAAGGGTTAAATCAAGATATTGTTAGTAGATTAAGTAATTGATCTTCCTACAAATATAGTTTATAGTAAAGTAAAATTTAAAACAGTTTGAAAAAAAAAGAATTATAATCTAATACTATGTTTAATCAAAATAGACATAAGGAAATGATGCCCCCAAAAAATATAGCTTTATATGTACGATTACATTGGTCATATCTTTTTTAAATAAATAATCACTATAGTAAATGCAATTACAAATTAAATTCAAATACCTTATGTGCCATTTGAGTATCATGTAATTTAATTTTTACCCTTTTGTAATTAACTTTCAACTTTAAAATTTGATATATATATAATAACTCTTTTTTCTATAGTAAAACATAAAACCTGTTATTAAAATGTAATAATTGTTACGTGCCATTTGAGCATCATGTAATTTAATTTTTACTATTTTGTAATTAACTTTCACCTTTAAAATTTGATTTATATAATAATTGTTTTTTTCTAAAGTAAAACATAAAACCTGTTATTCAAATGTAATAATTGTTATATAATATTGAAGCAGTCAGATCTGAGTTTGATCCTAGCTTCATGACATCTCACCTGAAACCCACTTCAAACCCTAGTACTAACCTTAAATTTCCAATGCAATGGGGCTTTATACGTTCAATCCATGCTAATTTCCATTAAGAAAAACTATTACATAAATGTGTGTTAAAATTAACTCATTTGAGGTTTAAATTAATCAATTCTATTAATAAATTCATGATAGAATTATTCATAGATTAATATATATTATAACTACATAGATTGTGCATATATATTTCAAAATATTTAAACATTTATAGTCGTTCTAAAGTTTCACTGCATCGGGAATGCTTATTTTACTTTTAAATAATCTGTTCGAATTTTAGTGATTAAAAGCTACATTTTTTCGATAAGCTTTCAGATTTTTCCTTTCCAAAACAATGGGTAAAGTTTTATTAATTAGAAAAAAAGATAAGTATTTAAAATGTAAGGATTTCCCAATTAAAATCATTTTTCTTATTTTAAAAATTCATTTTCTAATTAGAAAATAAATTCAAGTTAATGAGTTTGAAAGCCTTATTGAGGGAATGTATCTAAAAACAACTAGTAAATTTTGTAACATTGATAATGAAAAAAGTGCTAGCCTGAAGGCATCAGAGGACAGTATAAATAGCCCAGAAAAGTTTGGAGAAAGGAGAAGCCATCTTTGTTTTAGAGAGGTGCCATTAATCTCTGTGTGTTTTAAAAATTATGAATTTAAATAGTGTTTCATCATGGTGAGGGGCTAAACATCAGGAATCTGGCTACGATGTGCCTGAAGTACCCTGAAAAATCTTCAATGAAGTTGCTAAACCTTTTTCCAGACCAATCATGCTGCCAAAATCATGAAAAATCAATCAAAATTCTGTTCAAGTAATTGACCAAATGTGCGCTAATGTTTTACCAACTTGAACATGTAAACTAAGGATCCAGCCCTGGAAGAAATGGTAATATATTTCCATAATGAACCATAACTTTCTGGTCGGTTTCCAAACTTTACTTTACACTCCCTTTAAAAGCTCTTCTCATTTATTAATGTAATAATCTGTATAAAACTTACTTTTAATTATGCTATTTTAAATTATATTGTAATTATAAATCTCTAGTTCTTAGATTTAACTTTCCTTTTTTTACGATGGTGGTTCATTTATTGTTATATATATATATATATTGAGTAATTTATTTATGTCATTTGTTTTTTAATTATATGCCAATAATCCTTTGACTCGATGAGCTCCTTTGTTCCATTTGCCTTATGCAGATAATATAATATTAAGTTAGATAGTAATTCTCGCCCATTAGAACTAGATTTATACCATTCTCTCAATCATCGAGTCGAAAGAAATTATTAAATGTTTGCTATTTTTATAATTGGCTAATAATAAATTATTAGCTCCATCTCTAACCTATGTCCCTGGCTCCTTTATCTAATTTATAAATGTTTATATATCTATATTTATGATCTTAAAATATTTTTGCAAAAGGGTCAATAAAGGAATGAAATAAATATATTCTAGTTCAAATTTTTGTTACTTTCAATTAAGATTCAGAGGGCACGATGTTTGGGGCATAATTAATATAATTTTATAAATGCTTTAAAATAATTTTAGTTAAAAGCTCGTTTGACTTTAATTAATTTGGTCAAGTCATCACATAGAGCATTAAATAATAAATTGGGTTTTATTATTCAAACAGTGACTATCAAGTCATCATCTTTGAACGTTGCTGATGTAGGGCAATCTTCCACTCCATAGGCTTGTCGGGGGTGATATTACTGTTATTTTAAATTATAGAGAAAGAAAGCACTTTTCCCCCACTTATATTATATTTGAAACACCAAAGGTTCACAGCTATGACTCGGCCTGGCTTTCCCCATGTTCCACGTCTCCTTAAAAAGCAGTAAGACTTGTGAAATACAAGCTGCCATACTACTTAAATCACCGACAGGTTATTATCTTTCGTGTTCATTTTATAGCTCATAATTCATCAGCACCATTACCTCTCTGTTCCAGTAAAGCCTGTTCTTATGCTCGTAATTCGTGATGAAGTGATTTCATTAAAGTCAAACAAATTCTCAGTTATCTCAAATTAAATAAGTTTTCTAGTAAAGGTTAAAGTTATGCCTTAAATACATATCTTGCTCTTCATGAATGGATTTGCAAATGTGAAAATAAATCTCACATTCTTTCGTATAAAATTAGAATAATAATTTCCTTTACAACTGAATACCTTTATCTGCCTTTATTTTTTGGTTGGGGGCATAGACATTTAGACTTCCATAATATTGCATAATAGTGTTGGCATATAATAGGGACTGCCATTCTTATTGTAAATATAAACTCTGTTTAAGGACTAGAAGCAATATATATATAGTCATCATTGAAAAGTTGAACAAAACTATTACTATTATTATTAAACAGTTTATAAACACACTTGGTTTCTTAAGTCTTTTATTCAATAATTATTTTAATGTTAATGCTCGCTGTTTGTGTTGGCAACCTGAACATATATGTATGATTCGACTTAAAAATATCTTTAGTTAGTTTATTATTCAATAATAGTGTAAGTTCAGGGGTCTCTAATCATCACCAACCACTGAGCTAGTTCCTTGACACATAGCACTGTGCCATCAATTTAGATCATCCATTTATCTGAGCTGGTGAGTCAGGTTTAAATTCAGTTTGGTTTGACTGAGTTTGGATCCAATTTGCAGTTTAGGTGGTGGAGGTTTTTCGACCGGTACAATATATGCCTGTGAAAAGGATTCACTACAATAAGTCATACTTAATATTCTTGACATTTTGTCGAAATTAAAAGCAATGAAAGAATTTGTAATAATGATTGAATGGTTTATTTTTAAAATTTTAAGCACTGAAGTAATGAAATTGGTTTACAATTCATGTATCTTGAGGTCTAGAGCCTACCACTGTATCTATAATTGTTGTAATTATTCATATTTTTATCATTTTATTTTGTTTATCTTTTCTTCTCTTCTAAAAATTATTAATGTTATAGTACTTTATAAAAAATAAATTAATGTTTAGGCCAGTTTTAGTAGCAAATGTGTAAAAGTTGTGTTGAGAAAAAAGATAAACTTCTCATCACTAAGAATGGATATTTAAATTTATTTTTGTTGAAAAACTTTTCACTTTATCTCAAATGTAGAATTTCACTTAGTAATGTCTAATATTAGATAATCTAAAACATTCTCTGAACTAGTTTAAGCATTGATATAGCAAAAATGCACTTATTAATCATATTTTGTAAGTTGTATGAATGTGAATTATTGTCTTTCTACTAATATTCAAGGTAATACCATTGACTAAACAATTAGATATCATAAAGCATAGGAAATAAGAATGTTAAATTATTATATTCTAGTTTATTGTTTTTGGCCATCTATTAATTGATAATAATAAAAATAATATAAACTCTTAAAATTCTTTGATCTTATTATTTGTAATGAATGTGATTTGTGATAATGCTTTTGTTTAAAATATAAGATTTCATAAAAAATTCTTCACTTAAAACTGTTCTAAAAGGCAGAAATAGATTGATTATATTATTTATGTGCATGCTAAAATGGATTTAAATGATTTTATAAAATATATTACTTTTTAAGTATTTTTTAATATAATATAAAAATAAAATGAAAGGTATTGGGTACTAATCCTAATTATTAACAAAGTACTTGTGAATAGAAGTGAAGTTAATATTTTGAATGTTTATTTAGTGAAATAAGTTAAAGAACACATATTTTTATATAATATATACAATGTAGGAATTTCAAAATTGATATGTACTTTCAATATTTTAAACATCTAAAGATTTTAATATCACAAACAGTTTAAAAATAATTCCTAGAATGCCTTTTAGTGAACCAGATATTAGTAGCAAAAATTATCATTATGGCATGATGAAAATATATATACTAAAATAAAGTAATTAAATGATTTACTGTTCAGATGAAGTTTGAATACTGAAAATAATAGAGATTGATTGTATTTAATGGACTTTAAAGCTCTAGAGCCTTCCATTTTACCATTGTGCCATTGTATGCAAATCATATATTTAGGGAATAAAGTAAACATTAGAGGCCTGAAAAGTGAAAGTTTTATAAGTTATATTATATCTATATTAAAAATTATATAAAATGTAATAAATTTCACTTAATAAAGAGTTTTTAATTTAAATGGAAGAGATTTATACCCTGTTGAAAAGCACATGTACTGTAATGTTCCTTATAATGGCTCAATGATGTATTATTGAGTGCTGAAGATACTTTCAAACCAAATTGCAAGATGGAGTCTTTTGTAAAGCTAAAGAGTAGCTGTCTCAAACTAAGATGCTTTATATTGGCCTATATAACTAAATTGTAGGTTTTTCCAAAAGTCTCTATCTTGTGTTTTGGTTTGAGATTATCCTCAATATTCATCAATTATC